>CM031237.1:710206719-710587276 GCA_018340775.1 Taxus wallichiana var. yunnanensis | reverse complement strand
TCTTTGTCTCGAAAAGAGGGCTAAGCCTATGCACCAACTTTGTTGGCTAAATACATCCATAGATCACATGTCCATGCTGACAGATTTTCGGACAGCTTGATTTTAGCGCTCCATTTGAGACGGAGCGAATCTGTCGGATCTATCTTTGGTGGCATAATATAAAATCAGAAAAATCAAAAGATTCTTTGTTTTTGCAAACTTTGAATTTTTATAAAAATCCAAAAATTTGCAAAAGTGCTCATATCAAAAATTTTCTTCGAGATCCGTAGGTGGGCCTAATTCTGAGATCTTTAGTTTGAGTTTTTATCAAAATCATTATTTTTCCGTAGATCCGAGTTTGTGTTTTTAAAAAAGTTTGAAATCCTCACGAAAAGTAAAAATCAGATTCGAAAATCAGCTTACTTATCTTCCCGCCATCTTATCCTTGCTTTCTTATTTGTCATTAACCGTAATCGGTTTTGAGGAGGATAGTTTTTAAATATTCGAAAAGTGCATCTGCTGGTTTTTGTGAGAAAAACAGAAAATCAGCAAGTACACCCAAAATAAAGTTTAAATCTGCGCCATAATATTGCAGATCTGAAAGGTACTTTGGCGAGTGAACCTTTACGCAGCAGAGAGCGTGGAGAGCCGTGGGTGATCCTACTTCGATGCAGCGGAGGCACAATTTCAGCGTAACACGCACGTTTTCGGCGCTAAGCTGGCGGTCATCAGAGTGTCTCGCCTCGCGAAGAAAAAGTCTCATTACGAGGAGCATCTACATCCCTTTGTAGTGCACTTGCTTTGCTCAGTGGAACCACCCTCCCGATTCGTGTGCTTTTTCCGGCCCTTTCAAATGGCATTACCATGGGGAAATCTTATGGGTCCTCTCGCACTTTGCCACATCAGTTCACGCACTCCCTCACGGAAATCGAAAGAATTTTCCTAAATTCTACTAAGCGGAAATCAAAGCACAGATTCCCACATATCTGCTTTCATCATGTCATGCAGTATTTTGGACGTGACTCATGAAGATGTGTCAGTTCGCCTTTTTCTGGAAACCCTACAAGGACCTGCAGCTGAATGGTTTCAACATTTGCCGGCCGGATCTATCACCAGTTGGGCAACTTTGCGGGACGCTTTTGAAGACAGGTATAAGCCTTCAGAGGATGCATTTGCATTGCTATCACGGATCACGCACCTGAAGAAGGAAGCCAATGAGACCATGCGTGATTTTGTCGCCCGTTTCAATGCACTAATCAACCGTGTCCCTACTGCCATGCTTCCAACACAGGAGAATCGAAGTGTTTCTTCGTGACGCCATGAGCTCAAAAGTCGGCTTCTTGCTCCTTGAGAGGCAGTAGCTACTCTACCTCTTGCTCAGAAATTCTGCTGCCATCAGGATAGAAGACAATTTAATAATATCTGGCGAGTTGAAAAAGGAATCGTCAAAGCCTAAATCTTCGGATCCCTCGCCTACCACTTCATCTGATCCGGCATTCCAAAAGATGGCGAATGACCTACTTGCACTAAAAAGCGTTGGCCCAGGCCTCTCCTAGTTCCTCGTCTGGGATGCCCCGCGGAGAATTTTGTTCCTAACAATGCTTCACAAAGGCCGCGCTTACTGTAATTGCTCCACGATTGGCGCTAACAAGCTCCTCCTGGTCCCCAATGCTTTGGTCGAAATTGAAGAGGAAGAACAGATTATGAAGAACCTTCGCTCCAGGCGAAGATGATCAAGATGTCGGTGAACCCATTTGGCGACTCTACTATTGGATACATGGAATTTGACGAAGACGAATCGATGAAGAAGAGAGTACTCGAGGCTATGCGAAGCGGACAATCTGCTGTATTGTTTTACCGCCTCATGAGAAAGAAGCGAAGTTGCTGCCCATACGCGAGTAAAAAGAGAGGGCCGTGACAAGCGCGCCTCCGACCATTGTTAAAAGAGGTAATCCTCTCCCCACTTAACTCTCTGTTAAATCTTTTTGCAAAGAAGTCTTTTCCACCTATCTCTCCTCCGAAATTGACCCTCTCATGTTCCTATCAAAGATCGGTAACTCTGTTCCACCATCGCGAAGTGAAGGACTCATTCCTTCACCTGCAACCCTTGCCGCGTTTGATATTATAGATCATGCAAAGAAGACCAAGATCCAGGATATGCGAAGGCGAGTATCTTGATCGAACCCCGAACTGACTTGTAAGATTGACTAAGTATATCCAAAGTCAAGTCATTTGTTATATCTAATCGGGCTTCCCCTAAAGGAATCCTTTCCACTCCTCTGAATCCCACATAAATGTTGCCTCAGCGTCACGCATCGAGCAAGATAGAACCTTTCTATCTCTCCTCCTAATCAACGGTCATAAGTTGAGCAAGCGTCATAATTGATTCGGAGCTTGGAGATAACGTCATGCCGGCGAAAGTCGCCCATGCTTTGGGCCTCACTCTTACCAAACCTTTCGGCAGATGCTACTCATTGGAAACCAAGCAAGTGCCATTGATTGGCCAAATCAAAGACGCGCAATTTGCGTTTGCGGCCTTCCCGGATAAAAGAGTAAAAATGACCGTCCTTGTCGGCGACATTCGGCGGCTATGGAATTCTCTTTGGGAAGGAGCTTTTGCGGTGAAGTTGGTGGAGAAATTCACATGGAGTGGTCCAAAGCTAGAATTCCAGTCAAAGGCGTAATGCAAACTTTGGAGCCAGAATCCCAAAAGAAATACTTGGTCACTAGCTCTGAAGACCCCAAAGCCCAAATCCTTTTTGAATCATCAGGGATGGGAAACTACTTCTTATCTACCGAGGCGGATACAAAGGATGTTTTCGTTCAAGAAAATGACCTTAATAAGATCTGGACCTTACAATTTGATGGCAGATGCGCAACTAGTGGATGTGGCGCTAGGGTTGTGCTGATATCTCCTGAGGAGGAGGTAATTCCTCTTTCTTTCAAGTTGCAGGTTTTCAATACTAACAATACTGCTGAGTATGAGTCTCTCTTACTCGGTATGCAAGCCGCAAAAGAAAAAGGGATAAAAAATCTAAAGGCACAAGGTGATGCAGGAGCTAGTTGTAAATCAGTCAAAAGATTTACCAAGTGAAAAATGAAAGGCTCGAGGCACTACCTGTAATGCGGTATGGGATGACATTGAGGAATTTGACGCTTTTTCAATAGAGGCAATTCCAAGAGCCCAAAACGACATGGCTGATTCGTTGGCTGTTTCAGCATCTCTCATGCTCCCGCACCCGGGTTTGAAAACGAGCAAATACACCATTGAAGTGGTTTTCCGCCCAAGCGTGCCAGACAACTCTCAGCATTGGCAGGTATTCAACGATGATAATCACCTCATTGCCTTTCTGGAAAAATCAGAAAATTTTGACGAGTTGTATTTCGAAGGATCCACCTCTACATGCCGTGAATCAATCAACGGTCAAAACCACGAAACAAAGGAGAACGATGGCATTTGTCAGCTTAAAGGAAATAAAATCCCAAAGGGCCTGGTTTCTCTGGAGCGCCTGTTTGACAGACATGATCGTTTTGTGAAAAAGAAGAGGCGAGATGATCCTGACTCATCTCGCAGACAGAACAGTCAATATAGGTTACGAGGCACATCCGATTTGTAAACATTGGCAAATGTTACATGCACGAAGAAAGCGGAAATTTGTCAAGTTCTTAAAAAAATATGGATGTATTGGCATGGTCCTATGCCGATCTAAAGTCTTTTAAACCAAAGGACGTTCAGCATGATATACCGCTGAAAGAAGATGCCAAAGCCTTCCGTCAGAAGCAAAGGCACTATAATCCCAAGATTTCGGGCACCATTCAAGCCGAAATTCAGAAAATGCTGGATGCGAGAATCATTTTCCCTATCCATCACAGTACTTGGGTGGCAAATATTGTGCCAGTGCGCAAGAAAAACGGAGAGATACGCATCTGCGTAGACTTCAGAAACTTGAATCAAGCGTCACTGAAAGATAACTACCCTCTCCCAATAATGGACCAAGTTCGCAAGTAGTGATGGATCGGAAATGCATATCCATGCTTGATGGTTTTTCGGGCTATAATCGATTGAAGTCTCTCTGAAGATCAATTCAAACAAGCATTCACTACTCCATGGGGTACATTTGCCTACAGCGAGGATGCCTTTCGGCCTAACTACTTATTTGGTGCCACTTTTCGGCGGGCCATGGACTTTGCATTCAAAGGCATGATGGGAAAAGTCATCGTAGTTTATCTAGATGACTTAACCGTGTTCTCTAAACTACGAAGTGATCATTGTGATCACTTGGAGCAAGTATTGGCAGGATCGAGAACATGGATTTCCTAAATCCCAAAAAGTCTGTTTTTGGGGTTCTTTTGAAGGAAATTGCTAGGCCATGTGGTTAGCAAAAGAAGGAGCGAAGATTGATGCTTAGAAAGAGTTAAGGCTATTCAAAGCCTTACTCGCCTTTCTGCAAGAATGGTGTTCATTCTTTCTTCGGAAAGGTGAACTTTCTTAGGCGTTTTGTCCCTGATTTTGCTGAGAAGACCCGCCACATACTGAACATGATGAAAGGGTCACCCACTTTCAGATGGAGTGAAGAGGGGAAAAGGTCGTTTGAAGAGATAAAAACTTCTGTTGCTCATGCACCGGTCCTGGTATGTCCGGATTTCTCCAAGAACTTCATTATGTATAGTTACGCCTCCGAACATACTGTGTCTGCAATCCTAATGCAAAAGAACTCGGAGGATATTGAATCTCCAATCGCATTCATGAGTTCTCCTCTCAAGCCTCACGAGTTGAAAATGACTCAGCTGGAAAAACACGCCTTTGCCGTTGTCAAAGCGGTGAAGAATTTCAGGTATTACATTACGAACTCGCATACGGTGAGTCTTTGGTTCCCGACACCACAGTGAAATCCATTCTAACTCAGCAAGAGTTGGGAAGTTTGAGGGGAAATTGGATCGCAAAGGTCCAGGAATATGACCTGGATATTAAACCCACCAAGCTGGTGAGGGGCAAAGGCCTGTGTCAGCTAATGGCTGAAAATGAAAATTCAGAAAACCCTAAAGGGAAAGAGGGTTGTACTAAAGAAGAGCAAGGCCCTCTAAAAGAGTCTGATTCTCTGCCTCTGGTTTTATTTGTTGCAACCAATGATGAGTGGTACTCCGATATCGCTTTCTTCCTTACCTACGGCGAATGCCCAATGCACCTAACTGCAAAGGAGAAGCGTGCTATAAAGCTCAGGGCAGCTAAGTATGTCATCTGGGATGACGGTTTATACAAGCACGGGATAGACGGTGTTTTCCTACGATGTGTTGACAAACCCCGCAAGTGAAAGCGCTGGAAAGTTTTCACAACTCGGCTTTGTGGAGGCCATTTTTCTTCTTAGTCCGTGACAAAGCACACAAGATCATTCGAGCCAAGTACTACTGGCCGACGCTCTTTCAAGATGTGGCTACCTGGGTGGCAAAGTGTGAACCCTGTCAACAATTCGTCGGCAAGCCCAAGTTGGCTGCCCTTCCCCTTAGGCCGGTCATTATCAATGAACCATTGGTGATGGGGAATTGATTTTATTAGTGCACTCAATCCTCGATCGAGTCTTGGACATATTTATGTCCTCACAAAGGCGGAGTTACTTCACTAAATGGGTGGAAGCCATACCTGTCAAGCACGCCACTTCTGAGGTAGTTTGCAGTTTTATCAAAGAAAATATCATCGTCAGGTTCGGTGTTCCAGACAAAATCGTTGCTGATAACGCTTCTAACTTCTCTTCGTGGGAAGTTATTAGTTTTCTTTATGAATATGGAATAACTTTAGCACATGCCTCGGATTATTACCCTCGGGAAATGGTCGGGCGGAATCCGATAATAAGAACTTGGTGACCATCATACGGAAATTAGTAGATGAAAATCGGTGGATGTGGCACAAGTCTTTTGTACGATGCTTTGTGGGCGGACCGCATTACTCAGAAGAGATCTCTCGGCATGTCACCTTTTAAGTGTTATATGGCAGCGATGCCGAACTTCCCATTTTCGTGGAACTTCTGCTCTTGGCATGGCATGAGCAATCGAAGATGAAACTTTCTAGAATTCTCTAGAAAAGAGAATCATGTATCTTGCAGAACTTGAAGAAAAGAGAGTAAGGGTGGTCGACAGGATCACTGAACATCAGAATCAAGTAAAGAGGCTTTTTGACAAGAAGGCCAAGCAGAGAGATTTTCAAGTAGGAGATCTTGTCCTCTTATGGGACAAGCGAAGAGAGCCAAAGGGCATGCACGGAAAATTTGATTCCCTATGGAGAGGGCCCTTCAAAATCAAGCAACTCAATGGAGAGAATAGTTTCTATCTCTCGTATCTGGATGGAGCTGAACTCCCGCTTCCCTATAGCGGGCAACATCTCAAGATCTTCAGGAAGTAGAGCTTGCTCTCTTCTTTGTACAGTTTATTTTCGTTGTGTGTTTGCTTTTGTCGTGTGTTTGCTTTTGTCATGTGTTTCTTTCGTTCTCCCTCCGGTCCCCCTTGTTTTTGACTCCGTACCCAATGGATAGGCACATGTGAACTGGGATTCTCTACCCCCGAGTTTGCTCGAGATAGTCCCAGAAGAGCAGGTGTTATCCGTAAAATTGACAAGGGCAATTTTACCGATAACCATACTGAAAATTTTGTTTCGATCCCTCGTTAGGGATCCTTCGCGTTCGAAACGTCGTAAAATCCCTCCCCGGGAAATCTAGTTTTCGAACTTAGTCTTTTTGAGCCTTTTTTGGCTGGGCGCCTGAATTTTCCTTGTAACACATAATTTTGATGCGCCCCCTTAAAAGCCTTTGGCGCATGGTTTTCCATGTTAGCACGCTTCTCGGTGCACCAAAGGGCGCACGTAATCTACATGCTAACACCAATTTTTGGTGCGCCAAAGGGAGCACATAACTTTATGTCGACAACGAATTTGGTGCGCCAAAGGCGCGCTCATTCTTAAGTTGCCATTTCTTTCCATGCGCCAAAGGGCGCACGCTTTCCCTTGTCGACAACGATTTCCATGCGCCATTTCAAAAGGTTGGTGGCGCATTAATGACAGGTTTTTCTATAAATATCCGTGCGCGCCCAATGTCATTTTCATTCTTTTGTCAGCACGTGATTTTTCTGGATTTGTCAGCCCCTGCTCTGTCGCTTTCGTCGTGTTGTGGACCCGCTCAAGGAATTTTCGCTATATTTTAAGGTAAGAGGTTCTTCCCCTTCCCTGTTTTATGTTTTCTGTTCTTTGGGCTTGTTTTTTGTCCGGTTTTGGTGTGTGTGCCAACTTGCTGGCCGGTTTTCATCAAAGTTTGAATGTGTTTGAGCCTTTCCCCGTGCTGTCCTGTTCATTTTCTTCTGTTGCTCTTCCTCTCCCTCCCTCTTTCCGGATCTGCTGGAAAAGGGGTCGTTTTGTAGCTAGCTTGGTCTGTTTACAAGATTTTGAAAAACCTTACTTGTCCAAGCAATTTTTGAAGTGGAAGAGAGAGAAAGAAAGAGGTTTGAGAGCTTATTTCACAAGGCGCACCGGCGCGCCTTGTAACAATCAAGACAGTCGCGCCCCTCGGCGCACCTATCCGACTTGCAACATACTCAAGATCCGCGCCATGGCGCGCCTGCCATCTCGCCATCTCACATGGCTGAAATTCATGCGCCCATAAGCGCACCCCTTTTGCATGCTCCAAGTGTAAATCCCGCGCTTCCTCCTATAAGCCTTGGCGCACCCTTTACCCATGTTGCATCCCATTTCCACGCGCCAAAGAGCGCACCTGGTTCGATGCAACAAAAGCCTTTTTCGCGCAAGTAAAAAAGATTACATAAATTTGGCGCACTTCCAAATCTGATAACATGATGTTGTGTAATCCATCCATGCGCGCGCTATATTCCTTTGGCGCATCATTTGTCCATCTTTGCCTGACAGTCTTTCCCACTGCGCCAAAGGGCGCACCAACCCCAATGTAACACGCATTTCTCATGCGCCTGTTATAAAATGCAACTGCTTCATCCATGCGCCATGCACTTTTGGCGCCAATATAACCTCTGCAACATTCCTTTCTTGCGCGCCTTATCTATTTGGCTCGCAATTGTATTTTCCCGCCTGAGCCTTTAAATCTCTAACTCCTCTGCTTAAGCTTTCCCGATGGAAGATCAAATGACTAATTCAACCTTTTTGGATTGGGTCTCTCTTCTTCTTCGTGCAGATCAGCGGTGAGTTCGAAAGAACACATGTCTACGTCAGCTAAGAAGCCCACCAAACCAAGAGGAAAGGCAAAGCTAACGAGAAGAAGAGATGAAATACAAATATCGAAGGTCGGGGATGCCGAATCACAGTGAGTGCGGTATGGATGTCCAGGACTACGGGAATTGGGTCACATTGACATGGATGAGTTCGGCTTAGAACTCAAAAGGTTCAAGAAGTCCATGGATGGACAAACTAATAGGCGAGTGCCTCTGCACACTTTGCTTAGGAGGAATCCTGTCGCCATTATTGTGTGAACAACGAATTCATGATGGTTGTTGCACTGATCCTTCAACAAGGACACAAGATGTGTCGAGAATAGAAGGGCGAGGTAGTCATAAACCTCACCGCCCGTCATTTTGAGTTGATGCTTGGCATCCTCACCACAGAACTACGTGGTACATTGTTAGCCAACAGGAATGCATCAAGGCACAGGAAGACAACGAAGGCCGGTGCATGCAGTTAATGAATGAGGTCTACCTAAAGAATAAGAAGGTAGTGACCCGGTGGCCTCAGACTATCCACCGAAGTGATTTCTCAGAGGAACTCAGTGATTCTATCACCTTCTTGAGCAGAGTCTTCGGGCTTTCAGATGCCCACTATTTCCATAAGTGGATCTTTGCGGTACACTAGAAACAATGGATAAGAATTTTCCCGATCAGCGCTTTTTCTTTGGGTGAAATAATCAAGCACCACACCATCTCGGCGGCCTACAACACTGACTTGCCCCTGGAGTATTTCATATGAACTCCTATGTAGTCTACTGCGGCATCGGCAAGGGATTACCGAGGCTCAGCCGAAGTGGAGTATGGCCTCGGGGACCAAGATATTTGATTACTATCCGGAGGCGAGGCTAGAGAATAGTATCCTCGATTTGCTAAAATCAATGATGTTTTCTTCTATCACATCATGTGCATGTTGCTGCGACAAATTTGACTCATAGCCGGACAACCAAGAACATAGTGGCGATCCACGAGAGAAATGGGGGCCTTGTTCACCCAATTTCCCACGTTCACCTATCTAAGGGCTGCCAATTTTTGGGAGAGCCAACCAGGCTACCAAGGTATCTTTGGACCAAAGCTGATTTTATTGGGCTGAATCAGAATGACTCGTCACATACCATGAAAAGTGCCTCAAGAGAAAGAAGAGGCGGAACTCCTTTCCCCCTCACAGTGGCCGTTACACATGCTCCGCTATCACAAGGCGAAAGAGATGTTTCTTGAGCTAGAATTGCTCAACCTAAAGCATGATTTCCAGTGAGGCCTACATTCGACCCTAGGGCTGTCTACCAAGGGCTAAGCTTGATCCGATTCATGTCCCCTCGGATTGAGGATATCTACATTGGCGTTCTCCATGAGGTAGAACTCGAAGAAAGGATCACTCTCGCTTGGCATTAACGGAAATCATCAATACGGAGTGGCCATTGTCCCAAAAAGGCTTCCAAACCACGGAAGGCGAAGTAGACAAAGTGTATAATGACACGAGAGGGGATGATTGGCCCTTCCCGGACATTGAGGAAGCAAGGCTCCTCAAACAATTGAGGAGAGGGTAAAAGAAACTATGCGGAGAAGCGGAGCATTGGTGTCGCATGAAGCGGACTAATCTACCTCAGGGGGTAGATTTCACGACTTCCCCTTTGGGCAACGCACCTCCGAGGACAAAGAAGGCTGCTGAAAGGCAAAGTGCGAAGGTGAACCTAGCACCATTCGGGAGGAAGAAGCCCCTGAAAGTCCTCTTCCTTGAGCACGAACAAGTAATAACTCGGATTCGCCAGGAGAAAGAATTGACAGAGGATAGTCCTATACGCCCATCCACCCGGGATGTCGGCGTCGCTTACAACCGAGAGGTCCCTTCTATCCCTTCTTCTTCTCTTCCTTCCCCTCCTCGAGTGACTCAAGCAAACCACTCCTTTGGTTGTGTCCTCTGCCCTTCTACTCTTTCCCCGCCTCTTCATCTATCTTCTCCTCCCTTGCTGATTTGTCTTCTTCCATTTCTTCCCTCATCTCGAGCTCCCTTCCCTTCCTATATCTTGCGGTTGCGGTTTCCCTTTCTCCCGTGGGCACTTCCTCGGCTATTCTCTCGATCGCCTTGCGCGCGTGTCTCCACGTTCTTCCCCTCTTCTACCGTTCTTTGCCTCCCCCTCTGTCTCTGGTCCTTCTTATAGGACCGGCTTGGATCTCTCGTGAGCCAACCAAAGAGGAAAGTCCCCATCGCTCAGATGGACTTTTTGATCATTCCGGCTAAAGGAGCAAAGAAGCACAAGCCGGTTACACGCTTCTCCAAGAGCGCTGCAGTGAGAGGGTTATGGAAATAGCCTACCCAGATCCCACAAAGAGAAAGAAGATCTGTCTCGCAGATTTCACGGTGACCCAAGTCACAATGGGGACATCCTCGAAAGTCTCGAGGGAAGCTCTTTCCAGCGGTTGATGCACTCTGCGAAAAGCTTAAGAAACAAAAGAGGAGAAATGGCTACTAAAGGAGCAGAACAAGTATACGCTTCAAGCTTTACGAGAAGATGGGAAGTGCACCTCCCACAACTACCACCGAGACTCTGAGTGCTCGGGGAGAAGATTAATGAGTATTCAAAAATCGGCGAGCAAGGTATGGCTGTTTTTACGCTTGAGAGAGCAGATCCTCAAAGATAGTGAAAAGTAATCGCGAATATATCGGTTTATACGAACATCGAGAAGGCGAATAAGAACTCCAAGCATTAGCAGGCCCGATATCGAAGAGTTAGAACATGCTAGACTCGGCCACGAGACCTTCCGACAAATGTTATTTGTTGAGGTCGAAGATCAGTCAAGTTCGAGTCTTCGGCCATCGAGGGCCTCAGCAAAACTATGTCCACTCACGGACTATCGGATAGATCAGCTAGAATTTGTTCGGAAAAGATAGACAAGGTAAAGGAAGAGGCCTGGATGCGATGCATCAAATGGAGAAAATTGTTTTATCTATGACTCGGGGTTGCTCACTCCTTCCCTTACCTTGAGATCGGTGATGATACTATCCGGATTTTGGAGGTAGCTTCTCAAGGGACGGGGCCGAGAAGTCACGTTTGACATCGAATCCATCAACAACCCTCTTTGGCCTATAGAGACTTCATCGGGTCCCTAATCGAGGCGGGTAAAGACTATTCCAAGATCCCGAGAAAAGCTCATAGATGAGCGGGAAACTTGCGAAAGCGATCGGTGAACGGCACAAGGATCCATCACGGGATCAATTTGGGCGATGATCGCAAGTTCTTGGAATACCGCGCTCGGTTCCACATCTCATCTCTGATCGGCATCAAAGCAGGTGACCCCTTTTAGGCCACGGGATGATGATGATGAATAGCTTCCTCTTCTTCTTCTTCTCCTTCTTCTCCTCTCTTTTCTTGACTTTCTTTTCGTAGTATCAAGTAAGTTGGCACAAATGATGACATCATCCATGTTGCATCATGGGATGATGTCATCCATCCAAATCGTCAAAGTCAACATGACTTTTGGATATTTTGAAAATATCTTGTAAATAAGTGGTTGGCTCCATTTTGCCTTCTCTCTCCCTCATCTTCTATAAATACAAGAATACTTGTTGTATTCGAGGAGGTGAACATTTTCGAGATAGAAATAGAAGTGAGGAGAGAAAGACTTTGAGCTTTCTTATGTGAGAAAGAACAATTAATACAATTATTCGGACTTTGTGCTCAATAGCTGTGTTATACATTAGATCTTTCCTACGTTAGATCTGTATGTGTTTAATCTATTGGATTCATATCTACTTTTCCGTCATTTGTTTATCAGTATTGCTTTGTTTATTTATGCAAGTAGGTTTGGCTCTGTTTACTACCAAACTAAAAACATAAATCTTCTGACCTTTCTGCTTTGGAATTCATTTCTTTTCTTCCTTCGGATCTGTTCTTTCTCTTTTCCTTCTTTCATTCCTTTCTTTTCGCAGCCTGAAACACTCTACCGGGATGAGATCCCAACCCCCGAAGGCAGAATCTGTGAGACTTGCATAGGTTCCTGCTAGTAGAAATAGCAATAAACCAGTTTCGCTTTGCTGTCTCAAAGAGGGGCTAAGCCCTGCAACACTTGTTGGCTCGTCATCCATAGATCTGTCATGCGCGATGATTTTCGGACCAACAAGTTGTTAGGTTCGCATGGTGTTCAAAACCTTTATTTCATATAGGGACACAAGGTTCTTAAGTCATTTATGGAGGACTTTATGGAAAAATTTTGGAACTAAAATACATTTCAACGAGTGCCTATCATCCTCAAAGTTGATGGGAAAACAAATTTGGTAAATAGGAATTTGGGAAAAGTGTTAAGGTGCATAGTTGGGGAAAATCCAAAACAATGGGACTTAAGATTACCACAAGTTGAGTTTGCTTATAATACCTTAGTAAATAGATCCAAAAGAAAATATCCATTTTATATTATGGATTAGAGTAATCAAACAAGGTGTTAGATTTTGTGCGACTACCAATTGATGGCGAGTCAATGATGATGCGAAGTAATTGCCGAACATATACAACAATTGTAGGAAGAAGTGCGGAAGAAGATGCAGAATAGAAATGATAAGTATAAAGAAATAACATATGTGCATAGAAGGATAAAAGTGTTTATAATGGGTGAGTTGATTATGGTATACATTCGGAAGGAAAGGTTTCCAAAGGAACCTATAATAAGATGAAGTACAAGAAGATTGGCCCTGTAAAATCGTGAAAAAGATAAATGATAATACTTATGAGGTTGAATTGCCAGAAATTTTGATATTTATCCAATGTTTAATGTTTTAGACTTATATTATTTTCATGGGGATGGTGAAGAAGGGATTGCTATTGAAGAAGTAGTAGATTGGAGG
This sequence comes from Taxus wallichiana var. yunnanensis, assembly GCA_018340775.1. NCBI lineage: Eukaryota > Viridiplantae > Streptophyta > Pinopsida > Cupressales > Taxaceae > Taxus > Taxus wallichiana. Next base: position 710,574,234 of record CM031237.1, on the reverse strand, counting down.
CAATAGGTTCCGGTGAAAAATAAAGAAGTGGATTAGATTTTAGACAAGAAAACAATGAACACGTGACATGGACAATACAACAAATATTTGGTACATTGGAAAGGATTGGAACAAGAGGACAACACATGGGTCACAGAGTGGGAGATTAAGAAGCTGGATAAAGATAAATGGTAGAAATTTGAAGAAGACAACTTGTAGGAGCTGTGTTTTTTTTTCAAGCAGGGGAGAATGATGCACTATTTTTAGCAAAAACTTGAAATGGTCATATCTTTTGATTCGGGTGTTTGTTTGAGTCCATTTTTTAAACCACTTATTTCAATGAGAAAAATGTACCAATCAACCTATCTTGCTGATTGAATCCATTTTAAAAACATTTTCGAGCCCAAAATTTGCCATCTTGTGGCCAAAAAATTAAGATCTAAGTTGTTCGATTTTTCCTATTTTAGGGAATTAGTTAATTTTAGTCTCTTAAATGCATAGTAGGTTAGAAATTTGGAAATTACCCTAATTAAGGCATGTAGAAGATGCATGGAAATTTTGTGCCCGTACGAATAAGCATGCTAACTTACTAAGAATAACAGGTTCTAGTAAACTGCTAAAAATAGTAAATTTTGCCACCTAGAGTAGATTTAGTCAAAAATATTTAGAGTTTGCTTGGTAACTCAAGTTGGGAGTTGTTTTATTATTTATAAATCATTTTAATTCATGATTTAATAATGAATAAGAAGATTTATTTTCTTTGAGTTCAAGATATTTGCAGTATATTGAGTGTGGTACAATATGGCTACCTTAATGTTGTTCACGATCACCCTTACCATCAATTGGTATAATATTAAGTCAAAAAAGTATCATGTGGGGATAAATTAAGATCCATTGGCCTAATGTATTGTTTAAGGCCCAAGAAAAATTTCCTTAACCGATTCAACCCTAAAACAATAATTAAAAGTGTTGGGGTTAATGTATTCTTATTTACTTAAGCATGTAGTATAGTTAGATTAATTAATAACCATTAACACATAAATCATAATATAATTTCTTTGGAAATTTGTAAGATAAAATATGGAATAATTACTAAAACATAAGGAAGTGGACGTACTTAGCTGATTATAGATACATGAAGTTGAAATGACAATGTTGCGGGAGTATGCAAGATGGAAATGATCTGATATTGCTTCATATGTAGATTTGGAGTGTAAAACTGAGTAAGTGAGGAAATTTTTAGTATTCATGGAAGCATTGGAAAATTTGATACTTGTCAGATGGTTTTATACCATGATGTGTTGGCACTTTGTAACTTTTTGTGCTTAAGTGACCCTTAGAAATATGCTTTACTACGAAACCCTAAGTGTTATACATTTTTGAAACCTTATGTGTGATGTAAAATAACTTCAAACCATAAAAATGGGTAGGATACATACAAAATGGTTAGTGGTTGGGTTGATGTGCAATCCACACATTTCGTATATTGACAATACTCTGAAGAGGCATCAAAAAACATGTAGTTCTCCACCTAACATGTGATATCAATATGGATGCAACTAGTTTGGAAATTTTATCACTTGGTAATGAGACACAATCGCTTGGTGTTCTTAGTTTGACTTGGCTGATGAGGCCTCTATCTTAGGAAGTGCCACTCTATAACCTAGTTGAGTGTGCTTAAGACTTGTGTGCGGGCTGCTCCTAGAGTGCGCTAATGCTTTAAAGGGATTGAGGAGAGCTTGGAGTGATTTTGGATTGTATTTTACAAGTATGCTCATGAAAGTGCAAGGTGAGGTAAATAGGTGATTTGAACTTTCTTATATAAGTGTTTATAGTTAAAGTTTTACATTAGGTAAGATCTATAGTATATGAATTGACCCATAAAATATATCAAATTGAAAAAATAACTATTGTGTGGTTGGGAAAGAAAATGTTAGCTTTGGATGAAATCATTAGAGGGTCCCGTACAAGTATTTTGTGGGATTTTAGAAATTTATGGGAATGTTTCCTAGAAGGAATATTCTACCATGGGTTGATGCAAATAGTCCTATGAGAAACTAAGTAATATGAATAGTGAAGGATATCATGTAAGAGAGATAAAGATATGCCACCTAAGATTGGAATGTATGTGGAAGTCATGCTTTATGTGTAAAACCAATTTTTTCATTGCCAAATTATAAATTTCCATATTCATGTGTTTACATTTCCCCCTTTAAGCATGAAGTGAAAATTACATCTTTAAAGGAAAACATACCTGAGTGTGTAAGAAAAATCCATCTTATCTCAAGACTTTTGATTCCATTTACATGTTGGCATGCTCCATGATGAAACTTGCAACACAAAGTATAGTCAATGTCCATAAAATGAATTGAACTTTAAATCAATTTTGGAAATATATTTATAACTTGAAAATTGAACTTGTAACTAGTAAAGTGATATATCCAAAAGCATGGAAGGATTACAACTATTTGTTTCACCAAAGGAAAAGCTTCTAATTTTTTCATACTTGGATATTGTTATCACTTGGAACATGCACCCGTTGAATTGTTAGATGATCCGATGCAACATGGAAACATCCCCAAGGTGTGGGAACTTGGCCTCTTAGGATGAACCTCTGGAGAAGGCCAACTTCCTTCTAAACTAAGTGCATCTAATATAAGATTAGACTACGAAATCTACAATGCTATAAAACAAACTAAATTATCTAATTCTTGAGAAAAAGTTAGAGGGATAACTGAAAATACATGAAAAAGGTGATGCACTAATAGTTTGATGAATAAGTAGATCAACTTTGCAAGCACATAATAATTTTACAGAATAATATATGACGTGCACACATTCTTATTCATTTCTTCAAAGCAAGAAGCTTTATGATTATAAAACTTAGAAATAATAGAAGGTATTTCATTTATTCCATAATTGAGACAAGTAATTTTCACCAATCACAAATTGTAATTTAAATAAAGAAAGATAATTAGTGTGAAGGCAAGATAGATCATCACATACAAGGAAATAAGAACATTCACAAGTATTGAATGAGCTATTGAAATACACAACACATTAAATAGACAAAGGAAAAATATTGTTCTATATATAGAGGCTAAAGCTTGTATGTTAGAAATCAAAATGGTAGAGCCTCCTTACATAATGATCCAAAAAATAATCTATTACATATTGCATTCCTTTATTTATAGATTAAGAAGGTTGAGCAATTATAACTACTCCCTTAATCATTACATGATAAAAATAGAATGCATTTACACTTGAGAAACAATATCCCACAAAAATATCCAAGTGGTTGTGCAGGTTTGACTGAGTAAAACCTGCAACTCAAATGGTGTTGTGGGCTTGAGACTGTATTTGAAAATGGAAGCCAAGTTTAGCTAGGGCTAGTGCCACCCTTTTCTGATATGCATCATCTTCTTGTCCTTCTTCTCCAAATAATCATGTGAATGTAACCAAGAAATTATTTAATTATTTCTTGGACATATTTATCATTAGGTCCACACGCATAATGATTTAGGACCTCGGTGGATTCAACTACTCTAATTAATTTCCCAGGTAACTTCTTGGTCCAATTTATGACTTTCTTGAGCTAGCTCAAGAAATTATAGTATAATACCAACTTATGAATGGAATCAAGACCAAAGACCTTGTTACCTCAATATCTTTGTTAACTAGATTCTTGAACTTGGAAATAATTTGTTCCGCTGGAAGTGCATCAATATTTTTATTCAAGAGCGTGTAGTGAATGATGTTAAACTCATCTGTGATGTCATTAAGGCCATCAATTGCCTCGATTTTTCTTTCATTCAACTTATATTTTTACTTCGGTAACATTTAGAGACATAATTCCATGGCTTCATTACATTCATTTTTTTTTTGAGGAATCGTCAATGATCCCTTCTCCCAAAAGTAGATCAAACTCAATGATTTGAACCTCCTTCCAAGCTTCAAGGGTGAGATCTAAATTGTCACATTATTTTTGAGAATACAATCCATTTTGGTGACGGTGTCCTTTTCATATTCAAGCTCATTATACAAGTCAACAACATCCTTTATTACCTATTCTCCTTTTTGAATTTGAATTTGGATCCAAGCCTCGACTACTCAACCTTGTTGTCCAATTTTCTTGACCATAGAGAAATAAGTGTCATCAAAACTCATAGGCACAACAAGAATAGTTGTATGAACAAGATGTGTGATCTTATGCAGGATGGCAGTCAACTATTCTACCTTTCCTTTGAGCTCATCCTTCATGACCTTGTCCTTGTCAAATTTTTCCAAAAGGTTAGAGTAACTTGCACATCTTGTTTCACACCTTCATGTGTGGCCTTATCAAGGAAAACTTTTAAATTTGATAGTCTATTGCAATTATGTTCTCTTTTGATTTTTGACAACCAGTGGTTACTATTTCAATGAATCTTTCCCTATTCGATCGATCGAAAGGTGAGAGATAACCCTTGGCATTTTTCTTGTTACTAGGGAGTTGGATCTAAGATGATGAGATCAACAATATATCCAATGGGAACTTTCTTCTTTTAATTAGGAGTTTGTCTATTCAACCATGTAGGAGTGGAAGAAGAAGAAATTTGTAGCGGATGACATGGGTACTATCATTGCGGTATTAAAAATAATGGGTGATATAAGGGAACTTGTTACAGTAACCATGGGTGGTAATGAAAAGGTGAAAAGTGGGGATGGAGTGGAAAGGATAGCTGTGGGGGTGGATGAAATGAGCAAAATGATGGGAAGAGAAGTGTGGAGAGGCTATTGAGGAAAGGGAGTTCCTAAAGGATAAATCAGAGCTAAAACATCCCTAGATGAGAGAGATGGAAGGGAAGAAAAGAATTGATCCATGGTAGGGGAAGAAGTAATGGGAGTGGGAGAAATGGGAGGAGAATAAATGGAAGATATGGGAAAGGGGAGAGTGAGAGGTGGAGGAGATGGAAGAATTGAAAATGGAGAGGAAGGGTGAGGTGGTGAAGAAGGTGACTACAACACTTGAGTTGTATGGGTTGGTGAAGCACTAATATCAATAATTTTCATAGACAAAACTTTGGGAGGGATAAATTATGTTGAGGCAACCCTGGAGGAAGAAATTTAACCTCTACAGATAATGGTGATCTTGCGATGATTTGGAGTAGGTTTGGAAGTGGATCTATTTCCTTTTAAAGGTGTGGTGTGGCCCACCACCTTTGGTTGTACATGTATTATCGCAACATGAAGCTACTATGATACTTTTGGTGTGATTCCCAAAGATATCGGTGATTAGTGGTTCCGATTAAGGATATGAGTTACACGTTATTTTGAGCTGCTATACTCCTCGAGTGACTAATTGATCCATGACAATGTATGATTATTCACATTATTTTGATCATAAATGGGGTCCAATACCTATCCATCATCTTAAAGGCCCTTAGGAACATCTGTGATTCCGTACTTGACCAATTCTTGGAGATTTAACCTTTCAAAGTCCCTTTCCCATACCACGACTTCATCTTTGCAATTAAACCAAACATCTTCCAATTATGGTACGTGAATACCGGTCAGCCCGTGTCCACCGAGCTTGTCCCTATAATCAAAACTGACAAGTGGGTGATAGGTTTTCAAATTCATTTGTTACATTTCTCCTTCAATGTTCTTTGCTTTATATGTGGATGCACAAGTATACATCCCCAAAAATACGGGAACTAAAATCATGTCTTATGCATGTCATGTTGGATTTTGTGAAATTACAATAGTTGTTGAACTAATTCCATCATGACCCATTTTTCCGTGGGACACCTTGGTAACTTATAAAGAGCGCCTGAGAATCCTACCACCTTGAGATATGTGAATGTTAGAAATTACAAGTAAATGCCTCCTCTAACCACATGCTAAGCATTGTTTGAAATCTTGTGGTTGTAGAGTTCTTTGTCAAAGAAATACATAATGGCAGCAAAGAAAGCATCACTAAATATTTTGAAATGTTTTTTTCCATGCTTCATTATGAGCTAAGGATAAAAGTCATAAATTTAAGATGAATTCCTTGATCCTACAGGTGAAAAACCTAGATAGTTCCTCATCCCGCTACCACATACACAAGATAGGAATTCATGAAGATATTACCAAAGTTAAAACATCGACAATCGAAAATAGATGACATAGCTGATATGCTTTGCCCCTCAAATAAAGCCAACATTCTTTTGGATAATGGAAATATATAAATACATCCACTCCTAGAAATATTTAGAATATGGGAGTCCTATAACTCTAATTAATAATGTGATGATGTAATTTACCTCTTGAATGAAGTTCGAGTGTGGGATGGTCTTTAGGACTCTAGTTGCTAAAGGCCTAGATTTCATCAGGTAGCTCTTGTTAAGGACTCTAGTACAAGTTTCGAGAATTTTCTTCCTAGTGCATAAGAGAAGTCTCGAAGAAATTGAGGCATACTCTTTGACATTGGAATAATCTCAACAAGTCCTCAAAATAATCAATGTCAAATCTGATCATGATTGTCCGTCATCATATCTAAGCTGTTCAGGAGTTCTTATCATAATGCATGACAACTACAAGCAAAAACTCTAGACATTGCATTAACGATGGAAAATTAGCGGCTAAAACAAGCCCACTATTGAAGATACCCTACATCTAGGCATTTTTGAAAGAGCTCTAATTATGAAACAAAATTTTGGTAGATCAATGTCCCTGTCCCGGTCAATATCTCGATATTATAAACATCGATGTGATACTCTTAGAAGGGGAGCTACCCATTGGAAAGCGTATTTCATTTTCTCCTTTATATTAGATGATAATGCGAGACATTTTACCTTAAAATAATCCTTGTAAAAACTTCCAAAGCTGAGAATAGAAATTTAACCCTACACTGCAACATTGCACTCCCATACTACACTTCCAACTATTAATCTCCCACTTATGATTACGAAAGTTTGAGCCATTTTACTGTCTTGGAGCTCTAACTTGATTTGTAGTGGAATTGGAGACTTGTTGTGCAGCACTGAAACCTACGAAATGGTCTTCCAATGATGAATTCCCCTTCGATTCTCAAGAAAATTATATTTTGAAGCCTAACCTTCAAGAACAAAAAAATTTGTGAAGGAGGAAGAGACATAGAAAAGTTAAGTCCATAACACAAGGATGAAACCCAAAAATTGATACAAAAAAAAAAATGTGAAGGTCACCGTATGCGTACCCAAAATTGTAGAGTCTGCTTGCGCGTGAACATAGTTACATGTGCCCCAATGATGATACGAGGTCTTCTCGTAAGGTGTTCGAGTGCGGAAAAGCTCTCCAAGTATGCGTTAACATCCCGCATGCCTCGCTTAGCCTCTGCGTGCTTTGCTTTTCCTTCCCCCTCTTTTCCTTTGCCTTTCGGTCTTGATAGCCGAAATCGCCACCTGCCTAGGTGGCGGTCTCGTGACCGCCACCCGGAGTAGGGCGGCGATCTCGTAACCACCACTCCCTGCTCGGGCGATGGTCCGCGTGTTTTTCGTAACGTTTCTTTTATCATGACTCGCGTAAAAATCAATGTTTACTAGCTTTTTTCACCGCCTTTGCTTGTATTTATGATTCTGGTTCCTTGGAATAGTGTTTTTACATTGTTTATGGTTTAAGAGTTCAATTTGGTTTTCACCTTTGGGTAAATGGGATTCTATAAATAGCTGGCTTGTGCTCAAGCAAATGGCCCCTCAAATTTGCCTCTCAATTTCTCATTGCAGTAGCTTAGTCTTTCAATTTTGCCTAGGATTCATAGTTTTGTTTATTGCATGCATAGTTAGTGTTGTCTTGCTGTTAGGAAGCCACATAATCTTCTTGTGCTAGTGTTGTTACTATTTCATGCAATCCATTGGAGTAGGACAGTTTAATTTTCAGTAGGAAGCCATTAAAGTTGCAGGTTTTGTTCGTCAAAAGAAAAGTTTTAGGTTCTGGATGTTTTGTGTTACATGACTCATAATAAATCCCGCTAGGAATTACATAAGCCAAGCTCTGTTCTCTTGCGCTATCCCTCTCCTACTCACATTGTATTCGGTTTGCATCCCAAGTGCCATTATTCGATACCAACTTACGTTGATGCTAACATCACTACTTTTTGGATTCACGTGAGCATGAAGGAATGAGGAGATCACACTTTGAGGGAAAAAAGCCACACCATCGATTCGCCACTATTCATCAGAAATCCCAGTTCAAGCTTTCAAAGTTCTAGTTAAAACATATCAAATAGAATAGTAAATCATTTCATTTCAGTTAATCTCACTTTCGATATTGTCGGGGAAGCTGTGGGAATTGATAGTTTTTGAGAAACTATGATTCACTCCTCACTTCTGAGGTAGGATCGGGGCTATTTCAAATAGATTAGATCGGTTATCTGGTTATTTAGAATAGATTTAAAAACTACACAGATAAGTAGCTATACTCGGTTACTTTTTTTGTTTTAATCGCGTTATTAGTTTAGTTGTCAATTTCTAGATATATTAGATAATTGCTCTTTTAAATTCTGTTCAATAGTTTATTAAAAATATCAGATTTAGGAATATACATAGATATATCTTGCGTAGTTAATTTATTCTATCATTAGTTAGACTTATATATTTTCCTTTTGCATGACAATCACGGGACCTAGAGGCCCGAGAGAATATGTATTCAAGCCGATCGTGCCTCGACCCAATCTAGTTACAACAATAAGCGATATAGATCATAATCTTAGAATCCAAGTCTTCAAACAATGAGAGTTAAGAGGGTTAAACATTGAAGACGACCAAGCACATACGTTTTGGTCAAACCAGCCAAACTACAGATCACCCTAGATAAAAATCCGCATGATTGTAGAAGGGCTTGAAAGAGAGAAAATGTTCGGTTGTGACCCTTTGGTCCTACAGCCAGATACAGGAGACATTCTCACTGACATAGACACCAGCTTAAGAATTCAGGTTGCTAGAATGCCTGTAAGGTACTCTGAAAAGATTGCACAACTTGTAGTTCTAAATATAGAGGCCGAAAAGGCATATGACTACTAGATACTAGGGATTAGAGATTGATTCCTCGTATGACCATAGCAGGTCCACAACAACCAAGAATCTACGGTTGTGATCCAAAAATCCCACAACCCAACGAGTCCACAGGTCAATTCGACGTTGACGCTGGTTTACACACATTAGTATTTAGATCCACTCCACTTCCACCAACCATTATCACACAGTTATCCTTGTTAGACGTAACAATGAAGCTAAGGATTTCTGGACTAGACCAGAGAATCACCCGTAGAGTCCACTATATCCATCATCTACCCTATGACCTTATCTGGAGATATACATGAAAACAATTCCAGGTCATTTTCCCCATATCCCATAACCTATAGATCGGATCACGCCAGAGCTCGATATTGATTGGAGCCTTCGAGCAGTCATCCTCGTTGACCGATCTATCACGCCAGTTCAGGTTAGGAGGGCCTTCTTTGCCTTAGATTCACAGATTCCATTAGTGCGTGTCGAAGATATAAGATTTCCTAACTAGTTTACCTATACCCCACATATATTCCATCCCCACTGGCTGTCTCGGCATGACCTCGGGAGGTCGGGTGCGAGGAAGAGTTACTTGTAGATTCCCATGCTCGCTTGTCACTTTTCCATCGTACAAAATTGGTGAACCCGACGTGAACAGACACAATTATTTTATTGTATTTTTCATTCTTCTTCCATCCACCTTCGCTCTTTCCCATTATTTTGTAGGTATTCATATACCCCCAAATATGTTGGGATTCAACACATATGGCAGACCTCTCCTAGGTCTTGAAGCATATTACAATCAAGCTGAATAGATAGCCATCACCCTCGCTTTCGGCATGGGGTGACAACTATTCAACTAACCAATTGTTAACACAAACTCCACCCCAAGGACTAGATATAGTTCTTCTTTCCAAATAGAGAAGTTGGATCATCTCACTCAAATGCAACACCCATAGCCTTTAGGCTCGAACACCATGACATTTACAAGAGAATCTGGTTCATCTCCTCGGTATTGCTTAGATCGCAAATTAGCGAGACAATCAAATCCATATTCATTTTTAGATGATGAACATTGGTGTGTTATACCAGGAATGAACAACGTTCTCGGAGTATGTACCCCCTATAGGAAGTTTACAAACACAACCCAAGGTCTCATTTCACGAAAACACCTCCATGCCACTACCTCTAGGAAATGCCCTCGGTGAAACTTGGCAGGGAAATGATCAGTTCATAGCGGGGTATCACATACCTATACAAACTCAGAATATACAACAAACACCACTAAGGCAAAAACATCGTAACTTCACGATGAAGTCATCTCAACTTTAGTAGAAAAAGTTAGAGGGTTAGAACTTGCTCAAGCAAATCACAATTCTCAATTCATGCAGGTAGGAAATTCCAATCCTCCACATCATCCTAGCCAAGTAGACCTCCTCACAGGAATAGGCACATTGGGCATGCCTCGCATGATATTCACAACAAACCCCAACTAGAACCACATTTTCTAACACCGTTCGGTGGGTACAAAATAATCCATTCCTAGGCAATACTCCTTCATACTTAAACATGTATTCCAAATCACCACAAGGAGATATGTTCTCCTCTCTCGACATGTTTTCTCAACCATAGGGATTTCCTTATACCCCTGCAAATGCATACGCTACGCCATATCAACAACCCATTCCACCTCCACCCCCTCAGTAGGCACCATCGATGGTCGAAACCTATGCGATAGGGACTTATTCAGAATATTTGAAAGAGCCCTTAGACTTTACCATGCGAAGTGTCATGCTTCAAGACCGCTCTCTGATTTACCCAAATACAAAGGGAGGGAGACCTAAATGCACATATCAAGGCCTATGCCACAGCTATTCGAGAACTACTCCCTTGGGATGGGGTTGTTGCTAAAATATTTCCCAAAATGTTAGAGGGCATTGCCCTTGATTGGTATTATAGAATACCTAAAGCTTCCATACATTCATTTAAACAACTCGTTTCAGAGTTCATCAAGGTGTTTGACATGAACAAACTGTTGAGAACATGAATAAGGGATTTCTTGCACATTAAACAAGAACACAATAAATCATTGGTCACTTTATCCAAAGATGGTGTACAGTCCTTTATTCTTCGGCAAGTGCTCCAAATATGAACCAAATGGAACTATGCGATTTATTCCTTCATTCTCTCAGCAGAGAGGTAAAGGAAGAAGTCCAGAAGTTCCCACTAAGGACTTATGATGAAGTACTTGAGAGTGCTCTCCGAATAGATCAAGTGGTAATAGATAGCGATGCGTAAGCGTATGGAACAAATGGGAGGCTAATCACCCCGACCATAATACTACGACTTATCCTACTACTACAAACGTCAATCAAGGACCTAAAATCCTTAACAAAAATCGCGGCATAACCACAGATGGAGTAACCGACCAAACAAAAAAACAAATGTTGTAAATGCTCCACCGCCGATTAACAATCAATGAAACAACAACTTTACCCGACAATCAATATAGTGGATTTTAATCACCCGTAACAACAACAACAACAAAGGCGAGACTCATCCACACATTCCAAGTCAAAATTCAGCTGGATATCGAACCAAAACCAAAACCAAAGACAACAAACACAAAATCCTAATGGCCAACAAGAACCAAAACCAAAACCAAAGACAACAAACACAAAATCCTAATGGTCAACAGTTTAATCAGAGTTTTGGACCACAATATGCGCCAAACCAACAACCTAGGAATTACAATCCTAACTCGTATTGTGGTTTCCACAAAATTCGAGGCCACGACACTAGGACTTGCCACGATTACAATAAATTCATGCAACATCTTCCAAAAGAACAAAGAAAACTTTTCATAGACATGTTCTTAGTAGATCCTGCATCACCTACCCCAAATACCTTCACTGGAGCAGTCTCCCCTCAAAATGCACCCCTCAAGATCTTCAACAATCTGCTCCTAAATCACAATAACAACAAATTAAATCCAAATGGGACGAACAAGGGTGTAATGGAAGGAAACAATGATCATGAAGCCTCGACCTCACTAAATCCATCTGTTGCACCACAGTTAGGAAGTCAACCACAACCCAAGATAGTCAGTTTAATAGAGTTAGACACCGAGCTACACGTAGAAGCGAATGAGGACACAAGAATATTCCTCTAAGCCAAATCCAAGTTATCCGCTAGAGGCAGATAACATCTAACAAATATTAGTAAAACCCGTAGGTGGCTATGACTTTATTAATGACCTAACAAAAACCTTCTCTCACATCTCCTTTTTAGACTTATTGAAGAACTCTCTCTTGCCCACTGTGGCTACTATTTTAGAAGCATTAGGTTTAGGTCATTTAATTAACATCACTCCACCTCCCGAAAAATAGGTAAACCATATAGACTTTGATATCCACCCAGGGGCAGCCAGATAGGGATACCGAGTTTATATTTGAAATAAACAAAATGCCAACAGACGTTGAGATTGCATGCAGAGGTGATCCAGCCTTACATTTGCAAGTGTGGGTCTATAACAATTATGTTAAATGCACAATGGTTGATGATGGGGCAGCAATTAACATAGTCCCCTTCTCTTTCCTTCAAAATCTAGGGCATGGAGAAACAAATTGTTCCAAGACTCGAAATACGCTAAGAGGCTATGATAGTCTCAAGGCCACTTCGATTGGAACTATAATACTACCAGTCACCTTAGGACCCAAAACAATCCTAATTGAGTTTTATATTATAGATTGGGAAACCAACTATAACATGATCCTCAAACCAACCGTGGATACACCGTATGAAGGCAATCCCATCTACGTTATTTAGGGAAGTAAGATTCTTGCACTTAGGAAAGGTATTCATAGTAAAAGGTGATCCAAAACCATTCGATATACACCTATGAGACTGAAGAAAAGGCCGGTGTTCACTCGAGTTGAACTCCCAACAAATCAACTTAATAAACCAATCGATGTGAAGCCGGAAGAAAAGTTGGTACCTACTAACGAGTTAGAAGTTACGAACCTAATCAAGAATATCCCAGCCCTCAAGGATGAGGCTAACATTGTCGAAATAGTATCATTAGGAACTACTACAAAGATTGTCAAATTTCTAGAACATGATCTACCAATTTTCCTACCATTTGATTATGTAGGCATGGGATATACCCTAGGTGTTGGTTCTCTTCTAGCAGAGGATCTCTGCATGGTAGAAGTAACCAAAACCAAAAAAGTTGATGTAGAAAATGTCCCAACATCCATCTTCCCAACTAAATATTGGACTCTCCATTTCGATGGAGCTAGATGTCGTTATGGGGCTGGGGCAGGTGTGATCTTTACTTCACCCGAAGGAAAGATCTTACCATTCACCTTTAAATTAAACTTTGAATGTACAAACAATGGCACTGAGTATGAAGCCCTCCTCCTTGGTCTCATCATAGCTAAGAGGTTCGGGGTTGATAACATCAGAGTATTAGGAGACTCACAATTAGTAGCAAACCAAGTCTCTGAGGTGTATGAGACCAGAGTTGAACACTTACAGCTCTACAAAATAGTAGTATTAAATTTGAGCAAAGAATTTGACTTCATATCCATTGAAGCAATCCCACGAGAACAAAATCTTCTTGCAGATTCGATAGCAACCTCAGCATCACGCTTCACTCCAAACAGTGAGTTGGAGGATACATTTCACAGTATCCCTTTGTACTGAACCATTAGTAAAGAAAATGTCAAATCCTCTCTTAATGAACATAGCTGAGAACAACTCTACTATCTTAGATCACGTTGATAGTGATAGAGCCACTCTTGATTACTTAAACACCTATGTAGCGTTACATCTCACCCATCACGTGGTAGATTTGTCCTTAATCCCACATTCATCTTCTTACTTTGGGAATCCCATGATAGAGCTTCCCCCATAAAAGGAACTCGGCATATACACGGTAGAGAATGGAGAAGATCTGGAACTACCTCCAGCTCCGCCTGAGTTTGAAGAAGGTAACGCTTCTTTAATTGAAGAAACGATTGATATTAACATCGGAACGGAGGAAGAACCGAAGATCTTGAAACTAGGATCTTCGTTAACTCTAGAAGAAATAGAAATACACACTCGAATCCTCAAAGAACATCAGAAGGCTTTTGCATTTAATTATAAAGAAATGATAGGGGTTGCACCACACATCACGGTACATAACCTCGTCACCAAATCAGATGCAAAGCCAATTAAACAAAAATTGAGACCAATGAAACCCAAGGTAGCTCTCATGGTGAAGGAAGAGGTAATGAAACTCCTCCAAGTAGGATTCATCAAACCGGTCGATTACTCTCAGTGGGTATCTAATATCATTCCCGTTCTAAAAAGAATGGGAAGATACACATTTGCATAGATTTTTGAGACATTAACAAGGCGTGCCCTAAGGATGACTTCCCATTACCATCCATAGACATCATCGTTGACGCAACAGCTAGATTTGAGCTTTTGTCTCTCATGGATGGATTCTCGAGGATATAATCAAATCAGAATATCCAAACAAGACCAAGCCAAAACCACATTTATAACTCCTTGGGGAACCTATTGCTACGTTGTTATGCCATTCGGTCTCAAGAACGCTGGCGCTACATACCAATGGGCAATGACATATATATTTCATGATCTTATTCATAAAATCATGGAATCCTACGTAGATGACTTGTTGGCCAAAGCTAGGAAGCGTTGTGATCACCCGGAAGTGCTCCGCATCATTCTTTCATGTTTGATAGAATACGGAGTCACACTAAACCCAGAAAAATACGTATTTGGTGTGACAGGAGGGAAGCTCCTAGGTTACATTATATCATCACGAGGGATCGATGTAGACCCAGCTAAAATCCAGGCTATTCTTGAAATGATCCCACCATCGGATGAATATGGAATTAGGTTGTTTCTTGGGAAACTCGGTGCAATCGAAGATTCATCCTAGATTTAAGCTTTGCCATTCACCCAATCAACAATCTACTCAAGAAAGATTATGGTATCAATTGGACCAAAGACTGCAATGACACTTTCGAAGTGGTTAAGTGTTTCTTGTTGTCACCACCTACGCTAATGCCTCCTAAGCCAAACTACCCTTTAATCTTATATTCGTAGGATACCGATGTCTCTCGCTAGCTTTGCATCTTTGGATCAAGAAGACGATGATAAGAGAGAACGCATACGATCTATTTTACTAGCCGCACATTGCTTGATTATGAGACACATTATACGTAAGCGAGTGAGAGTGCCTCTTTATAGTCTTTGCAATCAAACGCTTAAGACATTACATGCTAAATCAAGAAATAAGAGTCATTGTAAAAATAGACCATTTACGAACTTTCCTCACGCAAGAGGTCCTTGTCTAAAAGGTGGACACTTTATAACCTTAATGGGTGAATTTGAATTAATGTTTGTAAATCGAAGTACATTAAGGGACAAATCATTATAGATTGGTTAGGTGATAACCCATTAGACGGAGGTGATCTAGTAGATATGGACTTTCCCGATGAATGCATATACTACGTCGAAACTAGATCTACCATCTCACGAATGTCCTTGGTATACTGATATTATTAATTATATCATGGACCATACGTATCCAGATACTACTACACCGTAACAAAGAAGGCGATTACGCATTATCATAATGAAATACATTGTTATAGAACAAGTGCTCTACCGTAAGGCTTTTGATGGAATGCTTCTAAGGTGTGTTGACACAGAAGAATCTAAAAAGATCCTCCACGAATCTCACAGCGGAATATGTGGAGGCCACTTCGGTGGTCATGCCACCACTCGCAAAATACACCGGATGGGCTATTTTTGGCCCACTCTAGAACACGATGCGGTAGATTTTGTACGTAGGTGTCATAAGTGACGATAATTTTCCCACGAGATTCACATGCCGGCACAAGCTCTGTGACCAATCGCTATTCCATGGCCCTTTTCTACGTGGGGCCTAGATTTGATAGGAAATTCTCTTCCTCGTTTACAAATGGCCATAACTTCATAATCACGGCCACCATAAGTACTTTACCAAATGGGTAGAGGCTATGCCTCTCACCACTACTCAGTTCCATGATCGCCAAGTTCATTTTGAACCGAGATCATTTGTAGTACGGTGTCCCACAAATCATTATCACGAGATAATGGGACTTCTTTTAAGAATGACGCGGTTCATGAATTATGCAATGAATTTAATATAAGCCATCATCTGACCTCCTTGTATTACCCTAAAGCTAATGGACGAGCGAAGCAACAAACAAAACATTGAAAACTATTCTCCTTAAAATGGTGAAAGAAAACAAACAAGATTGGCATTTAAAATTATACGGCCTTGTAGGCCCACCTGAACCTCATTAAGAACACCAATAGGAGCAACTCCTTTCTCTTGGTATTCGGAGCGAAGCATTTCTCCCACTTGAGGTTGAAATACCCGGTCTCGCATCTCATTACAAGGATTACGGATGAAGCGCTTATAGAGAAGCACGTCTCTCCCAACTAGAAAGCCTAGATGAGGCTAGGTTAGATGCTGAATAGCAGCATAGAGTCTATGCTGACCGGATGTGCCAGTAGTATAATAAAAAGGTCTATGAACAAGATATATATGAAGGATATCTAGTTCTAAGACTAGACAACCGGATTGATAAAAAGCGGGGTTCATTTTAAGACACCTCTATAAAATTGTAGGTGGAAAATACCTGGCGAATATCCCCAGAACCAGTTTCAGCGAAAGGTGAATTTGACAGTATTCCAAAACCAAAATTTCACCTAGTGCATCATCGACGCGTGACAATAAGATGTCAATAATAATTCTTGATGTGCGTTAAGGCAACTTCAATTGTAAATATCAGCGCGTCGCGTCAATGAAGTCTTTGACGCGTGTCAATGGCTTGAGTTGACGCACGTCAATGGATTGAGTTGACGTCGCATCAATGGCTTGAGTTGATGCGCGTCAATGGATTGAGTTGACAGGCGTCAATGGATTTAGTTGACGCGCGTTAACTACTGAGACATTGGCGTGCGTCGATAATTACGATTGACGCGCGTCAACTAAATCCATTGACGCGCGTCAAATCAATCCATTGGCGCGTCAACTCAAGCCATTGACACACGTCACTCAAGCCATTGAAGCACGCGTCAACTCAATCCATTGGCGTGTGTCAAAGACTTGATTGACACATGTCAAAGACTTCGATTGATGCGCATCAAAGACTTGATTGGCGTGCATCAAAGCTTTCGATTGACACGCGCGTCAATATACCACGATTGTCACACGTCGACACAAGTCATTGATGCGGCGTCAATATACACGATTGTCACGCGTCGACATAAGTCATTGACGCGCGTCAATTCCTTCGGTTGATGCATGATTTAGCCTATAAATACCCTCCGGCTGGTCATTTTCTCGTTTACACTTTCCGGCTCATGATTTTTTGCAGATGTCCATCGTTGTCAAAGACGCAAGCACAACTATAATGTCGACTTCACATGCTTCCCAACTGCAAGCTCATGGAAAAAATCAAGAAGAGAATCCAATCCAATCCATGGCCAAGATCATCTACAGGAATCCCTTGTGCCCTCACATCCATACTATTTTAAAAATGTCTTCTGAATATAAGGATTTGATGGATGCGTGTGAGTTTACAGGGCTCGTTAATATGCCCCATTTTGAAACAGATCCGGATATTTTGAACTACCTTCTGTTGTCCTTCAATTCAGAGGACGACCTTTTTTATGTGACTTTGAACAACGACCGAATGTTCCAATTCAGTATCGAAGCAAATGAAATCCATCGGTTTACTGGCCTTCCTTTCAGAAATTTACCAATTGTTACAACCAAGGAAACACTAGTGGAAGAAGACAAGAAATTTCTCGAATCAACGTTCGGTTTCCATGTTGATTGTAAGTATAATTCGTTTTAATTCTGTTTTTTATTCTGATACAATTTCTTGTTATAAATTTATAGTAATTTTCACTGTTTGGCATTTGCAGCCCATGTCAATAAGTCCAGGCGTGGTGTGGATACGCAATCAATTGCTCACCACTTTCTTCTGCAATAATTTCATTTTTTCAATCCAGAATTGTTTTGTAGGGTTGCAAATAGATATACCAAATTGGGCCATTGCATACATAGTTGCCACTATCTCAAAACAAAAATTCGATTGGTGCACCTATCTATCCAAAAAATAAGAACTGACATAACAAATTCAAAAATTTCAGAAAAACCTGTCATTTATTCCACAAACTATCTCCTTGGCCTTTATTATGAGGCACTTTTAAATTTAAAAGATAAAAATATTCCTACTTGCATAGATGAGGAGTTGATGAAGTTGTCAATTCCATTTGAAGAACAACAAGTATAAACTATTTAGTTTGTATTTCAATTTTGACATTGCAGACCATGCTTTTTTACACTTAAATTTTAATGTTTTGTAGAGAAGATTTATTGAAGCCCTTCCCTGAAAAAAAGTGTTATTGAGAGGAAGAGGCCAACAACACGTTGAGGCTTCGGGAGACTCCCAATCTTAAATGGAAGCTCACTCCTCTCCAAACCCTCAACAGTTTGAACTCGTTAAATGCCAGAGAAGTAATACCTTGTCATATATTGTTTACAAATTCCAAATTTGCAAATTTATTTTTCAATTTAAATTTTAACCAAATGAATTGACAACATTTAATGTTGATGACATTGCAGGGACTTTGGACCATACACTTGTTTTAGAAACTCAACCTTCTTCACCAACTCACTCCATACAGTCACATGCATTCGTATCTTTAGAACAAACACTGAATACAACTCCTACAAGGCCACCCTTAGCACCGCGAAAAACTACCCCTCGACAACAAGGTACAACTTTTCGATAGTACGTTTAATTTCGTATTTTTTTCCTTTTGAATTGTTTTCCTTTTTTTCATGTTTTTTCTTGTTCTTTTCAGCACATGTCAGTCCTGATCAAACCACGGCACCGACACCCACTCAACCAATAATTTTTAAAATGCCAACTAGAGGAACAGTAAAAAAGAACATTGGTAAATGCATGCCACTAGCTCCGGCCCCTAGCGGGACACTAAACATTGCCTCCTCCTTTCAAATTCCAACTCTCTCACTTGGTGGCTTGCCCAGTGCAATGGGCATATCAGTTTTGAACAATATAAATTTAGATGAAGATTATTTGGGCATTGATAGCAATGACCCAACTGAGTTTTTTCAATACCCGTGAGATGATTCAAGGCCAGGGTATACTTCAATTTAAATATGCTTTACAATTTTGAAATACATTTCGATTTAAATTTATTTATCTAAATCTTGATTAATTTTATCACAAACAGGATCAGGCCACCCAAAGGTAGAAACAAGTAGCAGTTGATCTTGCTAAAAGCCCCCATACTTCTCTCAAAGCAAGATCATCTTCATCAAATTTAGACGATAGTGAATTCTTTACCTTTTCCTTTGGAGAACTTAATTGGTTTTGATTGTCAATCCCATGTCAGTGAGTTTATTCTACCTCATATCAATCAGCTTATAGAATGGGAGAGAAGGGCTAAGGTTCTTATCAATGAGATTATTAGTCGTTATGAAAATTATTGGCAAAGGGATAGTTTATACGTTGCTGCGAGTCGTAATCAACTGCGAAGATGGATTCCTTACTTACCCAAGTAAGAAGTGGGACTGTCACGTATAACAACAACTATAAAGATGAAATTTTAGATAAGTCATTAAACAAATTGGAAAATATTAGTGCCGAGGCCCAGGCATATTTTAACAAATGGTCCAAGGACAAGGATTTGGTAGCTATTGCAAATGCCGAAAGAGATAGAGCGGTTGTAAGTTCTAACTTCTATCACTTTCAAACAATCATTCTTGTTAATTTGAAATTTTCATTTTTTAGTAATATTTTGAATTGACATTACTCTTTTTGTGCAGTTGAAATATGAAAATTTGAAGAGTCAAGCAAAGGTATTGCAAGTTCACTGGAAACAATGAAGAACAGTTTATCCGCAACAAAGAATTTGAAGCAAAATATTGTTTTGGTTAACAAACAAAACAATACACTAAAGCGGATAATTAAAGAGCATGACTTTGACCCTGACATATTATTCAAAGCTAAGGCAACAGCTGATCCAAATTTGTTATTGCATGGAGATGCGACAAATCAAGAAGAAAGAATTTTAAAAAATCTGGATAGTGTTGTGGAAGATCTTATAAGTTCTGGGGTTATTTCTGCTATTGGGGAAATGGGTACAACCACAGTGGAAGAAACCATTGGGGAAAGGAGCAGAGGAGTAGAAATGGATAAAGAAAAAGAGGGTTGAAAACTTGAAACTTTTATTATTGTGGAAACTTTAAATATTGAGTTTGGAAACTTTTAATATTGAGTATGGTATTTGAATTTAATTATATGGATTTGATAGCCTTTTAAAATTTGAAATAATATATAATCTTTAATTTTGATTGCATTAGATGGGGATTATCATGAGTTATCATGAATTATATGTATGTTTCTTGTTTACTTGGATTGTCATAAATTGTATGTGGACGTAGATGATGAATGAAGATAATGGATAACTGTTTTACAAACATGGAATGATGATAGATGATGATGAAAGATGATGAATGATGATAATGATATGATATATATGGGCATTGGACGATGATCAATTTAATGTGGACGTAGATTTATCTTCAAGCAGAATAATTCTTCTTCTCTAGACATTTGAACTTGGTTTAAGATAATTCTTCTCTATACTTGTAACGATATGATCATAATGTCATTAGAATGGATATAGATGATAAATAAATGGAATGTATTATAGAAGAAATTAGAACGGATATTACTTGTAATGATATGATTATGAATTGTTTTAAAAACATGTAAAATTCAATTGTCATTTTATCCCACAGTTAAAAAAATATATCAAAGCATTTTGCACATATAAAAAATAAATAAAACATAATTTTAAGAAATCAATAAAGAATCATCACTGGTAAGAAATTAAACATAATTGCAAATATGATAGGGTTTAACTTACCTCTTGTGTATTAGGTTGCTGTTCAATCATCAATGGTAATGTGCTAGATCTTTGTTTTAGAAAAACTCAACACGAGAAATGGATTAGTAGATAGAGGGGTGAGTTGCCTGACATTGTCAGTCCGAAGAAGTACCAACTTCCTCGGATGGATGTCAACCCACATTTTCCAAAAAAATAAAAGATTGTATTTGAATAAATGTAAATATATAGACCTGTAACATCTTTAATGATAACAAGAGCTGAAAAAATGTAAAGTAACGAACAATAAGATTAAGTTGAAGAAGATACCTATTCAAATTGAAATCATCACTGGTAATGTGCTAGATCTTTGTTTTAAAAAAATTCAACACAAGAAATGGATTAGTAGATAGATGGGTGAGTTTCCTGACATTGTCAGTCCGAGAAGTAACAGACTTCCTCGGATGGATGTCAACCCACGTTTACAATAATAAATGTAAACATATAGACCTATAACATCTTTAATGATAACAAGAGGTGAAAAAAATGAATAGTAACAAACAATGAGATTAAGGTGAAGAAGATATACCTCTTTAAAGTTGAAATCATCACTGCCACTGGTAATGTGCTAGATCTTTGTTTTAAGAAAACCCAACACAAAAAATTGATTAGTAGATAGATGGGTGAATTTCCTGACATTTTCAGTCCTGAGAAGTAACATTTTTAATGATAAAAAGAGATGAAAAAAATGTAATGTGAAAAACAATAAGATTAAGATAAAGATAAAGAAGATACCTATTTAAAGTTGAAACAATCCGTTATCAATAGCTTCATCAAACTCGATGTTGTCTTCTGTAGAATGTGACGATGAGCCAATTACACTCTCAAGGTTGGGAATATTTGTACTTGTAGCTGTATTATTCACACCTCTTCTTTCGCAAAGGGAATTCCAATGCGTAATTGCTCTGTCGAACGGAAAGGTTTCGATGGAGTATCGAGAAACATAAACCCTCATGCAACTTTCCAAATTTTTATCCAACCTGTTTCTCAGTTTTGATTTTATAAATGATAATGCATTGAAAACCCTTTCGTCCTCCACAGACCCCAAAATCATTGTTTGGCATAACTCGTATAATCTGAAATACTCACTGATATCTTCTTGTAAGATAGAACTTTGATAGATTCCTCGCCACAACCTTGTAATAGCACCACTCTCAGAAGGTTTGTCTAAATTCTTATATTGGTTCCTCATTGTTGTTGCAAAATTTGTTGATTGAAACTTTAATATATCGGCATTCAGTATACCTTTGATTTCCATACCCTTGAGCTCTGAAGTCTTTGTAAATTGTTCCATTATTATACCCATTGATTTATGGAAATGCTTTAAAGTTGCATGACCACCTTGATATTCTAAAAATTAGGATTCATCACACCCATGGCTTCCAGAATTTTATCTTTACATAAATGTTCCCTAATTTCTGATGACAAGGTTTCTGAATTTTTTTAAGCTTTATTCTTGTTTCAACTATAACAGACTCAAACAGATTGCGTGTCACGGGAACATCTTCTTGTTCCGATCCTGTAATATCTTGACATTTTTGCACAATGTGCAGTGGTATTTCCCTCCCATTAACAGTGATGTAGAGGTGATCGTGGATATTAAATTTCAAAAAGGTGTTAGGACTTTTAAGATCTAATAAAGATTTCCAATTCTCAAAAATAGGTGCATCAAAACTATCTTGGGAACAATACAATATATCAAGACTTTGACATACCATTTTTCTCATTCGTATAAAATCCACAATATAGATTAATCTACCCTATGCATGCTTCATCAGTGTATTAATCTCCTTTAACATTGGAAGAATACCAACCAATGTAAGCAATGTCTCCAAATCAGTTAAACAAAACAATAAGTCCCTCGCCCTATCAACTTCATGACGGTATTTGTGCATAAAACCAACCAATGAAGGATACTCCTCACGAACTCTGCATGCAGGTTCATACAAAGAGATCCATCTAGTTTCCACATCCTTGAGAAGTTTTTTGCCATCTGTAATTCCAATTGCAAATTTTTGGAACTCGAGAAATCTCTTTGGGCTACTTGACATATAGGCATGAAGTTCTCTTATAAGGTCTTCTAATTTAGCAACATTTTCACGTGGTTGCTTACCATTTTATACGCTAAATTCATTCTGTGAGCCATACAGTGAATTGGTAGCATATATGGGGCCACTGTTGTTTGTAATCTAACACACAATCCTATTTGGTGACCCTGCATGATCAGATGCACCATCTGCTCCAACGCATACCAACTTCGTAGCAATTTCATAATCAGTCATTCCAACAATATCTTTCAAATGAGAAACAACTATTTTATGTAGGTTTTCCACATTTAGCTTTTCAACCATTTTTATAACACCCAACACGGATGAGGTGTCCTTATATGATTTTCTATAGTATAGACGTGGATACATACCCATGCAAAGTGTTGTCGACTGTTGTCACTTCATCAATTGAAAGAGAGATAAAGTTTGCTTTTTTACATTCTCTTTCAAATCTTCCTTCTCTATCATCGAGAGGAATTTTCCATTTCCCATCCACTACTTTTAGACCAATGAGGCGAGGTACATTCAAGCATTCCGTTAAATTGATACAAAACTTTGAAATCAAGGAAATCCGAAATAGCTCTTCCTTTTTTTAGTATGTGAAAAAGAGTAGAGAATTGTATGAATTTTGCATGTAGATTTGTTTCTTTCATCTTACCAATATGCGATGTGATCGTTCCTCCCTTTTCCAAGAGATGTCTGTGTTTTTTCTGCTCTGCCTCATATTCCGTTGCGTATCTAACATGCATGCATTCTTTTTCAATTTTCCACCTGTGTGTTTTGATTTTTTGGCCATCCGACCCTGTTACAGTCAAATATTGTTTTCCACAATGTTTTTCTATAGTGTCCAGCTTCAGTTGTATTTTTTGTTGCTTTCCCAATTTCCACGTACATATTGTAAATGTACATTCAGATGGGATATCTTTAGAATTAGATGATTGTACACAATAAATGGAAATTTAGTTCATCAAACTTGTATGTCCTGCCAATGGTCCACATATTCTTGTTCATTTTCAATGCTTTACTTTTTTGAGTAGAATTTTGAGCAATATCACGATCACCTTGTTTCCTCTTTCTTGGACCGGAGTTTGAATTTGATTTCTGTGTTCCATTTTGCTGAGTATTTGTATGTGTGATATCTTGATGCACTTTTGGTTACACCCCAACAGGAACAATATCTTCAAGATCTGGCATATTATCATAGGTTTCATTTGTTTGACTTTGATACTGTGTAGAATGCATGTCCACCTCAATAATACCTTCCACACAGTCAATATTCTGATTCTTTGTGGTGACATCTATATGGTTGGTATTTTCAATATCTGTATACGTAGAGTTTCCAAAATACTTGAAGAGTGATTTCTGAGATTTCTTACTTACTTTCAAGTTATTCGCATTCTTTGAGCTAACACCTTCCATTATTCTGAAGAGAGTCTGCATCGTGCAAAAAGGACCAATTAGTGACTCTGTCCACCTTTGTTTGAGGTCTCGCATTACGTGTCCCCTGCCTAAGGTTTCTGTCACGTGTCAAGCGTGCCCTTTTCACGCGTCAACAACCTATTCCCTGTCACGTGTCCACTTTGTCTGAAGTTATTGTCATGCGTCAAGACTACCCTTATCGCGCGTCAACTGCGATGCCCAAGTCACGTCAACACTGCCCTTGTCGCACGTCAACTTTGTTCTTGTCACACGTCAACACTGCCCTGGTTGCACATCTGTAATATCTCTTTGTCACGCGTGCAATAACTCTTTGTCGCGCGTCAACAATATCCCTGTCGCGTGTCAACAACGAACCCTCCCAGGCTAACAGGAATCTCTGGTGCTTAAGGGTATGCGAGTTCAAATTTCATAGTATTGGTAATTTGGTAAGCTACTTGAGGTATACTACTTGGCGAATCACCTAGGTTTTTATAGGAGATGTTTTCAAATGAAGGCGAAGCCAACCCCCAAAAAAATATACTATAAATTTTAGGCGAACAAGACACCGACCCGCTCCGAAAAATTTGCCTTTTCAAATTTTCCTAAAATGAAATTTTCACCATATTACGAATATTCGCCACTAAAATTATCCCTGATAAAAAAGGCTGTCGAAGGAAGGAAATTCAGGCCCAAATGGTTGGGCCCATACCGAAGTCGAGAAAAGACTATGGAAATGGTGCATATCTCTTATGTACACTTTGAAGGTGAGGAATTTGGTGAAACTATCAATTCCCTACACCTTAAATGATTCTATGCATAAGTAACCAACACTATCTGTGTAATTATATCTACATTGCATCTTCATGTAGTTATATTCATTTTGTCCGCTTCTTTCGTACAATTTTGTGATCAAGGAACTTATTCTCCAAGTAATTCATTACAAACTTCTGATGGTATTGGCATTAGCTTTCCAAATCATACTTCTCCATTTTATAAACATCATCACCTACTTTGGAATCATTTCATCCATTTAAAGCTAGATATGAAAAAGTCTTAATAGTAACCATACCAAGGTTTGCATGCTTGTTCTCACTTCTGGTTTCTTCCTAGGATAGATGTTTTGCTTATGGTCTATTGTAGAAGCTTCATAGTGTCACATCTATCCCATATGTATATCTCTTTGGAAGTAAGAACATACTAACATTTTTCTCAAATAAACAAGTCAAATATAGATCAAACAGAAAATTTTATTTTTACACATTTCCTTGCCCTACCAACCTTTGGTGATGAGCTTGCGTCTCTTACCAATGACGTAGGGTTGGGAAAGGATGGGAATGCCCTTACTCACTGTACCTTTTCCATGGTGATAAGCCCACACTTTTTTACTGGTAACATGGGGCAAGGTGTAGGGGTCCTCTTGACAATAAATGTTGAAGGTCGTAAGCAAACAATTCAAATGAACCTTTGAAATCTTGAGTCAAAAACAAATGAATCAGATGTTCAAAATTCCAAGAGAGCTCAAAACCCCAAAAACTAGATTTTGTCTACTATGTGGTCATCTACGGATCTAAGTCTAGATAAACCAAAAAGCAAGTAGCATTCTAAACTATGGAGTCACTTAAGTAGAGTAGGTTTGTAGCATCCTAATTTGGTTCCACCAAATCTTTGTCTATCTCTCATCACTACCATTCAACAAATTTCATAGCTTGTGCCCTTTCTAGCTCTCGGTGATGAGCCCTCGCATCTTACTAGTTGTGTGGAGTTAGGAGTGGGGCAAGTTCATCTGCTCATCATATCGGTTTATCATCACATTTTGTCAAAACAAGTATGAAGTACCAAACAATTGCTTATAGAAACTAAAGTTCAAAATCACATTATGTCTACATTATCATATATCAGCATCACAAAATACAAAAAGAAAGAAAGCACTTGTATCATTTGTTCTCCACTGCATACATTCTGAAAAGCATATAAAAACAACATTATAGTTTACATGTGGAAATGAATCACAAAATCATAGATACCAAGAGTCGATATATATATAAAGAATATATATATATATATATATATATATATATATATATATATATATATATATATATATATATCAGCTTGATTCCTATACAATGCCATCATGTGATAAGCATGGTAAAAACGCTCAAAGAGCTCAGAAATAAAAAATACATCATATAAATAATCTACGAGAGCAGTGGCCTCTCAATCCCTATGAGATCCCCTCGAAGGTACACGCCCACGTCTAAGACTCGGCTACGCCCGGTGATCTCGAGTGTATGGAGGGATCACGATCCTAAGGAGCAGCTACGGTCTCGTCATGAGAGTGAATCCTCATCGGGCACTTTGCTGTCCCGTATCCCGCCAACTCGGTACGAAGGGTAGACACCATCTTGGCCATATGCCGACATGGGAAAAAATTTCGGTATGCCTCTATTGTGTTTGAAGGCTCCCTTGCATCCATGGATAGCTCCGCACAAGACTTCTCCATGGGGATTATCAAGGTATCAGTGCATACCCGACGAATCAGGTCTCACCACTCATCAGCAGTCTCTGCAAGCAAAGGAGAAAATGAATTAGAAATAATCAAAAGATAGAAACAAAAGTAAAAGGAGAGATAACAATTAAGGCAATCCTAAACAAACATTAAAGAGAAGGATGATAACTCACTCGGATCTCGGGCCTCCAAGATGGATCTCTAGGGTCAGCACCTACCACAGATGCCGCCACTAATTGATGTACTCCTCCCATGGCTAGAGTGACATAGCATCCCGCTACGGACTCATCCTCTCTGCCCAAGCCCTGAGAAAGTGGCTCCTCTAAAGCTAGGGTCACCCTCTCTACACTCTGCTCCGCCCTCTCCACCTGTAAGATATCCTGAGTATCATGCCACTCAGGATCGTTGTCCTCCTCTCCACCCAACTCATTGACCTCAACCTCGGTCTCCTCCTCCATCTCTCCCCTGTGAACTCCTCGGACTCAGAGTCTATATCAATGGGGTCATCACTACTATGGGCGGGGCCGATGGCAATATGAAGTAAGGGCACCCGAGGAGCACCGACTCTCCCTCGAGTGCGTACCACCCTCCTAGCTGCAATGGGGACACGGGTGAGTAACAATGGTCCAAACCCGACCTCTATGACCTCCCTAGCCTCCCAAACCGATCGTATATCGGCACCACTAGGAGAAGCATACCCACGTAAGGAAGGCCAAACTACCGAGGAACTCGACCAAAAGGATCCTGTCCACAAGCTACCCTATGGTGGAGCAAGAAATCAAAGTAAGAGCCTCCTCACCCCATAACCCTGCCATGGCCTAATAGGGTGTGGCCTCCATGTCATCAGTGGTCAAGGAGGTGACTAGCTGGTGAGGTGCTCTGAGCACCAACATGTCTATCCATCTGGCTGCCCTCATAGCTCGGGATCTACCACCTCTACACCTCTCCCATAGGGGTTGAAACGCTTGTAGACCCAACTCATAATTAGGGTCAGATGGCTCAATGACTGCCCCTGTAAATGAACCACCCGGTACAGATCATGATAAGTGGTCCTAAGAATGTCAGCTCCCCAGGCGTAAATCTGGCCATGTCCCTCAATCTGTGTAACGAGGGGGGACCATCAATAAAGTAAGGTGTCTCCTCCCTTATCCCTAATCAATCTCGAGGTAAGGATCCCCATGATGGCCTGATGAATCAAGGGGATAGACAGGCTAGGAATAGATCAGACCCTCACCCCCTTCTTCAAACCAGTGGAGATAACTACGTCTCCCATATATGAGGCCCATTGTGCTATCTGAGCCCGTGACCCTGCTGTCTCAAGTGTGAGCCATCTCCTGATGATCGGGACCCCTAAGATGTGGTAAACATCCTCCAAAGTATGGTCTACTCAATCCACGATTCACAGTAATTGGAAAGTGTTTCGATCAGCATCCCAATATGAAAACAAGTCACAAAGTATGTGACTAGAAGGTGCAACATGTGGGACCTGTGATATGCGTAATATACCGGCCCTCTAAAGAGTGTCCTGCTCATCCTGAGAAAGGGCATCCAATACTACTGGAAGCCAATCACACTCTCTCTCACCTCCATCGGATATACTCCTCCTTTCGCCTGCATACACCCAAAAACACACAAAACGGAGTAAGTTAGTATTCAAATGACATTAGAAAAATCATGAAAGCAGGTAAGAATGCTAGAAACACAAAAATGAATTCAAATAAGTATTGTTTATGCATTCTGTGAAGGACCGCTGCCCTGAGCAGGGTGGTGGTTCCGTAATCACCACCTTAAAGGCGGCGGTCTTGTAACCGCCGCCCTGCTCAGGGCGGCGGTCATGTCCCAAATTCCACTCGGTCATGTGCCCTAAAAACACCTAAAAACGTAAAAACACGACCATTTTGACCAAAACAAAGCCTACCCATTAGGCGTCCCCCCTAAGTGACCCTATTAAAACTGACATTTTCAAAAATAATCCCCCCATGACAAAGATTTCATCATTTTAACATTTTAGGGATAAAACCGGTAAATCGAGAAAAACTAACCTGTGATCTCGCGGGTCGGTGTTCCACTCATGGAGGCATGAACACAATCTCGTCCTGAATGTTTTGACTATACTCTCATCGAAGCTTGATCCACCGTGGGTCCCAGAGCTCAAAATCAATCAAATCGACACACATAAATGAATAGGAAAATGGGCCCACTTTTACATATATAACATCCTAACTTGTTATTGAATGCCCTTTTCGTAGGTTTGGAGTGCTGATAGAGGTAAGTTCTTATCCTTGTGCAAATGGTACATCCTCATTTCGTATTATTTTAGTATTTAATTTTCGATTTATTTTGTCTATCTGCACTTGATTCCTCTTTTCATTTTGCAGGTAGCGGAGATTTTGGATGGCATCGTTTTGACACACAGATGTGTCAGGTATAATTTCTTACTTCCCATTTCAGGACCGCCATACTCAAATCCTTTGTTTTACACCTCTTCATGGCTAAAATGCTTCTTTGAGGGGGAAATATGTACGTACCCAAAATTGTAGGGTACTGCACCACTAGAACACAGTTACACATGCCCCAATGATGATACAGGTCTCCTCATAAGGTGTTCGGGATCTGGAAAAGCTCTCCAAGTATGCATTAACATCCCGCATGCCCCACTTAGCCCTTGCGTGCTTTAATTTTTCCTTCCCCCTCTTTTCCTTTGACTTTCGGTCTTGATGGCGAAACCACTTTGCCTTGCCTAGGCGGCGGTCTCGTGACCGCCGCCGACTGTGCAGGTGGCGGTCCTGCACGCATTTTCCGCAGAATGGTTCTTTTATCACGACTCACGTAAAAATCAACGCTTACCAGCTTTTTTTTTGCCTTTGCTTGTATTATGATTCCGGTTCAATGGAATAGTGTTTTTACATTGTTTATGGTTTAAGAGTTCAATTTGGTTTTCACCTTTGGGTAAATGGGATTCTATAAATAGCTAGCTTGTGCTCAAGAAAATGGCCCCTCAAATTTGCCTCTCAATTTCTCATTGTAGTAGCTTAGTCTTTCAATTTTGCCTAGGATTCATAGTTTTGTTTATTGCATGCATAGTTAGTGTTGTCTTGTTGTTAGGAAGCCACATAATCTTCTTGTGCTAGTGTTATTACTGTTTCATGCAATCCATTGGAGTAAGACAGTTTAATTTTTAGTAGGAAGCCATTAAAGTTGCAGGTTTTGTTCGTCAAAAAGAAAAGTTTCAGGTTTTGGATGTTTTGTGTTGCATGACTCGCAATAAATCCCACTAGGAATTGCATAAGCCAAGCTCTGTTCTCTTGCGCTATCCCTCTCCTACTTGCATTGTATTCAGTCTGCATCCTAAGCTACCATTATTTCGATACCAACTTCTGTTGATGCTAACATCACACGCTTTTCGGATTCACGTGAGTAGGAAGGAATGAGGAGATCACATTGAGGGGACAAAGCCACACACCATTGGATTCACCAATGTTATGCAAAATCTAGGTTCAAGATTTCAAAGTTCTAGTTAAAACATATCAAATAGAATAGTAAATCATTTCATTTCAGTTAATCTTACTTTCGATATTGCTAGGGACATCTGTGGGGATTGATAGTTTCGAGAAAATATTATTCACTCCTCACTCTAAGGTAGGATCGGGGTCTTTCAAATATATTAAATCGGTTATCTGGTTATTTAGAATAGATTTACAAACTACACAGACAAGTAGCTATACTCGGTTACTTTGTTTGTTTTAATTGTGTTATTAGTTTAGTTGTCAATTTCTAGATATATTAGATAATTGCTCTTTTAAATTCTGTTCAATAGTTTATCAAAAATATCAGATTTAGGAATATACATAGATATATCTTGCGTAGTTAATTTATTCTGTCATTAGTTAGACTTATATCTTTTCTTTTTGCATGACAATCATGGGACCTAGAGAGCCCAGAGAATACGTATTCGAGCCAATCATGCCTCAACCCAATCTAGTTATGGTAATAACTGATATAGATCAGAATCTTAGAATCCAAGTCTTCCAAACAATGATAGACTTACAACAAATCAGTTCACAGTTAAGAGGGTTAAACATTGAAGATGACCAAGCACATACGTTTTGGTCAAACTAGCCAAACTATAGATTACCCTAGATAAATATCCGCATGACTGTAGAAGGGCTTGAAAGAGAGCAAACATTCGGTTGTGACCCTTTGGTCCCACAGCCAGACGCAGGAGACATTCTCACTGACATAGACACCGGCTTAAGAATTCAGGTTGCCAGAACACCTGTAAGGTACTCTAAAAAGATTGCACAACTTGTAGTTCTAAATATAGAGGCCGAAAAGGCATACGACTACTAGATACTAGGGATTAGAGATTGATTCCTCGTATGACCATAGCAGGTCCACAACAACCAAGAATCTATGGTTGTGATCCACAAATCCCACAACCCAACGAGTCCATAGGTCAATCTCGACGTTGACGCTAGCTTACGCACATTAGTATTTAGATCCACTCCACTTCCACCAACCATTATCGCATAGTTATCCTTGTTAGATGTAGCAGCTAACAAAGCTAAGGATTTCTAGACTAGACCAGAGAATCACCCGTAGAGTCCACTATATCCATCATCTACCCTATGACCTATGTCTGGAGATATACACGAAACAATTCCAGGTCATTTTCCCCGTATCCCACAACCTATAGATTGGATCACACCAGAGCTCGATATTGATTGGAGCCTTCGAGCGGTCATCCTCACCAACCAATCTATCACACTAGTTTAGGTTAGGAGGGCCTTCTTTTCCTTAGATTCATAGATTCCATTAGTGCGTGTCAAAGATATAAGATTGCCTAACTAGTTTACCTATACCCCATGTATATTCCATCCCCACCGGCTGTTTTGGCATGACACGGAGGTAGGTGCGAGGAAGAGTTACTTGTAGATTCCCATGCTCACTTGTCACTTTTCCATTGTACAGTCACCCATAATGCTAGATTAAAAAGGACAAGAAAACCTCTAGAAATGAATCCTAAAAACCTTGCAAAAAGATTAAAATGTAAAAACTTACCTAAATATCGGGTGGGTTGAGGATAAAAATTTGAAAACTCCCAAAATATACACAAGGCGTACGGTCGTAGGTAGGTGAGGTGTTAGCGGTCGGTGTACAAAGTGTCGGTGAAAAATACTATTAAAAATTTGATCTTAAATAGAAAAGAGAAAATTAATTACCACGTAGGTTACACGTGTGGGTAGGTGGCATTAAATGCACTAACTTGGCATCCTATTTCAGAAGTCGGAAGTAATCATGCATACTATATCTAATATATGATATAAATTCTAAAACACGAAGTAGTATTAGTCCTTTGTATTTGTAAGTCAGAAGGTGACTTATAGTTTGCATGAAAATTACAATTGATTCTCAAACCTGAAATGCACTTGAATGGTTAGGAGTCAGGTTTCAGAAGTCAAGTTGTAGTTTGCATGCAAATTGAAATTTAGGTTCTGAAACCCAAAATGCACGTGGGGGAATCAGACCTCAGAACTTAACTTGTAGTTTGCATGCAAAATACATTTGGGTTTCGACTTCGATTTGCACTACCTTCTTATATATTGCAAGTTTCGGGTTTCGGAAGTCATCAAGTAGTTTATATGCAACCGCAACCCGACTTACAAATCCCAAATCAGAAATATATAGGAAAACTTCAATACTTAGGAAATTTTCTCAAATAATTTTTGAAAAAATAACACTTGGTACAAGGTAAAAATTTGTAAAAAAATTTTCAAAAGCTCTCTAGTAAGGGAACTTGGAAATTTAACATTTTTGGTGACCTTCTAGGAATGCTTTCCTATTAAGCATTAGTCTAATATCCTTATGTTATCCATTAGGAACATGAGTCCTTTAATCTCAAGAATATATAGAACCAAAAATGACCACAAAAACAAAATAAAACGAAGCAAGACAAAAAAAAAGAAAGACAATGTACAAAGCACTTGGAGGAAGGAAACTATGCTAATAATGTACACAATGAAACTACCTCAATATAAATATTTGAGGTGTATCTCATTAACTAGGATAGGTAGTGCTTCTCCATCGAGCTTAGATAGGAAAAATGAATTTGCCTCTTTGTAACTTGTAATTAAGTATGGCCCACTCTAGAGAGCATCAAATTTTGCATGCATCCTAGGCTTGGCCCTATCAACATCCCATTTAAGGACCAGATCTCCTTCCGAAAAGAAGCGTGAGCTGAATTTTGTCAAAATTCTTCTTGGTATGAGCTTGGTGAAACTTTAGAGTTTTCATAGCCTTGTTTTGTGTCTCTTTTAATTCCGTTAACTTAGTGAACCTTCTTTGTCAAAGGATTTCTTTCCATTACTTCCAATTGATGTGCTAGCTCCAAAGACAACAATTCTAGAGATAAACAAAGTTTTAATTCCCTACCATACACTAACATAAAGGGAGAATCCCCAATGGCTCTTTTCGAGTGATTTTATACGCCCACAAAGTGGTCTTAAGTTAAATGTGCCAAGTTCTTATTTACTCACCATTGTCTGTTGGTGATCCGTATCAAATTCTTATTTCTTGGAATCAAACAAATCATTACCCCGCGGATAATAATTTGATGAGGTTTTCAAATAAACAACATTTTCACAACCCATTCACTAATATTTGTACTTACAAATGCGTTGGCATTATTGTTAGTGCAAAATCACAAACACCCAAATGACCTCTCAGATTTGGTGTTTCAAACTTGTCATTTGGTGTGATCCGCATAACATTGAGTCTTCCCCAAAAGTGTGGGACTTTGCAAATGGGAAAACTCTCTAGATTAAGGCTAGTTCCTATTCCTTTGTCTAGGTGCATATGTGAAATTTGTAAAGGATTGATTCTTAAACCTAATCTAATATTGCCAAGGAGACAAGGATGAAAGGAATGCAAGAAATTAAAACTAAGCTAACCAAGTGATACACCAAAGGAATGATGAACATTTTTTTTGTTGATAGGCACAAAAAAAAATGCATACAATAATCAAGCACAGATAACCAATTTTGCAATGAAAGACCAGATGAGAGCAATGAAGACAAGAAAGGGTCAAAAATCAGCCACAAACATGTATTATTGCTCTACAAATTTGATACAATGCATTTACAAAATGGCCAAAAGGTAGAAAACGTGTTGCAATCTAATGGAAGGTCTGAAACTCCATGAATTCATTTGCCAGAGGAAAAAGGGAGCCTGTAAAATAGAAGAATGTCCAACCCTTTACAATGAGTCCCGACCATGCTTTTATAGATTCAACACAGAAGGAAGAAAGAGAGAGAGGTAGGAAAAAAACCATTTCGAATTTCAACCACTATCATCAATGTCTCCTGTAAAATCCACCCCAAATCTATCTTGATTGCATCAATTTCTTGTTCGGCACCTCGAAGGAGGAGGAAACGACGGATCAAATCAAATCCGATCTGGTTGTTGAGGCAAAATAGATCCTGCATTAATGGACGTTTCTCCATTTTCCTCTCACCTAACCTCTCCAAACTTAAATTTAAGATCTCCATGGCATAGATGAGGCTGAGATATTTCCAATGGTGTCAGATTTTTTGGATTTTGAGCCCCGAGTCGAAAGATATGCCCATTTGAAATTTGGATCGGGTCCGTACAAAATAGTGGGAAAACTAGTTCAAAACGGGCCCCCTTTTGAAACTGGACACATGGAGGGCTGGCGCATGTTTGAGGGAAGCCTCTGTATTTTATTTTTGAAGGAGCATCAGGTCAACACGTGGCTTCTTCTGCGACCTGCTTGATTTCCTTATGTTTTTGGCTAAGTCCTTTGCTCGATGGGGTCATATATCCGACTCAGGACACGTGGCAGCTTGCGCTTATCTAAAAACCCCCCCTTTATCCTACTCTTGAGTTAGCACCATGATGACACTTGGCACCCTCCACTGGTATGTCTCAGTGCTTTGACTATTCAACTCGACCTTGTTCATTTTTGGAATGGGACGCATGGAGGCTCCGCGCTTACTTAGAAACCCACTTAGGATTTTACCTCTGAAGAAGTGTATGGTTGACACGTGGAAACCTCCACGGAGCTCTTAGAATTTTCAACACCCCCTCTTACTTTTTCAGACCTTGGACTACATGGTGAGCTCATGCTCATTTGGGTCTTCACCTTTGGACTAACTTTTAGAGATGCGCCAAGCTGACACATGGTGACTTCCGCTAACACTTCTATACTTAGCCTTTTTAAGGCCTGCTTTGTCTACCTTTTGACTTTGATGCTTTGAATTTGCCTCCATTTCAGAGGCCCGGGACACGTGGAACCACGACACTTGTTCGAGCCTCTTGTTTTGGATTCAACTTTGAAGATGTGCCATTTGGACACTTGACAATGTCCTCTAAGTCAAAGAATTTTCAATGGCCAGTGTAACTTTTTGGGGCTCTAGACGTGTGGAAGCTTGGCACTCATTTGGGTCTACCCCTTTAGATTTAATCTTTGGAGGTGCACCGTTAAGAAACTCGGCTCCCTCCACTGTATGCTCCATACTTAGTCAATTTTGAGCTTGTTTCGAGGCTGTTCAAGAGCACGAAGACTTGAACTAGTGACATTCCTTCTCTTTTGAGCTTCTGGCTTCTTTGACACTATCTCCTTTTCCCCGACCCTGCTACTCCATTTTTGAGCCCGCTTGTAATTTGTTTGATGAATTTAAGGCATAGATTTACTCGACAGAGCCATTTCTTCTCTTTCTTCTTGCATAAGGTCGTTTAATCTTTCACAGGCTCCACCACTCCATTGTAGAGTCCCTCTACAACCTATTTGCAAGGTTTGAATGTAGTTTCTCTGGTTCTTTCTGTGTGGGGTCGTGGCTGATCCAATATTTTGCTCCAGGGGGGTGAAATATGGATAACAATTTGGTGACTCGTAGGGGTATCTGCCTGCTAGATGAAAAGACCAGTTGCCTTGTCGTATCCATTGGGCATGGAGTCAAGAATGACGGTTTGATATTGATCCTGCCTTTGATCCATGAGCCTAACTATTTACACTCTCAATTTTCATAAGAAATCTTGAAACGATGGTTTCTGAGAGTAGAAAATTGCTTTGACCTGGGGCTTTCATTTGTCCCTGAATGGACTATGCAAGAGCAACAAAACAACACCACAACTATGTACAAAATTTGAAATCATACATGCTCCAAGTAGAACATGCAGAGTGTGTAAAGCACTTAGGAAAAAAACAACCTAAACTACAACAAGGCAATGTGCACAAGCACTTAGAGGAATGAGAAATTAAACTAGTATGTACAAGGTGAGAACTTTTCCTTCTAGTAGCAATGTTTAAGATAGATTCCATTCACTGGAATCTGTAGCTCTTCACCATCCAATGCTAGACAATTGGAAAGCATTGCTACTTTTACATCTTGTGACCATGTAGGGGCCACTCCAAATGGCATCAAACTTGGAATGCCTTCTGGTTTTGCCCGATCTGCATCCCATTTCAAAACTAGGTCTCCTTCTTGAAAAGTCCTTATTTTTTCTTTCTTATCAAAGCATCTCTTGATTGAGACCTGATCCTTCTCCATTGTTCAAAGTGCATGCTCTCTGGTTTCTTCCAATTCCATCAGTTCTACATACTTGGCCTCCATTGGCTCAAACTCAAACATCTCTAGCTGCTTCATGAGTTCCAATGCTGGCAACTCAAGTGATATAGGCAACACTTCCTCTTTCCCATAGACAAGTTTGAATGGAGAGCTGCTGTAGACCTCTTGGGTGTTGTCCTATCAACCCATAAGGCTGATTTGAGTTTTGTGTGCCAAGTTATCGATTTTCATCAAGAGTTATTCTAACAATCCTTAGCAGGTTCTTGTTTGTGGACTCAACTTGGCCATTACCTTGAGGATAATAGTTTGATGAAGTGCTCAAGTAAATCCCATTCCTAATGCCCATTCTGTGATTTTGGAACCTATGAATGCCAATGCATTATCTGATATAATGGTGGCTAGCACTCCAAATCTGGTCACTATCCCTTCATAGAAATCTAGTATGCTAGACTCATTAGCTTATTTGAGTGCCCTTTGCCTTGGTCCACTTTGTGAAATAGTCTATTCTTTGTCGAGAATCCAATTGTGGCCTTGGCTCGAATTTGGATTGATGAACCCAATGAAGTCCAATCCCCATTGCATGAATGACTGGTCAACTGAAATTGGGTGCAATGGAAGTGCTACTAGCCTTTCTTTGCCTCTGAAGAATGCATAGTTCTTGTACTTTTTGATCCATGCATAATAGTCACTAAACACCCTGGGCCAATAATAACCCGCCTTCATGATCTTGAGTGCTATCACCCATGGAGCAAAATGGCCTCTAGCTGCTCCAACATGGAACTCTTGTAACACTCTCTCAATCTAATATGTCCTAATGCATCTTAACAAAATGCCATCGATGTCCCTTTTGAACAAGACGCCATCAATAAGCACGTATGGGATGGCTGTAGTCTAAAGTAATTCCTTTTGTTTTACTCATTTCTAGAGGGCATAGGCCTATTTGTAGGAAGTGCATAATGTTCTGAGTCCAACAAGGAGTGGGCACATCATCATTTTCTCTCTCTTGACTATTCTACAGGACAAAAATAGCTTCCTTTTCACCATTTTCTTCAACTTGTTGACTCGAGGCCAATTGTTCACACAATCCCTTTCCACGGACCAGCTTAGTAACCTTGATCTCAATGTCATACTCCATGACACGAGTGATCCATCCTGCATGTTTTTCATTCAGATCCTTGCTGAGAAGGAAGTCTTTAACTCCTGCATGGGAGACTAACAGTTGGATCTTATTGTTTGAAATCAGATGTCTAAAATTCTTCAACCCTCTGATCACTACAAGGACATGCTTTTCGATGAGGGAGTATCTCACTTCATAATCTTCTAGACCTTGGCTGCTCTGTACCCTCTTTGTTGTTGCTAAGATTGTAGAAATTGTGTCAACGCCACCAAAGGCATATAGTATGAAGTCCTTAGAGAATTCTTGATTCACGAGAGTTGGGGCTTGTGATATAGCTTCTTTGATGGCCTTAAAGCTTTCTCTTCCTTCAGTTTGTCCACCTAAATGCCAAATTCTTCTTCAACATCAACATTATTGGCTTGACAAGGGAAACAAAGTCTGGTATGAACCTGCGTGGAAAAAATTAATCTTTCCTAAGAATCTTTGAAGAGCTTTCTTATGGCTTGGTAATGGAAATTCTCTTATTGCTTCAACCCTCTCTGGGTCAATTTCCAAACCCTCCTTTGACACAATATTTCCTAGAAGTCTGCCCTCATGGGCCAAGAATATGCATTTTTTAGGGTTCAATGATGCCTTGAATCTCCTACATCTTTGAAATACCTGTCTTAGGTGAAAAAGGTGATCCACTACATTTTTGGAGAACACAGTGATGTCATCCAGATATATCAATACTATTTTGTTGATCAACCCCTTGAATGCCATATCCATTACCCTTTGGAAAGTGGCTCCAACATTAGACAATCCAAATGGCATTTTTTTGCAGGCATAAGTGCCCCATTTGGTGGTGAAAGCCATTTTTAAGCGATACTCTTATTTCACCATTATCTGGTTATACCCTGAGTAGCCATCTAGGAGAGAGAATCTCTCTGATCTAGACACCACTTGTAAAATCTACTCCATTGAGGGGAGTGGGTAGTGGTCCTTAAGTGATGCTTTGTTCAAGTCTCGAAAGTATACACAAAATGTAATTTCTCTATTATTCTTCCTGACTGGGACCAAGTTTGTCACCTAGCTTGAGTGTTTGATTGGAAATATAATACTTGCCTCTATCGGCTTGTTTGGATTTTCTTCATCAGAGGTTCGATGTGTGGATTGACTGGTCTCTACTTTTTCCTGATGGGCTTAGCACATGGATCTAGTTCAATTGTGTGTTGTGATAGCTTTGGATTGAACCCTCTTAGGTCTTCATAGCTCCAAGCAAATACATCTGGAAACTCTTGGAAAATTTGCATGAATTCATACTTTTCTTGCTCGGTGGCCACTTTTCCAATTTGAAGTGTTTTGCCTTCTCCAACTAGAATTGACTCTGAATATTCTCCTTTCATATGTATATTAGCCTTCTCTTTTCGAAACTGATCATTAGGATTGAAGATAGATTTCAATGTCACCAAACCTTTGGGAAGCTTGTTTGTACACAACTGAACTACTTAATCTCCATATTGCTGCTCTAATTTGTCTTGATTCCGAGCTGAGAATTCAACTTCCTCTTGCGAAATTGATGATTTGCTAATCATTCTCAAACACATGCCAACATGTGTTGTTATTTTTCTTGATGGCCTCACAAACACATGGATATGTGGCTATCCTTTTCCCTCTTGATCTGCCAACCACATCAAATGCAACTCTAATCGATGTAAGCATATCAACAACTTCATTCTCCTTCCTGGGTATGGACACAATGTTGAAGGCTTCGAAATCCTCAATGAGATCCCATACCCTATTCTTGTAGCTCTTGAGCAGGTCGTTCTTGACAACATTTTGTCCTCTGACTTGATTAACAACTAGTTCACTATCACCAAACACTTGTAAGTTCTTTATTCCTTGTTTTCTTGCCCAATGCAATCCATGAACCAAAGCCTCATATTTTGTTGTGTTGTTTGAATATGAAAATTAGAAACGGAAAGTTGAGTAGTATTTCATACCTTGGGGTGACACAATCATAGCTCCTCCTCTGGCTCCTTGCCTACTTCTCGAGCCATCAAAGAACAATTGCCATACTTCATTGTCATCTTTGTGTTTTGGCTTAATGATGTCAGGAAGAGGATGATTCTCCTCATGTAGATGTAGACTCCTAGCTCATATTCTTCCATCTCCTTATAGGGGTCAAAAGCATGTATTTTGTTCTCCCATTCATTGAGAGTCAAGTTTGGGATACACCCCACCTTGGTATCTGCTTCACAAGTGTTTAGGAGGTCCTCCTGATCAAAAGCTAAACAATTTACATTGATTGGGCTAGGCACATAAGACTCAATGTGGTAATCACTATGGGCTTAGATCTGATTGTGGCCTTAGCTCCATACCTTGTTCTAAAAATCATATGTGACCAGTCAATAGACAAATAGCCTCTAATTTTGGCAGTGAAGTCCCTGGACAAACATAATGCAAAATGTGGTGGCAAGTCTATGACTGATATGTTCTATAATATAGTCACATTGGGGTAGGCATGCAGTGTGAGGCTTAAATCCTTGATGACTCCAACAATTGTCACTACTATCCCATCCAATTGTACTACCCCTTTAGAGATGACTTCATACTGGAGACCCAGTTGATCAGCTATTTGTTTGGGCATTACAGAACTACTTGCCCCGAATCAATCATGCAATTATGCACCAGTTTGTCCCCAATGATTAATGAAACATAGAATGGAGGAGGCCTCAAGTTCTTACCTTGTTGTTCTCC
Organism: Taxus wallichiana var. yunnanensis; assembly: GCA_018340775.1. Lineage (NCBI taxonomy): Eukaryota > Viridiplantae > Streptophyta > Pinopsida > Cupressales > Taxaceae > Taxus > Taxus wallichiana. Next base: position 710,533,771 of record CM031237.1, on the reverse strand, counting down.
ATGTTTTCCCTCAGGTTGAGCTGCATTGGTAAGCACTTTCTCTTGTTGGTTAGGAGGTTGACAACATATCGGTTTGTAACATATCCCTCTATCTTGGTATGGCCAGTGACTCCCATAGTGAAATGTTCATACTTTTCTTCTTCATTTGAACAATGATATTAAATGAGCTATTCTTCTGCTACCCATTTCCTGGCACATTTTTGTCTTGCACATGGGTTGTTACAACTGGTGCCTGAGTGGATTTGGAAGGTGGTTTGGAATGGCTCTGCATGTTGGGAGTTGCATTTGGAGTACCAAAACCTTATGGAGTAATGGAAGGTTGAAGGTTACCTGAGTTTGGTGATTGTCCTTCTCTCAATATTTCTCCTTTTGGACCGTGTATTGGCAACTACACTTTGAGAAGGGAACTGATTCATTCCACAAAGTCTTCATCTTACCAATTGATAAGCATAGTTTCACTTAGAGATGTCTCTTGCTAAGCTCCTTGCTACTGATCTTTTTCTTGACTAGACTCTTGTGACACACCACTGGTTTGCACCATCAAGGCCTAGTTTAGTGCACCATTAAAGCACATTGATTGATTATGTGGTTGATTGCATGGGAAACACCAATCATATTCTTGTGCCAAGTTATTTTGTGTTGGAACCAATGCCCTTGATTTTAAAGTTATATTTGGATCATATGACCTGAAAGGTCTACCAGCTTGAGGTTGTCCTTGGTTTTGACTCTAATTTATAGTTTGAGCTGGTGGTCTATTTTTGCGATACGGGGTCTAGTGCAGTCTTCGAGCCGAGGATGATATGGCATAAAACTCGAGCATGTTGCCTCTTGATAGTTACTAACTCATTCCCTAGGTTCTGAAGTTGTTTCATGACCTCTTGAAGTTATTTTGAGGTGTTAGAGGATGAGGTGGAGGCTTGACTGAAATTTGATTCCTAGGAGTAGGTATAGGAGCTAATGTGGGTGTCTGGCTGGTACTTGGGTTTCCTAATTCGGGGTATAGAGGCATGGAGGGCCTAGGAGCAAGCTTGCTAGCCTGAATTAAACAATTTTCAGCTCTTATAGAGAGGCTATAGGTTGTAGGTAGAGTGGTGCCTCCCATTGATTGAATTATTAAAGCAATATCAGAATTTAAAGCTCTAAGAAAGTATAAGAAGGCACCTTCTTCTGTGGGATTCACTGCCGTGGAATCCTATCCTAGGTCCTTTGAAATATGAGGTTGAAATCTGTCAACTGCTCATTTGGAGCTCTCTTGATTGTTGTCAGTTGCTCCAACAAGGATAGGTTATCTCCCTTTTCTCCAAACTGGTCATGAAGAGCTCTGCACAGATGGTCCCAAGTTTGAATAGAGCCTACTTCTAGGCTCCTGAACCATTATGAGGCTTTACCCTTGAGTGAAGAGGCTAGAAAATTGATTGTAATGTCCATCTCAATGATCTCATGGATTGTCATGGACATTTGTAATGTATTGAACGTGGTCAAAGGGAGAAGTCGGTTTTCTCCAAAGTGAAATATGGGATGCTCTTTAATATTGCCACAAAATTGGATTTTGTGCATTCAAAGCGAGTGGGCTGCTACCAGTGAAATTGACATAAGGATTTGGTTGGGCCATCTGATTAACTGAGCACCCTTCTTGATTGAAAGAATGACCTACTAGGAGGAGGTGTTAATAAGGCTTTGTTTGGTGGAAATGGAAATCTCTGGGCTCTTCTTGGTGGAGATAGAGATCTCGGGCTCTTCTCCCCCTTCTTCTTCTATTTGGAGACAAGTACAAGTGGAAAAAATGTCCCTCTTCTTTGGTTCTTGACCTTGTTTGTATTATTCTCATGAACTTGGCAAGCTTGGACTATTGAAACCAGTGGATTTTTCCCTTTTGGAGTCGTCAGATGTGCGTTCTCAAAACTTCTTAAAAGCTAGAATCACAGCAAGTGCACATCAATCTTACTATAATAAATATGGAGACTTGTTGCTACTACAGCGGGTGTGCCAAAACTGTTAGTGCAAAATCATAGCACCCCTAAATGACCTCTCAGATTTGGTGTTTCAAACTTGTCATTTGGTGTGATCCACATAACATTGAGCCTTCCCTGAAAGTGTGGGACTTTGCAAATGGGAAAAATGTCCAGATTAAGGTGGTTCCTATTCCTTTGTCTAGGTGCATACTTGAAATTTGTAAAGGATTGATTCTTAAACCTAATATAATATTGCCAAGGAGACAAGGATGAAAGGAATGTAAGAAATTAAAACTAAGCTAACCAGGTGATACATTGAAGGAATGATGACCATTTTTTTTGCTGATAGGTACAAACCAAAAAATGCGTACAATACTCAAGCACATATAACTAGTTTTGCAATGAAAGACCAGATGAGAGTAATGAAGATAAGAAAGGGTCAAAAATCAGCCATAAACATGTATTATTGCTCTGCAGATTTGATATAATGCATTTACAAAATAGAAAAAGGAAGAAAATGTGTTGCAATCTAATGGAAGGTCTGAAAATGCACGAATTCATTTGCCGGAGGAAAAGGGGAGCTTGCAAAATAGAAGAATGTCCAACCCTTTATATTGAGTCTCGACCATGCTTTTATAGATTCAACAGAGAGGGAAGAAAGAGAGAGAGGTGGGAAAAACGGGTTCGAAGTTCAACCACTATCATCAATGTCTCTTAAAAAATACACCCCAAATATATCTTGACTGCATCAATTTCTTGTTTGGTGCCTCAAAGGAGGAGGAAACAACGGATCGGATTGAATCCGATCTAGTTGTTGATGTAAAATAGATCCTGCATTAACTGCCTGAAGACATTTCTCCATTTTCTCCCAAATAACCTCTCCAAACTTAAATTTTATATCTCCATGGCATAGACGAGGCCGATTCTTTCCAACGGTGTCAGATTTGTTGGATTTTGAGCCCCGAGTCAAAATATATGCCCATTTGAAATTTAGATCAGGTCTGTACAAAATAGTGGGAAAACTAGTTCAAAAATGGGCCCCCTTTTGAAACTAGACACGTGGAGGGCTGGTGCATGTCTAAGGGCAGCCTCTATATTTTGTTTTTGAAGGAGCGTCGGGTTGACACATGGCTTCTTTTGCGACTTGCTTGATTTCCTTATGTTTTTGGCTAAGTCCTTTACTCGGTGGGGTCATATATCTGACTGGGGACACGCGGTGACTGGCGCTTGTTTAAAACCCCCTTTATTCTACTCTTGAGTTAGCACCATGCTGACACTTGGCACCCTCTGCTGGTCTGTCTCAGTGCTTTGACTATTCAACCGACCCTATCCCTTTTTGAAATGGGACGTGTGGAGGCTCGTGCTTACTTAGAAACCCGCTTAGGATTTTTCCTCTGAAGAAGCCACGTGTTGACCCAACGATCCTTCAAAAACAAAATACAGAGGCTACCCTTAGACATGCGTCGCCCTCCACGTGTCCAGTTTCAAAAGGGGGCCTGTTTTCGAACTAGTTTTCCCGCTATTTTGTACAGACCCGATCCAAATTTCAAATGGGCATATATTTCAACTCGAGGCTCAAAATCTAGAAAATCTAACACCATTGGAAAGATCTCAGCCTCGTCTATGCCATGGCGATAAAAAAATCAAGTTTGGAGAGGTTAGGTGGGAGAATAATGGAGAAATGTCTTCAGACCGTTAATGTAGGATCTATTTTGCCTCAAAAAATAGATTGGATTTGATCTGATCCACCGTTTCCTCCTCCTTTGAGGTGCCAAACAAGAAATTGATGCAGTCAAGATAGATTTGGGGTGGATTTTGCAAGAGACATTGATGATAGTGGTTGAAATTCGAACCGGTTCTTTTCCGCCTCTCTCTCTTTCTTCCCTCTGTGTTGAGTCTATAAAAGCATGGTCGGGACTCATTGTAAAGGGTTGGACATTCTTTTGTTTTGTAGGCTCCCCTTTTCCTCTGGCAAATGAATTCATGGAGTTTCAGACCTTTCATTAGATTGCAATACTTTTGCTACCTTTTGGCCATTTTGTAAATGCATTATATCAAATTTGTAGAGCAATAATACATGTTTGTGGCTGATTTTCGACCCTTTCTTGTCTTCATTGCTCTCATCTAGTCTTTCATTACAAAATTGGTTATCTGTGCTTGATTGTTGTACACATTTTTGGTTTGTGCCTATCAAGAAAAAAAATGTTCATCATCCCTTGGTGTATCACTGGTTAGCTTAGTCTTAATTTATTTCATTCCTTTCATCCTTGTCTCCTTGCAATATTAGATTAGGTTTAAGAATCAATCCTTTGCAAATTTCACGTATGCACCTAGACAAAGGAATAGGAACCAACCTTAATCTGGAGATTTTTCCCATTTGCAAAGTCCCACACTTTGGGAAGACTCAATGTTGTGTAGATCACACCAAATGAAAAGTTTGAAACACCAAATCGAGAGGTCGTTTGGGGTGCTTGTGATTTTTCACTAAAAATTATCTAAAATAAATGTGAAGGGAACACCAAATCTTGTCATAATACTTTTGAGAAAATCCAAAATGGATTTCTCATTGCCTTCATTTAGCACCACTACCTCTGTTCATTGGGTGAAATAATTAGTTGTAGTTAGCACCCACTTATGACCATCACTAGATGGAGGATTTATCATACCAATAAAGTCTAGGCCCCATTGCACGAAAGGTTGGTCCATTTGGATTGGATGGAGATGAAGGGAAACTAACCTTTGCTTCCCAATGAAAAAGGAACATTCCATACATTTTCTTAGCCATATCTCGGTCATCTTTAAAAGGTTCGACCAATAACAACCAGCCCTCATGATATTTGTAGCAGATTATCCTTGCCGAGTAATGACCTCCTGACAATCCATTATGGAATTTATCTAGTATCCTATCAACTTGCTCTTGGCCTATGCACCTAATAACTCAATTTAAATCCCTTTGAAATAATACACTATCTATGAGAACATATGGAATGGATTGAAGCTAGAAAATCCGCCTTTGATTTCTGTCTGTAAGGCAGGAGGATATTCTTATGATAACAAAAATTATTCATATTGAACATCCAATTAGCAGGAGTGTGAATTTATTCTTGATGGTGATTGTGTAACACATTATCACATCCTTCTCTCACTTTCAAGTCGAGCGAGGTGTTGACATAGACCTTTTCCTCTCACCAATTTGGTCATTTTTATATGGACATCATACTCCATAACCTTCATAATCCATCCATCTCATTTTTTGTTCATGTATTTATTTAACAAGAAATCCTTGACCCCTAGATGTGATACCATCAACTAGATCCTGTTATTTGACAACATATGTTTGAATTTCTTTAGTGTCCTGAATGAGAACAAAAACCTATTTCTCAACAAAAGAATACTTGAGTTCGTAATCTTTGAGGGATTGGATGAAGAAGGAAATTAGTTGTTCCATCATATCATTATTCTATTGAGTAAGGATCGTTGAGATACTTTATGATCCCATAAGGGCGTAAAGGATGAAATCTTTTACTTAGGATTTTCCAATGTGGGAGCTTGAGAAATGGTCATTTTAAAGCCTCAAAACTACTATTACCTTCTTTAGTCTAGCTAAAAGTTATGTTATTTTTCAGCATAGTTGTGAGTGGAGTGGTTTAACCAAGGTGGAAAATTGAGGTATGAACCTCCTCACAAAGTTGATAGTCCCAAGAAGCTCTGGAGACCATTTTTATGGCTTGGAAGAGAAAGGGCCAAAATGAAACAGATTCTCTCTGGGTCAATTGAAATTCCATCCACTGAAACAATATGTCCTAACAACTTCCCTTCATGGACTACAAAAATACATTTCTTCGGGTTCAAGGAAACCCCAAATTCCCTACATATTTCAAATAATTTCCTCAAATGGTCCATATGATCTTGTACACGCTTGGAATACACAATTATATCATCTAGATAGACAAGGATCATGTCATTTATAATCCCCTTAAAGGCCATGTCCATAGCTTGTTGGAAGGTGACACCGACATTTGATAATCCAAATGGCATCTTATTATAGGCTTATATGTCCCACTTAGTAGTAAAAGTGATTTTGAACTGATCAAAATCCTTGACCGATTCGATTATAGCCTAAATACCCATTGAGCAGTGAAAACCTTTCGGCACTGCTGCCACTTTGTTTGAAGAATCCAATCCATAGATGGAAGAGGGTAATGATCTTTCAAGGAATCTTGATTAAGATCTTTGAAATCCACACATAGTCGATTTCCCTATTCTTTTTCCTAATTGGAACCAAATTGGCCACCCAGGAGGAGTGCTTGATTGGGAAAATGATACTATCTTCAATGAGTTTTGAAATCTCTTTCTTCATAAGTGGTTTGATCTTAGGATTGACTAGTCTCTACTTTTTCTGACTGGCTTAGCATTTGGGTCAAGTTCAATGGTATGTTGCACTAAACCTAGATCAAAACCCTTGAGATCCTTGTAACTCCAAGAAAAAACATCATTATACTCTTGGAAAAGACCAATAAAGGCATGTTTTTAATTTGGCGTACATACCCTTCCAATTTTCAAAACTCTATCCTCTATAACTTGAACTTGTTCAAAATCATCTTCTTTTATGACCATGTTAGTTTTTGTCTTTTAAGATGATCATCTGAATTGAATATTGATTCGAGAGTGACCAAACCTTTTGAAAATTTTTACCCTTCAATTGTATGATTTAATCGCTATAAGATTCTTTAACTTTGGATTTATATTTTGATGAGAATTAAGCCTCCTCTCACAAAAAAAAATGATCATGAGGTCACTATAAAAAACTTGCCAATTACTTGTATTGTCTAGTACCCTTTGGTCTTATGACCATATTGACAACCTCTCGAGTCTTCCTTCATGACATCAACAAGAATATTGTACTGAGATCCCACCATTGCAAGTCTATTTGCATCTTGATTTTGATTCCTAGGAACTACATGAATGCCGAAGGCTTCAAAATCTTGATCAAATCCCATACCATATTCTTGCATGACCTCAATAGATTTTTGTGTTGCACTTTGAGCCCTAACTTGATGCACAATAGATTTCTATCTCTAAAAGTAGTTAATTCTTTGATTCTCCTTTTTGAGCTAGTTGGATCCCTTGTACTAATGTTTCATATTTGGTTACATTATTAGTGAAAATAAACTGAATTGATATTGGAAGGACGAGAAATATTTCTTACCTTGGGAGGAAATCAATATGATGCTAGCACTAGCCCTATTTTTTCTTCTTGACCCATCGAAGAAGAGTTTCCATAATCCTTCAGGATCATCTTGAGATTTGAGAAGGTTTGGTATCACAGTTCCTTCTTCATGAACACAATAAGTTCTTAATCCGGTTTGCTCCAATTCTTGGGCATATGGATCAAACTGAAGTCCAATTACCCAATCATCAACCAATATGTCCATAATTTATTTGATGGGGGTGGTAGACTCATGATCTTTAATATATTCCTCTTGATCATGTATAGTGTAATTCATATTGATGGTGTTAGGGGTGTAGGGATCGACACAATTTTGACAGATCGAATTTTCTCTTATAGTAACCTTAGTCTCATATACCAGTCAACATAAAAATACCCACCCATCTTAGGGGTGAAATCCCTAGAGAGAGATATAGAAAAGAAGGGTGGAAGGTGAATAAATGATATGTCCTGTGTGATTGATAAGCTTGGACTTGTGTGAATGGTAAGATTCGGATCCTTTACTATCCCAATCGTTTGAACTACCTACTATCTAATTAAACAACTCCACTTGTTACTAGTGTATATTGAATACCCAACACATCAACAATCTGTTTAGGCATCACAAAGCTGTTAGCACCAGATTCGATCATATAGTTATGCACCATATGCTTGCCAATGATTAGGAGATTTAGAAGGGTGGTTGGATTTCTAAATTTAGCAACATTTCTTCCCTTAGAGTTGGAAAAATATGGTAGAGGTAGAAAATATAATCTTAGCTGCTTCGCTCGGTGTACCAAAAATTTTCAATGCTTCTTGCAACAAATTACTTTGTGAAGGAATAGAAAGTGCCTCCCACATAGTGACATTAAGTTTTGTCTTCTTCATATGTTTAAAAATGTTGAAGGGATACTCCCTACCTTAGATGAGTTTCTTAGAGCTGCTACAACCTCTTTTAGAAGGTGAGTGTTTAGCATTGTAACACTGGACTGATTTTATTTCCTCTCACCTTGATTTAACCTATACCCCGATGATTTTGATTTGTGTCTTTACTCGCAACTTCCTATGAATGAGGTTAGGAAGTAGATTCCTGATCAACTTTTGGTAGTTGGCCTTTAATTGACCTCTTATTTGATTGAGTATTAGAAGCTATTGCGGTAGATTCCATATTGAATCCACAAAAATCCCTCTCTTTCCAATTCAAGAAGGTTGCCTCCCTTTACGTTTGAGGTCAATTTGCATCTTCTTGTGAAGAAGCTTCTACTGGTTTCTCTGTGGGTGTAGATATACTTTGAACCATAAGTTCTTGACTAAGTGCTCTATTGGGACACATATTTTGATTATGTGGCTAAGAGCATGGGTAACACCATTCATAGTCTTGAAAAAGGTTATTTTGTACTGGAATAAGGGCTCTGGAAGAACTAACAACAAGGGTGTTCTTGGTATTCAAAGGATTGACATTAGCAATTTGATTTTGAATTTGGGTATTACTCTAGAAAGGTTTCTATTGGGTTGATATTGTTGATTTTGGGGTTGGTAAGGATGATTATATTGGGATTGTTGTCTTTTAAGGGAAACCAACTCATTCCCAAAACTTTGAAGTAGTGATTTAACCTCATGGAGGTCATTTTAAAAGGAAGGCACAAACGGAGTTGATTGATTGGGAACTTGAGGGATAAGAGAAATGATAGGTGATTAGAAGGAAATTCAAGAAATAAAGGCATTGGTGGCCTCAAAGCTATCTTCCCAGCTGTATCAAGAAATTTTCATCTCGTATGACAATATCATATGCAATAAGAAGTGTGGCTCCACCCATCGATTGGATCATAACCGCAACATCACTATTTAAAGAACACAAGTAGTAAAAAAATGCATTGTTTGGGAAGGCTTGATTAATGGTGGAATTCTATTCCATGTATTTTAGAACCATAAATTGAAATCTCCCATAAACTCTTAAGGATCCATCTTAATAGTAGTCAATTGGTTCATGAGAGAAAGATGATCACTCTTGTCTTTGAAATGTTTGTAGAGTTTCTCTCCTAGCTCATCCCAGTTGTGTATAGTGTTTAGTTCTAAACCAAAACCACTAAAGATCCTTTCCTTTAAGATAAGTGGTACAAATATTGACTGCTACATTATCTTCTGTGATATTTTAGATTGAGAAAGATGTTAGCAACATCTTGGATATGTTCTATAGAGTGATGTTAGTTTCACCAGTGAAGAATGGTAAACTTTTCAAAGATGCTATAGGTATAACATCATGTTGAGAAAGCACCAGAGAAATGCCACCATTAAAGGTGGGAAAAATGATTCCTTACCACCATGAAAATGAGTGGTTGATCTCTCCTTGGTGGAGGGAATCTTCCAAATGGGGTGTTGATGTGCTCTATAAGAAGGATGAAGCTTCACCTTTTCTTCTTCTTGGAGGAGATAGAGATAGCTCAATATTCCATTGGTTTCATTTCTTTAATGAAGCTCTTGTTTGAATCCTTCACATAAGTGCATACACTATATCTTAAAACCTAGGGGTATTGATTCACCAGGTACCTTTGATTAACGTAAAAGCTAAGAGGAGTACTAACTCTTAATTTTTATCTCACTGGGCATGCCAAAAACTATTATTGCTTGGATCATGCACCCGTTGAATCATTAGATGATCTAGTGCAACATGGGAACATCCCTAAGGTGTGGGACCTTGGATTCTTGGGATGAACCTCTATGGAGAAGGCCAAATTCCTTCTAAACTAAGTGCATCTAATATAAGATTAGATTGCAAAATCTACAATGCTATGAAACAAACTAAATTATCCAATTCTTGAGGGGAAAAATTTAGGGGGATAACTTAGAGAAAAAGGTTAGAGGGATAACTGAAAATACATGAAAAAGGTGATGCACTAATAGTTTGATGAACAAGTAGATCAATTTTGGAAGCACATAATACTTTTATAGAATAATATATGACATACAAAACTTCTTATTCATTTCTCCAACAAGAATATTTATGATTATAAAACTTAGAAATAATAGAAGGGAAGTTATTTATTCCACAATGAGACAAGTAATTTTCACCAATCACAACTTGCAATTTAACTAAAGAAAGATAATTATTATGAAGGAAAGATAGATCATCACATAAAAGAAACAAGAACATTCACAAGTATCGAATGAGCTACTTTTAAATACATAACACATTTAATAGACAAATAAAAAAATATTATTTTTTATATATAATCACGAGGATGAATTTGTATGTGAGAAATCAAAATGGTAGAGCCTCCTTACACAATGATCTAAAAATTCCTATATTACATAATGCATTCCTCTATTTATAGATTAAGAAGGTTGAGAATTATATCTACTCCTCTTAATCATTACATGCTAAAAATAGAATGCATTTACACTTGAGAAACAATCTCCCAAAAAAATAGCCAAGTGGTTATGTGTAGGTTTGACTAAGTCAAACCTGTAACTCAAATGGTGATGTGGCTTGGATATTGTGTAAAAATGGCAGCCAAGTTCAGCTAGGAATGGTGCTACCTTTTTCCCAATCCGCATCAACTTATTTTCCTTCTTCTCAAACTAATTTGTGCTGTAATCAAGAAATCGTTTGATGATTTCTTGGACATATTTATCGTTAGCTCTGCACGCATAAAAATTTAGGATCTCGGTAGATTCAACTTCTCTAATCAATTCACTATAGTAACTTCTTAGTCAAATTTAATAATTTCTTGAGATGGCTTAAGAAATTCTAGTATAATACCAATTTATGAATAGAATTGAGACCAAAATACCTTGTTACCTCAGTATCTTCATTAACTAGACTCTTGAACTTGGAAATAATTTGTTCCACTGGAAGTGCATCAATATTTTCATCAAGGAACCTACAGTGAATGATGTCAAACTCATATGTGATGTCATTGAGGCCATCAACTACCTCGATTATTCTTTCATTCGACTTAGATATAAATTCCTACAACATTTAGATAAGGAACTCCATGGCTTCATTATATTCAAAAAAATTAGAGGAATCATTAATGATCCCTTCTCTCAAAGTAGATCAAACTCAATGCTTTGAACCTCCTTCCAAGATTCAAGTAAGAGCTCCAAATTGTCACATTCTTCCACGAGAATACCATTCATTTTAGTCATGGCATCCTTTTCATATTCTAGCTCATCATACAAGTCAAAATCATCCTTTATTACCTATTATCCTTCCTAAATTTGGATTTTGATCCAAGCCCCTAACTTGCCCGACCTTATTGTCCAATTTTCTCGACCATGGAGAAATAAGTGTCATAAAATCTTGTAGGCATATCAAGAATAATTATATGAATACGATATGTGATATTATGTAGGATGGTGGTCAATTGTTGTACCTATCCTTTGATCTCATCCTTTGTGACCTTGTCCTTGTCAAATTTGTCAAAGGTTACGAGAGCAACCTACACATCATATTTCACACCTTCATGTGTGGCCTTACCTAAAGGAAAGCTTTTAAATTTGATAGTCCGTTGTAGTTATGTTTTATTTTGATTTTTGATAGCCGGAGTTCTTATTTCCATGAATCTTTCCCTGTTTGATTGGTGAAAGGTGAGAGATAACCCTTGTCCTTTTTATTTTCATTGGGAGTTGGATCTAAGATGTTGAGATCAATGAAATCTCCAATGGGAAATTTCATATTTTTATTAGGAGTTTTCTATTCAACCATACGAGAGTGGAAGAAGAAGTCATTTACTCAATGAGATGACATGGGTCCTTTCATTGAAGTAATAAAATGAATGGGTGATACTGAGGAACTTGTTGATAACCATTGGTGGGAATGAAGAGGTGAAAAGTGGGGATGGAGTGGAAAGGATAACCATGGGGGTGGATGAAATGAGAAGAATGATGGGAGGAGAAGTGGGGAGATACTATTGAGTAAAGGGAGTTCTTAAAGGAGAACTTAGAGTAAAATATCCCTAGATGAGAGAGATGGAAGGGAAGAAAATACTTGAGCTATAGTAGGGGACAAGGTAATGGGAGTGGGAGAGATGGGAGGAGAAGAGATGGGAGGAGAAGAAATGGAAGATAATGGGAAAGGGGAGAGTGAGAGGTGGAGGAGATGGATGAATTGAAAATGGAGAGGAAGGGAGAGGTGGTGAAGAAGGTGTACGTAACACTTGAGTTATATGGGTTGGTGAAGTACTAATATCAATAATTTCCATAAACGGTGCTTTGGGAGGGATAAATTCTATTGAGGAAACATGGAGGAAGAATCTCAACCTCTATAGATATGGTGATCTTGTGAGGCTTTGGAGTAGGTTTGGAAGTGGACCTCTTTCCTTTTTAAGGGGTGGGGTGGCCCACTGGTGGTTATACTGATCTTTGCCAAAATGGGAAGCTACATTGATGCCTTTGGTGTGATTCCAAATGATATCTGCCATTGGTGGGTTTGATTAAGGATATCGTTGACCATTATTTTGAGTTGTTACACTCCTCAAACGACCAATCAATCCATGGAAATGGCTGATTGTTCACATTAATTTGATCATAAATAAAACCCATCCATCATCTTGAAGACCCTCGGGAACATTTGTAATTCTATACTCGAACACTTATTGGAGAGTTAACCTTTTAAAGGCCCTTTCTCATGTCATGACTTTGTCTCTAAAATTAAATCAGATATCTTCCAACTATGGTACATGAATATCGATCATCCGGTTTCTACCAAGCTTGCTCAAAAATCAAAACTGGTGATATGTTTTCGCGGGTGATAGGTTTTGCATTTCTCCTTCAATGTTATTTGCTTTATATGTGGATCCACAAGTATACCTTCCCAAAACTATGGGGAACTAAACTCCTATCTTATTCTGTCATGCTCGATTTTGTGAAAGTGCAATAATTTTCGAACTAATTCCATCATGACCCATTTTCCATGGGAAAACTTGGTAACTTATAAGAGTTCACGAGAATCATGCCACCCTGAGATATGTGAATGTTGGAAATTACAAGTAAATTCCTCCCACATTCTAACCACGTGCCAAACACTATTTGAAATCCTGCAGTTATAGAGTTCTTTGTCAAATAAATACAGAATGGAAGTGAATAAAGCATCACTAAATCTTCGAAATGTTTTACTACCTCCTTCATTGTGAGCTAAGTATAAAAGTCATAAATTTGCAATGAATTCCTTGATCCTATGGGTGACAAATAAAATATTTTCTCATCCCCACGGTCGCATACCCAACATATGAAGTTATGAAGAAATTTCTTGAAGTTAAAACATCGACAATTTAAAATGGATGGCATTGCTAATATGCTCTGCCCATCAAATAAAGCCAACATTCTTTCAGATAATGATAATATATAAATACATCCACTCTTGGAAATCTTTAGAAGATGGGAGTGTTGTAACTCTACTCAATAATGTGAAGATGTCATTTACCTCTTGAATGAAGTATGAGCGTGGGATGGTATTTGAGACTCTAACCCCTTTGAAGGGCTATATTTCATTAGGTAGCTCTTGTTAAGAACTCTAGTACAAGTTTCAAAATTTACTTCCTAGTGCACAAGAGTGAATTCGGGAGAAATTGAGGCATACTCTTTGACATTGGGAAGATTGAACAATTCCTCAAAATAATCGATGTCAATATGATTATGATTGTCTCGTCATCACCTCTAACCATTCGGGAGTTTTTATCATAATGCAAGAAAATACGAGCACAAAATTTGGACATTGAATTGACAGTGGAAAAGTGACAACTAAAGCAAGCCCACTATCAAAGAACCCATGCATCTAGGCATTTTCGATGAAGCTCTAACTTTGTCCCAAAATTTTCATAGATCAATGTGTTAAGGTTAGTATCTCGATATTATCAACATTTGATGTGATAATTAAAGGGGGAGATACCCATTGGAAACTATATTTCACTTTCTTCTTTCCCTAAGATGACAATCTAGACATTTTCCCTTAAAATAATCCTTGATTTTTTTTGAAACGAAAGCGGAAGTTTAACATTACACTTCCACACTATTCACCTTCGACTTTCGATTGCGGAAGTTGAAGCCTATTTTCATCTTGGAGTCAAGGGTATTATTTTCCTAACATAGAGCTTTGACTTGATATGCAATGGAATTGGAGACCTATTTTGCACTTGAAACCTCAAACGGAATTTCAATGATGAATTCCACTTCAATTCTCAAGAAAATGATATTTTCAAGCCTAGGATTCAAGAACCAAAAAACCTGTGAAGGCGGAAGAGACATAGAAAATTTAATTCCATAACACAAGGATGAAACCCAAAAAATTGACACAAAATAAAATGCGAAGGGAACCCATAATGCCAGATAAAAGAAGGACAAGAAAACCCCCAGAAATGAATCCTAAAAACCTTGAAAAAAGATTTAAATGCAAAAAGTTACCTAAATACTAGGTAGGTTGAGGAGAAAAATGCAAAAATGACCAAAATCCACGTAAGGCGTACAGTCAGAGGTAGGTGAGGTGTCATCAGGTTAGTGTACAAAGTGTCAAGTGAAAAAGACAAGTAAATTTTTTCCCTTAAGTAGAAAAGGGAAAATCAATTACCACATAGGTGATACGTGTGGGAAGGTGGCATTAAATGCATGGAATTGGCCTTGGGTTTGAGTTTTTAAGTCATCATGCATATTGTATGTAATTTTGATATAAAACATGTAACTTTGAAGTAGTATTAGTTCTTTGTATTTAGGAAGTCGGAAGGTGACTTGCGGTTTGAAGTCGAAGTTGACTTGCAATTTGCATGCAAATTAAAATTTAGGTTCTAAAACCTGAAATGTGCTTGAATGATTGGGGGTCAGGTTTTAGAATTCAAGTTGTAGTTTACATGCAAACTGGAATTCAAGTGCCGAAATCTAAAATGCACGTGGGGGAATTGGGCTTCGGAACTTAACTTGTAGTTTGCATATAAACTACATTTCAGGTTCTGACTTTCAATTTGTACTATCTTCCTATATATTTTGGGTTTCAGGTTTCGGAAGTCATCAAGAAGTTTGTATGCAAACTACAGTTTGACTTCTGAAATTTGAAATATATAGGAAAACTTCAATACATAGGAAAATTTCTCAAATAAAATTTCCCAAAAATTAAACTTGGTACAAGATAAAACAATTGCAAAGAAATTTTTAAAAGCTCTCGAAAAGGGAACTTGGAAAGTCAATAGATATGTGGATTGAAATTGAACTTCCGAAGGATTGGGGGTGATTAGTCCCCAATTTTTCTAAAGGATATGCTAGATCCATAAGGGAATTGGGTGTCACTTGACCCAACAACAAAAAAGAAGGGTGTCACAAGATTTTATGGTCTCCCAAAATCCTTCTAAAATAAGAAGTGGTGTATGGAATTTATATTCACCCCAAAATCCTTCATAAAAGAGTTATAAGAAGGGTGTTATAAGGATTTTTGTTCACTCAAAAATATTCTTCCCACAAACCAAATTGCTATAGATGTATCTAGGTCCAAGTGTAAAAATAACACAAATTTGAAAGGGAATGACTTGTCTTATTCCCCCATAGAGTGATTTCTCATGAATATCCGATGTGTAATAATGAATATAATAGAAGGATAATAAGGCCCATTTCCTATACCCTATAGTGAAACTATTCTTAAGTTATGTAGTGTATAAAAGGAACGAAGTACTCAAAATCCTAACATTTTGTACTTAAATTTGGTAGACCTTCCTTAGACTATATCAAATGAAATTGAAACTATATAGAAAACCTATAACTTTCTATGAGAATTTGAGAGGTATAATATTTTCTGAAAAACCTCCATAGGATGAAAATGTCCATACTAGATCGTAACATATGGAAAATTTATCCTTGGAAAATTATTTTTTCCTCGTGTGTAATTTTTCTTGTTATACATTTAATTTAGTTTCAAAATTTTTAATCCTATTTGTATTCCTAATGTGCATAGATATTCAAATGATAAAACCCATTGAATTCCCCCTATTTTGAGGTGAGTGAGATGTAAAAAGAGAACACTTAGATCAAATAAATGATTTGTATCCATGTTAGATGTATTTGATAGTCAAAATTGGATCACATGGAGGGATGGTGTATGTGAAAATGTTGACATACCATTCCTGCAGGGAACACATGGTAGAAACCATGACACAAAAATAAATTAAACATGCAAATAAACAACAACTATAGAGGAAAACACATGTAGAAAAAAACAAGCAAAAAGACAACCAAACATGCAAGTAATCTAACATGCGAGTACACAAGAAATGTCACATATGTTAGTCACAATGAAAACAAGAGTGTTATACACACAATACACATGAGAAAAGGCCATAAAGTTTGAAAACAAGGGACAACAAAGTGTCACAACGAAAATCATAGAAATGTAGATAGGATGCATACATGAAACCAAACACACAAACAAGTTAATAAAATCAAATACAATAACTCTAAGACACATAGATAAAGAGAAGATAACACTATACAAGATACATGTGTTATCCATATTAATTTGAAAATAATATATAACATAATATGATAAATTAAGAATAATGAGGAAATGATAGCAATTGTAATGAAAAAAAAACACCTTAATAATACGAAGATTCCCCTAGATTAGCAAGGCCACTTTGGGAAGAGGACTAGGCCAATACATGTAATTATGTAGAATGTGTATCCTGCATCAAGCTCAAAATAATTTGTAAATGCATATGCGTAAAGATTATATAAAAAATATGTTATCTATTAAACCATATAAAAAATAACATATGCTAAGTGAAAAGCTAGCAAATCAAGTCATATGTAGGTCCTAATTTTGTATTTTAAAAATATTTAAATGTGGTTGTGCTTATATGATTATTTGAATATTTTTATAAAAAGAAAGAACACAGAAAGAGATAACCTACGGGAGGGTCAAGAGGGAAAGGCAAGAATCTTATAGACATGCGGGACTTGGGCTAAAAAGTGCATCATGTAAAACATGAATAAGAGATATTGGTTGAAGATGAGGTTGCAAAAGGTGAGAAAAAGTCTTAGTGCCATGAGGATTTCTTGTATCAACCTTAGGAAGAGGGAGAGATACAAGGATACACTATAACATCATTTTAGATATAATGTAGTGGAAGCATTATCAACATCATTAGGCTTGTGTAATGTACCAAATGGAGGGATAATAAAATCCTTATAAATAAACATTGTAATAGGATGAAGGGGGATATGGGCTGCCCCCAAATATATAGGCATAATAGATGTAGAAATATTAGGTTTAGCCACATGAGAGGATATATCCTTAATGGGAACACTAGATATGGGAAACAATATAACATCACGAACTAGGTGTATAACACCACATTTAGGATGAAGAGATATAACATCAAGAATGTCATGCAAATCATTTGTAACAAAAAAATAATAACGTGCATCATTTATAACATAATTAAAAGTTTGAAAAACATTTTAAATATTTCAATATGAGAAAGATACTCGGGAAAGTAATGCCCACATTAACATGTATACGACAAGTATCAAAAGTAGATGCATGATGTTTAATTACATATTTAGTTGTAACATTGTCCATAACAAGAGGATACTCAATTGTATCATTTTTATTGAATTAATTGCATCATTTTCCTTTTCAAGATAAGATAGATACTTATTTCCAACATTTGTCACATGATCATGAACAATAGTTAATGAAGTATCATCATGTCTAATATCATTAAAATTGCAACCATTAATAAAGTGTGTATCATGCGTATGTTTAGGAGTTTTGTTAGTTGCACTAGGAAGATAAAGATAAGGATAACATTTACAAGGAATGGACCCTTATATGTATTATGAGTTGGATAAATAGGTGTAGATGCAGAAATGAGTGATTTCATGATAAAAATATCAACAAAATGAGTCTCATACGGGATTTTCTTTACCATAATAACTTGATTGTCATGGATGAATTTAATACATTGATGAATCATAGAAGGTATAACCTTAATAATACAGAGCTAAGGTTAACCTAGACACATTTCACATTAACTAAGGGAAGAAGTAACCATGAAATGTACAGAAGTAGTAGTACATCCCACATTAAGAAGAAAAAATGTGTCCAAAATATTTTTAGTATCGAAGGTCACATGTTGCTTAATAAATCCTAGAGATGCAAGTAATTCCCATAATTTTCTTGGAGAAAATATCAATCAAGATAGTATAAATGGGAATTAAACTAAAAAAATCTTGAATGTAAAGTGTATGATAAATATAATTTGAAACAACATCAATATCATCAAATGTAATAACATGCCTAAGAGGCATAACAAAAGTAATTGTACCAATCAAATAATCAAGTGGATAATCATACACAATAATACTAGATTGGCCAAGAGAGAGGGCATAAGAAGAGAATAATTTATGAAAGAAAAAATGGGAAAAAACCCTAGAGATAGGGGAAAAACATGCATTAAGTGATAAATAGAAACCCCAAGGCAGCTCTTGTTTGATACCAAAATGCCTAGTTAGGGTAAGAAACCTAATCCAAACTAGGTAAATAGTTTGAGCCAAAAATTTGTTTACCAAATGATTCAACCCTTAACTAAATAAGTGAGAGAGTGTTGGGGTTAATAAGTTCTTATTTACTTAAGGGTTAGTTGGTTATAAACATGTAGTATCTTCATATTAATTAATAAACATTAATTCATAATTAAGAATATAATTTTATTTACAGTTTGCACGATAAAATATGGAAATAATTTCATAAACATAAGGAAATGGATGAAATTAGCTAATTACATATACAAAAAGATGAATTGACAAAGTGTTGTGTGAGTATAAAATATGGAAATTATTTGAAAATGCATCATTTACAAATATGGATTGAAAGACTAAGGAGGTTAGAACCATCCAATATAAAGTGATATGTCAAAATTTTTGGTACATATCAAATGGGTTTGAATAAATACTTGTTGACACTTTGTGAAAATTTCTATACATGCATGAAACTTAGAAATATGATTTTCTACGAAACCCTAGGTATTACAAATGTATGAAAACCTCTATGTGATGCAAAATAACTTCAAATCCTAACCACGAGTAGGAGACCCTATAAAATGGTTAGTGGTTGGGTTAAAATGCAATCCATGCACTTGCCTTTAATAGAAATACTCTAAAGAGGCCTAACAAACACGGTTCTCAACCTAACATGCATTATCTATATCAAAGCTACTAGGTGGCATCTTTGATCACTTGATAACGAGACACTGATGGATTGACATGCTTAGTTTGACTTGGCTTGTAAGGTCTCTAGATTGGGAAGCATGATTCTATAATCTAATTGAACGTTATTTTGACATATGTGGGGTATTATCCTAGAGTATGCTAATACATTTAGGATATCTTGGAGTGATTTTGTAATGTATTTTGCAAGTATGCTCTTGAAAGTGTCAGGTGAGTTATATAGGCGAGTTAGACTTGCTTATATAGGAGTTTGTAGGAAAATTTTCACATTAAGGTTGACCTATAGGATACAAACCAACCCATAAAAGATATCAAATTGAAAAAGTGACTGTTGGGTGGTAAGGAATGAAATAATTATCTTTGGACAAAACCGTTGGATGATTCGAGTCCTAGATGGATGGTCTAATACATGTAGTTTTGGGATTGTGAAAAGTTATGGGAATTATTCTTGGGAGGAATATCTTGTTATGGAATGACGTAATTAGTTATATGAAAAAATTAGTAGTGTGAATAGTGAAACAAGACATGTAAGAGAGTTAAGGATATGTCACCTATGCTTGGAATGTGTGTGCAAGTCATGCTTTAGGTGAAAAACCAAAGTTATCATTTCCAAATAATAAATTACCAAATTTAGGTGTCTACACGAACAATGCACAATAAAATTCCAAGGAGATATTGGGATATACCAACCTCAACACTACCCCAATAGAGGTGAATTTTGTGCTACTTTCCAATACCCCAAATGGAGATCAAACCTAACATAGTTCTCCCATTTTTTATGTGAATATGCAACTAGACTAATGTGTAATCTATAGTGATTGCTCCTTTGACCTTTTAACACTTGGAAATGTGCAAATTATACCCTTTATACTTCATATTCTAACTCAATGGACCACTTTAGGGATACTATCATATATATATATACACCTTTTTATAAAGTGATATTTAAAGGTGTCTCTCAAATGTAAAAATGACAAGAGATGCTAATAACCTTAGGGTCATTTTTATATATAGGTAATTATTAGTTAAATTCCTTCAAGGGATATTCATAAAAGGAGTAATAAAATACCACATGCTTGTATAAAAGGGATTATTTAATTACCTAAAATAAACACTAGTGTAAAATAGATTATTTAAGGATTATACTGATTTGAATACTATTTTATGTGATAGGTATCAAGGTGGTGTGAGGTAGGATCAAGGTAGTGGACATATATAGTAATATAAATTGTAGTATCCTAAATCTAGACCAATAACATTTGTATCGATTATTCCTTGGAATTTATATCAGAACATTAATCATTTTATACTCAAATGATTATTTCGTACATGCATCTATCTCAATTTATAACTCCTTAAACACTTGGTCACACTTGTTACTCATAATTAACTAGTCAAAAACCTACATTTTAAAAATATAAAACACATCTTTAAACATTTGACCACCATCACTAGTTGACATAATTCAAGTTGTACCATAATAGGATGAATTTAGCCATGATGATAAAATCAATTTGGAAGGATTTTTTCTAAGCCATCGGTCCAAAGTTTCAATAGTCAAATTTTCAAATTCACTAGTTAGCTCAACCAACCTAGTGTCAATTGAGCGAGAAAATATTTTACAACACTCACATATAAAAGCACATTTACCCTACCAATTTAAAGTACTCTTATCACACATATTTGGAACTGCCTAGGAGATCACAAAAAATCACACACTTGTTAAATCACTCTTTCAAACACATCAACCAACAATGAGTCTGCACACACCCTATACAACTACCCTAGGACATTTTATACAGATATATCCTACACCAAATATCATTTCCAATTGCCATAGTTCTAGTGGGGTATTCGTTTCCAAAACAAATTTATGTTGTACATATGACACACATTCATAAGGTGGGGAACTACAAAGGTTTAACACATATTTAGAGTATTTTTACATAGGTGTTGCATGGTAATTCAACCCAATCAAACTAACCCCTTTTTAGGTCTTAAGGTAAGAGATCTATGGTTTGAAGAAGAACAATCCCTAATCTATTACGTAGTTGTGATCATGATGTTAATAATAAAATAAAAAAGTTACAAACATAGAATATCACAATACCAAAGGAGAGATTCAAAGTGAAACCTACACAGAAAAGTTTGGTCATACAAGAAAATATGATAGGGTTACTTTTCCTAGATGGGAAACTTCATCTTCCTCTCAAATTTAGATTCCCACATTTTTCAAGATAGTTAAATGACAATCTACATAAGATTCCTACACATTTTCAAACCATTATCACTTTATCTTAGTAAATTGGTAAAATCACTTCTAACACTAACAATAACACTAACACACACTTATTTTATCTAGCTTTTAAGAGCTTGTGCGAGATCCTTATATTTAAAATACATGCCACTATCACAAGTGATTTACTATATATTTTATGCTTCTACTGCATATTTACACATATTAACTAATCATAAATTATATTAATTTTAAATTTTTTATTATGTTTTAATGAACTCACTTATTTTAACTTATATGCAACCTACAATTTCTATTTTTACCATTAGGGTTTAAAATATAAACCATTACTTGCTGGTTTTAGGGTTGATATTTATCCTCTTATTTTTGTACAAAACCATAATTCCCTTAGAACACAATCAAATAATATTTTAATATTCCATATAAGCAATATAAATTCACAACTCCAACAGGTTGTAGTTCCCGATTAGGTGGTATTTAATTATATCACATATGAATACCATTAATTCTACAATGTCCTAAGAAAATGGACCATATACCTGAAGTTATTTTTCCTCTCCCATTGAGCTTACTCCTAACATTACTCTTATGTTCATATAAATCCCACACATATTATAGAATATACAATTTTCATTGAGATTATGTCTAAACACGAAGGTGACCAATATGAGCACAATGCTAATCAAGCACATGTAATTTAATGGGTACTTAAAATCGAAATGGATATATTCACAAGAGCACTTAAGGATAAGTCACATCATCTTTAACATATCATGTTATAAGAATATTACCAACTGTATACACTCAACTTTGGTAATTCTACTCTTTAAGACTAATGTTCTTGACATTTCTCTCTTGCTCAAACAAGTGCACTTTACCCATTCTTATCCAAGTACATCCCTAGCTATTTTGTCTAACTTGCTTACTCTTACACAATCATATGTCGAAAGTTTTGAGAATTAAATGCATGAAACATAGTAAGAAACCCCACTTGTAGCTTCCCGGACTTCACATTGTAGATTATTACTCTTAGGTCAAAAAAATATAGTAAGGAAAGAACATTTATACGATCTTGACCCTAGTGTATATTTTTGACCTTGCTCACTTTGATCCCAAACTTACATCATTCCTTGGGTCACTTAATCCTCCTTAGTTGACCTTTGTAACTTAAAACACCTTTAGAAGCATACATAAGCAAGTGAAACTCACCTCATTTAGAACCCAACACTCTCAATCACTCTTATGGAATCCTATTGTAAAAGCTAACACAAAAGGAACCCAAAGGTCCCTACACTCCAAAAATACCTTTGCACACTGATTAGGAAACACTATATATAGGTATGAAGCTTCAAACTAAGTCTATGGGACTGCTTCCCAAATTTTCAAGCACTCAAATTCACTCACTCAAGTATATTTGAAGACAGAAACTCAAGGAAAGCATTGTCAAAGGAAGGATGTCAAATTTAATTGCACTATAGCTAGATATCACTTTTTAGGTAGAGAACGATGTGTGGTTTGAGGCCTCTTCAGAGTAGTGATGACATCAAAAGTACATAGGTATACCCACAACCAAACTAATGCTTGTTTTACAGGACTTCATACATGGTTAGGGTTTAGAAGATTGAGTAGAGTATTTAACATCCTCACAAAGTGTGATCGATTGTGACAAAAAAAGAGTGATAAAGAGAATATGACAAGTGACAAACCCAAAAATTCACATACCACAATTTTGAGCAGGTTCAAAACTATACAAATAGGTCAAAAATATAAATATGTTCCAAACCCTACTATATGATCCTATCCTAGTAGATTCTCAAGTTATAGTTTCAATTTTAGAACATTCTTAGGTCCAGGATAACCATGTTTCGAGTTCATATCACCCAAATCAGTCTAAAATCACATGTAATCAGCTAAGTGCACTCAATCCCATGTATTTTTGAGTTTTTATTGCATCATGTACATTTGTTACAAGTATTAATGTGTTATTATGATATTGAATGGTTAATGTTGGAAGTTAATTAGTTAGAATAACCCCTTGTAACATTTATTTCATTCCTTGTTTGATTATATTGTAAAAACCCTAATCAAACTCAAAAAGGGTGAAAACATTTGGTGAGATTGAATCTTGAATCAAACCTCATATCTCAAACCCATAGTGGCACTAGGGTTTATATTCTATTTTATTATGTGTGGATATTTTTACGTATCATGCTAACTCTCCGAGAATCATTATCAATTTCTATGTAGCTAACCTACATCTTCGATTCCCATCCCACTTCTACTCGTTCTTATGCCCAAGTATATTATGATATATTTAATAATGCTATTTTGTCTAGAAATACCGATCATGCTTGAGGTGATGCTTCCAATACCCACTGGAGATCATACCCAAGAACTTATCAATGATGATACCCAACAATTTACACATTTTTAACATGAGAATCCCTTTAAAATTGATCTCTTATTATATGCGCACGAGATCAAATTATGAATTCTCCATCATCTAGCTTAGAAACATCCATTATCCTTACATCTAAGGTACCCACATTCATGGGGACACCTAACATGCTAATGTAAAATATTTCTATACCTATTCATATAACCACTATTGATACTATACCTCCCATCTCTAATGGTTCACATGCATCTTGAAACTATCAATTCTTAAATTTTTTTAGTGTTATGTGGGTTTTAAAGCAGTGCAGAGATCCACGGTTTTTATAGAGTTACGTAACTTGAGAAAAATTTCAATCAAACTAAGTAAAGAATCCGCAAAACACAAAATACAAGCCACGAGAATCTACGAAGCAAGAGGAATTTTTTTCAAGATTGGAAGTCAAGGAATAAAGGATTATTATTCCGTTTGTCTTTTTAAAATTTTAGTGTTCCATGATAGTTTAAGGTAAAATCCACAAAACAAATAAGACCACAAAATAAATACTTCTAAAAATAGTGTTTTGCTGAAATTTAAAGTGAACAACTGCGAAACAAAGAAAAGTCCACGAAACAAAGGAGGTTTGTGGAATAAAGGATATTTGTAAAACTCCAAAAAAATAGATTTCCATATAATAAGCAAAAAAACATGCCATGAAAAGAATAACAGAATGCTGCGATGTGAAGAAAACTCTCACAAGACTGAAAAACACTTTGAAGAAGGCCACAAATGACCAAAAACACAATTCCAATCACTCAGAAGGCTGCGGAAGATAGGAAAAAAAAATGACTTTGATCTTCCTCAATTATTTAAAACTTACAAAACTTCCAAATTTAACTTATTTCATAGAGAATTGGAGTTTTGCACCTGTAGACCTTGAAAAATCGTGAAGCAAAAACATGGTTTTTGCGAATTTTGAAATCTTTCAAGCAATCTTCTTTAAACTGATCTATAGATGAATTTTCCCCTACAAAACAAATTTATCCTACACAACCACAAACATCCAGCTCTGATACCATGTTAGGAAAGTGGGGATAAATAATAAACACATATTAGATATCCACCATAAATATGCCAAGGATTATAGTTTATGACTGTACAACAAATTATAATGAATTAAACCATAGATTGCATGAATAATAGTGAAAGTAAATAACCCATAACACATAATAATGAACACATAACACAATATTTAAGTGGGAAAACCTTTCGGTAAAAAAACCATTGAAAATATCACTTATCTTTATTAAGAATTGAATTTCACCCAACACTCCCACTATTTCCATAGATCCCTAACAGTTACACCTTATTAAAGGTATTATAAATTATAAAAACATTCACTCAATGTAGAGTACTAGCTCACATATTTCACATTCATGTTTGACGCTTCTCTCGCATATAGCTCGCATCTTTCATCATAACGTGTGTGTATGTCACACTAATCTCAAATCACCTTGTTTTATACAAGGTGGGTGGCCTGTTGTATAGGTCAATATTATAATTTGAATATAAACATCCACCAAAAGAGTATGGGGATCCACCACCTTATGTTTTAAACATAAGTTATAAGATAAATTTCTTAGTCTTTGGAGGATTTTTAATTAAGTTGTTTCTCGCTTAATATTACAAATCCCAACACCAATACCCACTCTAGATATCATACCCAAGCCATTGCCAATGATGATACCCAAAAATTTGCACATTTTTACATGATAATCACTCTAACATTGATCTCTTATTATATACTAGATGAGAGCAATTTAAGAATGCTTCATAATCTAACTTAGAAACATCCACTGTCCCTACATCTATGATACCCACATTCTTGGAGGAACCTAACATGCTAATGCAAAATGTTTCTATACGTATTCATGCAAACACTATTGTTGCTACACCTCCCATATCTAATGGTTGACATGCATCTTCATCTAGTACATAATCCCTTGAAACCATTGTTCACTCGTTCGAATCTCAAATATTAAAACTTCAACAAGGTATGTCCACTTCTCTTCATGCTATGGAATCAACCCAATTCTTACACAATCCACTAGCTCTTGAGGTAGCCTATTACCCTTTTCCTCTTAGTTTTGTTGCACCAAAAATTCCTATTTGTGATGGAAAAGGTGATCCAACAGAACATCTTGAATTATTTCATGTGGCTTGCATCGATTATGCCTCTCATGACATCTTGCTTACCAAGTTGTTCCCTAGGAGTCTTAAGGAATTTACATTAAAATGGTTCTATGATCTCCCCACACATTTTTTGTGTTATTTCACTACATTAGCAAATAAATTTCTTATCCCATTTTGCTATCAACATTGGAGATAAGGTTTTTATGCACAAATGTCCAAGCTACACCAAGGATCGATGAACATATCAATGATTATGTATTATGTTATCAAACCATGATTACCAAGATGAATAATCTCCTAGATGATAGTGACTTGTAAGATATTTTTACACAAATCCTACTTCCTCCTTTGTAAGAATTGGTCATGTTTGAAAAATTTAGATCATTTGACCATCTATTTCATACACTAAAAGAGTGTGAAGCTAAGTTATTACATACAAATAATTTCAAGTATGTTGCTATCACTCCTAATACATCTCATGCCAAATATCAAAGGAAATTTACATTTAAGGGAAAGACCAATCATGCTAAGTCTCCTCCAAAAGATAATATCAATGTCATTAATCAACCAACTAAGTTACACGTACAACTCGCTCGATGACGGTTTACATGTTTACCATTTCCTCCTAATTTTTTCCTAAAATAATTACTTGAGTGCAATCTTATGTCTCTCCCTCCACCATTTTAGGTTGACATGAGCAAGCCTCAAAGTAAGAGTTTTGATGCCAAATCCTATTGTGATTATCATTGATGTGTTAGTCATGCCACAAACAAATGCATCAATCTTCATCATGTTATCTAAGATCTTATTGACTCAAATGCCATTGAATGGGATGAGCCCACTGAATCTTTCAAACCAACTAATAACAATTCTCAATTAAATATCTTCAAGGATCCACCCCATCAGCACACAAATGATATATTTTCTTTGGAGGCATATAATACTCATCATGCGGTGCCACCACTTCCCTCTTATGACCATCCTTTAGATGATATGATTACTGTATACCTCATTCTACACCATGTATTACTTTCCATGACTATGATATAGATGACATATTTATTTCTGATACATTATCTATTCTTGTATCTATTCATCAAGTACCTATACATGGTGTCTTAGTTGATCCACACAATAAATATAATGTCTATTCTTTGTCATTTCTTCAATATCTTAGTGTCTCTATTTAGAAGCTTACATTTGAATCTAATCCTCTCTATCATTTTATAACATTACTTATCATTGTTGGTCCTATTACCACACATATTTCATTTTTGTTTTCTATTTCTCTTAGGTCTGGTACATTATGCCTTGGTATTTCTTAGTTGCGTGCTCTTAAAGATATCCCGTAAGTCATTCACCCATGTATCAAGTTCATTCATAATCAACAAGTTATTACTATTCAAGGTATCGCTTTTGAGGATCCTTCCCCTAACATGCTCCTAGTACATGGTCTCCACCATGTGAATCCTCTTTATAGATATAGGTTCTTATTGGTGGCCACCACATCATCCTTTAATGTGTTTTCTACACATATGATTAGACCGATCGAGACATGGTTACAAATCTATTATTTGGATCCATGTGCTCAAAATTGTTATCACACACACATCAAAAGAGAAAAATCACTTAGAAACAACATTAGAAACAAACTTAGAAAATAGAACACAATTTAAAGAACATATAATATGGCCAGGATGTACAAATATTCTTGACCCATTTCTCCAATTTTCCTGGGGTAGTTTCAACAATTTTCTTAACAGTTTCAAATTTTCACCTACAGGTACAAGGTTTTGGCATAATTTCGGACTCGGATCCCTTAGTTCAAATAAATTTCAAGAGGCATGAAAGCTTTCTTTCCTTCTACTCCACAACACTTAGTTTCAGTTCCATTTTTAGGGATATTGGGGGCATGGGTCTCCTTTTATCCAAATAAATTTCAACACATTTTACTTCTATTCATTTTCTACTTAGTTGGGAGACACATGGGGAGAGTATGTGGTAATTCATTGTCTTTTGTACAACATGTCCAAATTTACAAAATTGTGCCTAGATCTATTTAAACCGGTATGGCGCATGAGGTCATGGAAGGTAGAGAAGTGGATAAGTTATTCATAGGTAGCTCTTCCTCTCCGCTTACACCTAAGGATGAAGATATCAAAGTTCTTTGAATGAATTTGATATGTGGTCTTCTTCCTTCACAGGGTTCTTTAAATTATCATTCTTATTCTCTCTTCTTGTTATTCGTGTGTTGGGTTCCATACACCCAATATTCTTGCATATCCTTAGCAAAATTGGGAACTGATCACCCACAATTTTTTGGAAAATCTTAGCAATCAAAATATCCAAGCACAAGTAAAGAATAAGAAGCTCTTCCCTCTAAAAAATAAACAAGTATATTCCTTCCACGTGTTGCATCTCTTTATTTCACTCTTTACAATTTCATATTTACATTTGAGTTAAAGTTCAATTATTTATCATGGACATTGAATGCACTCTATGTTACAGGTTTCATCATGGAGCTTTCCAACACCAATACAACAAGATCTTGAAAAAAAATCAAGCGGAGACAAAGTGCGCCTACACACTTAGGTATCTATTTTTTTAAGTATGCAATTTCATTTAATACTTAAACAGGGAAAATATAGACACTCAAATTTAGTAATTATACTCTTTGAAACTACTATTGTTGACATTGATCTCTTGCTCAAACAAGTCTATTTTACCCATTCTTATCTAGCACATCCATAGGTATCTTGTATAGCTTGCTTGCTTTTACACACCGATCTTTTGACAATTTATGAGACTTAAATGCATGAAACATAGTAATAAACCTCACGTATTAACTTCTAAAATTCACATTAAAATTATCAATATTAGGTTAAAAATGTACAATAGGGGCAATAACATTTGTAGGGTCCTAACCTTATTGTACAGTTTTGACCTTGCTCACTTTGATCCGAAACTTACCATTGCACATTATTCCTTGGGTCACTTACTCCTCATCGGTGAGCCTTTGTAACTTGAAATATGACATTATGTGATAGAGAATTAACATAAATACACTATGAATCCTAATCCTTCTTATATACATCATATTTTATCTATCCTTACATGATACAACATAGTTTGGAAGTAACTGTGTTAGTGTGAATATCATGAGAAACCAATGCAATTTCGTTCACATAGAGATCATACAATATATTTAACTATTTGTGACCCAAGATTAGATTCACATTATATGACCAAGGATGAGAGTAATGAGTATCATACTACCCATGGGCAATCGATCGATAAAGGAGGTCATTACACACTAGCGAACAAAAATAATTTGCATACCACACCTACAAATGCAAGACAATCCTTAGATGAGATCATTAGACCATAATTCCTTTGCTTAATTCTTAGCACCTTGCACACATACACACACTCATAACATTATTATTGATTTATTAACACTTTCTTTCCTATTTCTTAATCGGGTTGTTGTTACCCAATGATTCAACAAATTTTATGGATATAATGTGATTGTTGATGGAACAATACTTACCTAGGGCCCCACATTGTATTTTTAATTATTTCTAAAAATTTCCCTAAGGCCATTAGTATCACATTTACCTTCGATTCTCTTAGTTCAAAAATGGAAAAAAATATAACATCACAAAAATACAAAACCAAGATCTATATGTGAAACACTAAGTCCTTTCTTGGATTTGAGGCTCATGATCATTTATATTTTAACTCTACACTACCTTAGCACTTGAAATTTATAGAATGAATTAAATAGTTAAAATTCATGAACATTATACAATTTATGAATCCTACAACCTACCACCCTAGGAGTATGCCTACATCATGGGGAATCTTACATATTGATCCTAATTTGATTGCATATTTAAAAATTTATGAATTCTCACAACCTTATATACCTAGGGATGGATACCACATTGGGGAATACCTACACTTGGGGCATCTATACAACTAATTTTATTACAATCAAATCTCTCTACGCTAGTCTACTACATGCACCATACTAATTTAGTACTTATGACACATACTATATCATGCTCTATCTATCGATGATCACATTGTTTAGTTATAAATGTTATCATAAAATATATATTGTTGTTAGTTTATTAAATTCATACTATTTAGATAAAGATGACACTTAAAGAGGTATTTATGAAATATTGCACATAAACACTTAACAAAAAGATTTTTGAACCGAGTTTACATATTTTCATATATATTATAGCGTAGTATTAAATAAATTAAACACATAAAAATATTACTACCCTAACTCTTCTCTTTTATTTATATTTATTTCAAATAAATAGTACAATGTTCATAGTACAATTTGGAAATACATAAAACTACTCTCCCTCACTACTGTATCTACTCAACCTTAACTTTTCACATACATACTCTCTTCTACTCGACATACACAAAATTACACATATATACTCTACACATACACTTAATCTCTTCTTACATACCCTACTGACATTATCCTCTTTGTATTTTTACGTAGTACCTCTATTAAAAATAGTTACATATATTATATACATGCTTATTATATAAACAAAGTCTTTAATCCAACACGTGAAGTCTAGTTCCTTTGTTGGGTTCCTCCAAACCATGACATACTATATCTTCACTATGCATTTATGCAGTCGGTATGTTACGATAAAAAATCGATGAATAACATCACCAACATCATCCCTTTACTTAACCAATTGTGTTGTCCTTGAGACAACCAAGAGATGAAGAACCCGCCAAAATTTTAGAATTTCTTTCACTTCCTTCTCTATTCATTTTTTCTTGGCAACACCAATTCAAGGAAATTCATGCCATCAACCTCACAGAGCTTAGACACTTGGCATAAGAAGGATTAGTAAATTTTTCACTTGAATTGACCGAATAGGTTAGATATGGGGAAACATTAAAAAAACACAAATTTTTAATTTATTATACAAGGATTAACTTACCCATTTCTATAGATACATTATAAACTAGGTAGTCATCCAGTTTTCAAATTCCTTCTAAGCCACTATATGTGTGGTAGACCTCTATTGTATTTTATATAAGCATGCATTATAGATAGCTAGCCCTATGTGTTTAGAAGGAATTGGTTTTGATGTAATTGACATGATCTCAAACTCTAATTTATTCACCTACTTCTTTATCTTATTCCTTTGTGCATTCACAAAGGTTTCATACTAAATCCACGTCATTGATCATTTTACACTCTTGGAAATTGATTTAGTTTGTATATATTTCCCATTTGTGCCAACATTTTTCGCTTAGCTCCATCCATATTTTCCTTGATGTCATATTGCATGGATGTTTTAACGAATTATTCTTCAATTTCATGAAGATCCCTTTTCTCCTATTTGTTAATGATTGGAAAACCCACTAAATTGGTAAAGCGAGATCACTACGCGTCACCATTACTTATTGATCTACGACATGTGATTGTACTTCTATTCTTCTCTTCACATTTACTTATTGATCGACATAAATTGGGAGCCTTGTGATTCTCCATGAATTCATCACATATTTGTTGGTGTCTTTTCTCTTAGGGACTTAGGTGGGGTAGTATTTTTCCATCATTTCTTACGGTATTTTTTTTTTATCGACCAATTTTCATATGAGTCATACTATGACCTAACTATATAAAGGTCTACAATTATTTTCTCCATCTTTTCTTCCAAGGAAAAACATGTATTCATATAATGTATGCGTGCACTTTCTTGTAGGAGGTAACTTATTTGGGTCTTTGTAAGAGAGATAGTTTATTCAAATAGATGATTAACCCATCTTCACCTATTCATACCACTCCCTAAGGAAGGGAGAACAAACCCAACTATCTTATATTTACTCTAGGACATTATTAATAATATCCAAGGTTGTGAATGGAGCTATATGAGTTAAAGGTATGTGGACATAGTCTTCTCTTCATTGCATCACAACCAAATTGGCCTTTTTGTCTACCTCCTTTTTATCATTGGCTAATTTATTCGTTACGACCTTGAGTTCTTCTTATTTTTGCTGAGCCACTTCCCTAGTAGCCTTATTCTATTTTTATTTCTCTTTCACGGCTTTAGATTTTACCTCCATGACTCTCTTTTCTTCTTCCTATTCTAATTTCTTCCTTTCATCTTCCTTATCCTTTTCTCCTTGCGCTTTCTTTTGGGCCTATGTGAGTTTTAAATTATTTTCATCTTCCTTCAATTTTTTTTTGGCCTCTATAGCTTTCTTATTATCCTCCTCTTCTTATTTTTATTTTTGGGCCTCCATAAAATTCTTCTTATTCTCTTCTCCTCTTTTTGTTTTTGGGACTTCATGTCCTTCTTATTCTTCTCATCCTCTATTGATTTTAATTCTTTTTCTCTTTCCATATATTTATGGGCCTTCAAAGTGACCATGTCAACCTATTACTTTGTTTCTTCTTCTTGCTCCATTTATTTCTCCAATTCTTCCATTTTATTCCATACAAATTCCACCTATTCTTTTCAAGTTTTCATAAAATGCTATTATTATGTTTTTATTCATAAATTCTCACGGTGCTTATTTGTTCATAGTAATTATTCTTATAACTCTTGTATTTTCTCTTCCTCTTTGGGAGTTAGAATATTTTTGGTAAGAAGTTTTTCCAACTCCACATCTTGCTTCGGTTAGGACACCTTGGCATATACCTTTTGTATCTCCCTTATTATTTTTTCATCAATACCAAAATTTCATCTAAGATATCCTTTAAGGTGTAGGGGACTCTTTATAGTACTCAATTAGGGATTCAACAATTTACATTTTATCTAATGACGTTGTATTTTATTATTTACTTGCTACACTATATAGCCTATCCCCTTCTTTAAAATTTTCAATTAAAGTACCTAATATTAGTGTAGAGACTTCTCCATCCACTTCCATGGAGTTGAAAGGGATCCCCTCTTCATCTACGATGTTTGTGATTTCTTTTTGTCCTTTTCTGGTTCTTATGTGATTGTCTCCATCTTGGGTGTCTTAGAAAAGAACCTCATTCAACACTTTTATGTTGATCATTTCTTCATTATTTGGATTCTATTTTAAAATGCATCCTTAGGAAAATTTCCTAAGTCCACCTTATTTTATTTTTGCTTCGCAAAAACTCATCCTTACAACCACATATATTGATGTTTTACCTTTTACAATGAATGGAGTTGTATAACTATTTTTGTAGCTACTCTTCCTCTATCCTCTCACCTATTATAGAAGATAAAATATTCGATTTTTATTTGGTTCTCCATAGTCCATCCATGGACTTAAATCTTCTTCCCCTATCTCAGCTCATCTAACCCCATAACTCTCAATTCCTTTTGTGCTTAGAGGATAAACTCTTATTTCACTTGTATCTCACCCTACATGTACCAAATGATCAAACTCCATGGGATTACCCCTATATTTGTTCCATGTTTCTTCATTTAATTTATTTATATTAGATGACACAATATTCATTGGATCCATTGGAATAATGAATGGATTTTATTATCTTTTGCCAATTTGTTCATTTGTTACTTCATATAGTAGGGTGCTACTATTGTTTTCCAAATAATAAAATAATGGATGTACAAGGTATCTATGTCTAGAATGAAAATTAATTCATTTTCATACAAAGCCACCACCTTCTCAAAAATCCTATTCCTACCCACTACCATTCTCCTAATTCTTTCACCCCATTTTTAAAATGATGATATGACATCAAATTCATTCATAAATTTCATATGAGTTTTAATTTGGGAACCTATGGGTTCATTATCTTTCTACTCAAATTGTACCTCCACCTAAAACACTATTTTTGTGAAATATATGGATAAGCATCAACAAAGAGCCACATAAAAAGTTATATTTACCTAATTTCATCTTATGCACATTGTCATTCAAATATTATAGCAAAATTTCATATATATTATACTTGAAATCCATTTCAACCATATCATATGCTACAATGATGCTTATTTGGGTGTTCCGCATCATATCTGTTCGTATGATATAATTTCCATACTACCACCTTAATTGCACCTTAATTTTTCTTTTGGGATGTGTAGTGCCCACCTATGTGGGACCCAAACAAAAGATCAAACATAACAAGATAATTTTATTTGACTTTCATATTACTTGATACAACTGTGCGACACCAAAAGACTCACAAGAGTTTTCACGACACCACATGTAACATTTACACCAACATGTAGAACATGCAAATGTCAATATGACACAATGTGCAACCAACATCACACTTAGATAAATGAGAAAGTATGAGACTATGACACAATCATGACATGAACATCACGAATTGGCACCTTCCACACTATCACATTTTCATGGTTCAATCTTTGTCATGTTCATAATCTAATTTAAGCCTTAAAGGTTTGAAGAGCATATAGCATAAAAACATACATTTTCCTTTTTCTCTAGATTGCATTTCCCTTACTTTGTTTAACACTTAATTTAAGTTGATTCCCTCTTCACTACCATTTACATTCCCTTATTTAACCTTATAGGTCTTGAATCCATTAATCATGAGAGCATGTAGTTTCATTCACAATGATACACATTATTTATTTCATTTCGGGTTTAACTTATAACAAGTACACTTAATCACACAAAAGAGTTAACATTGGTTTAAAGAGCATTAACATGTAAGGTATGAATCCCCTCTTCTCAAAACTTCATAACTCTATTACACATTGTGAAAATCTTATAATAAGAGTACACTAATTGGTTCACATTTCAATTGCCATAAATTTGCAAAATTCAATGTTAGTTATAAACATTTTGAACACATATATGTCACCCAACACTCATTCTTAGACTATGGGTTTGTTTCTTAAAGAGCATGGTTACTCATCATTTTACTTAGTTTTCATTGCGAGGGAAAATATCTCAAGATGATAAGAGGATAATCTTAAGCTAATCTTATACTTGCGGTACATCTTGAAGATAGAGATGATTGGAAGCATTTAAAAGATACAAAAGATCCACATGTGGATTGTGTTCGAGTCAAAAGTTAATGTTATAAAATATCATGTTCTCAAAGGAGACATCTCATTTTATCTTTAATGTAAGAAAATGGAGACCTAGCAAGGAGTTAAGGAACAAGTCACAATTCTCACCTTTCTAATGGGTCAACATCCTACCGATAACAATCCCATATGTTAAGGTTTAGATACAAAATTATGTCCACATATTAACCTCAAAAAGGTCCTAGGATTAGTTTTAAATTTATTCCAATTTACCCTAAGGTATCTATGCCCTACTATAATAAAAAGATAGCGTTCAACAACTTAATCCCCAAGACCTCCGAAAACTCAAAGGTGTTCCTATAATCAAAATATAAGGAAAAAAATTCCATTCCTAAGGCATAGTGATGTCCCAAGTGGTGTTCAGTTCCACTATAGAAATAAGGCATGAGGTTAAGCTCAAAGGGGACCATTCCATACCACAAGGGTTGATATTTCAAACTATAAGTTTGGTTGACGCTTTCCACCCAAAATGGAAACACACACATGTAATTTTTTTTTTCTTTGAAGGCTAAGAGATTTCCTAGGTCAATACATCCCTAATAGATAGATGAATTACGCCATTACCAGATTACTACCATCAATTTTACTAGTACAATCACATCCAAAATTATGATGGTATAAACAATTTTAAATAATAGGATTTCAATTTCATTCTCCTGATGATGATTTGGATATAATAAAAGAGGTCATATTACATCGTTTTCTAATACAACATGATACAATCAGCTTCATTTACCTAACCAAATATACTAAATAATGACTAAGTGTGGAATTAGTCAAACATGCAAAAGTACAACTACGTAAGAAAATAGTACATTTCATCAATATGCAACAATATGGTATACATCATGGAAAAAATGAAATAACGTGTTCTATATAATTTCATTGCTTTTATATAACATGTTAATAAGAAGAAAAAAGTATCATTATACTTCTCCTTGTCTAGGTACTTGCAACCACACACCACTATGGTTGACATGGAATCTACCTATAAACTAGCATGATTCATGATTTCAAATATTTCCAAGAATAATAAAAACAATACTTAACATACTTCTAAAGAGAGTAAGAAATGTAAATGCCATTTTAGTTCATTTTTAGAGCTATCAAGGAGAGATAGAGAGAGGAGAGAGAAAACACTATTTTTCCACAATCAAATTATTTTCAAAACAAGCGTCAAAGGAATTTTTCTACAATCATATGTTAGTGTATATAAATTTTCTGATCAATATTTTTCTTGAGTAAGGTCATACGACCGTTTTCCCCATTTGATTACAAGTTCCAAAAATGATAAATTTAGGCAAGTTGCTCAAAATCAACATTCAAAAACCATCTTCAAGACTCAAACAACCATGGAAACAGATTCTTACATATTCCCATATATACAAGGAAACACTCAGAGATGATGGAACTAAAATTCACAAACAAGACTAAAATGGCGCTCGTTTTTCTAGAGCTATTGATCGTAGATGCA
The DNA here is from genome assembly GCA_018340775.1 of Taxus wallichiana var. yunnanensis. Classification (NCBI taxonomy): domain Eukaryota; kingdom Viridiplantae; phylum Streptophyta; class Pinopsida; order Cupressales; family Taxaceae; genus Taxus; species Taxus wallichiana. The sequence continues at coordinate 710,497,043 of CM031237.1, read as the reverse complement.
CTCAAGTGGCCTTGTCAAAAAACCAAAGGCCTACAATACCTATTAGGAAAAATAGCTTGTGGGATATTTTTCTCCAAACTGAGGGTTTGTAGTAATTGTCTCATAGAAATATTAGAGATATGTAGAAGCCAAAATCCATTTCGACACCCAAGGCCAAAACGGCGGGTCAAAACCAAACTGCATTTTCCCTTTCAAAGCAGCCTATTTAAAGCCACGAAATAGCCGTTGGAATCTTAAATGTGTTACAAAATAAGGTCAAATGGAAATCCAAGGAACAATGTAGGGTTTGGTTGGGCACTCCACATGAAAAGGTACATAGAAAAAGCTTTCTTTTCACAAATTGGGGTTTACAGTGATGTTTTGCACCTCATTGAAAACCTGATTTTATTTAGGTTTTACATGGTTGCCAAGGAATAATTTTGACTAATATTAAAGTATAAATTTTGCAACCACATGGCTTCCATAATTGGTACCGATATCAATTTTTTACAACCATCTTATGAGATAAAAGAGTGTATTGTTTACATACATGTTTGTTTATCTAGTTGTGTACAAAACAGAGACAAAATTTGCTAATAGATAACAATCCTGTTTAAATTGCCTAACCAATTGATTTTATTTAAAATGAACTACAAATCCATTTAAGTTAAGAAAACAAGTGATGTTAAAATCATGCAAGAGATGGTAAGATGATCATGCCTGATCATAAAATAGGAGAGGTACAAGGATAAATCGAAACAAGTTTGTGGCCATCTGGAACGCCTAGCTTTTATCAATAGCTCAAGTGCCATACAACAAGTAGTTCATAAAGCCAATAGAATCAAAAAATAATTTGAATCGAGAACCAATCTCAATAGGTCAAGCTCCACCAAATAAATAAAATACTAAAGTGATACTTTGACCACACTTCCTTTGGGAATTTTGTCAAACAATCCATATGTCAGTATAAGCATCCGCATTTGTGGAAAAATGAAAACATCGTATAACGACAATTGCTACTTTCTTCCATGGTTAAACCCACCACACCAAAAATTGTGGCCAATAAGAAATTTTAAACAACAAGGGGCTCCTTTTTATTTGCATTTTTCCAAACATTTCACAAACTTCCGGGACATACAATGGTAAAGGAGTCTAGTCGAGACCTACTTGTTACATCATAGAAAAGACTTTTAGATCTTCGTTATATTCAAAATTTCTTGCATACCCTGCAATCATTGCATTCCATGAGAACAACATCCCCTTAAAAAAATCCATCAAACACACAGTGCAAAAGCAACATCCTAGCATTTTATCAAACATTTCACATGCTTTGTGCAGGCTTCCACATTGCACATCCAACAATCATTGCTGTCCACATTTTTATTAGGAAATTTTGTAAACCAGTTCATAGATTTGTGAAAGCTTCCCATTTATGCACGAGTTGGGTGTATAATGGAAAGGGAAGTGGTGCTTTTGTTTACACCTATAAATTTGCATTGCTCGAAGCTTCCAATGCCTTTTTAACAAATCCATGGTGTGCTCAACCTGCAATCATTGATGTTAAAATAGATAACACAAATTTCCACCACTCCTTTTACTCAAACCCGCAACCATTGTCTTTTTGATCCACGTTCCTTTGTGGAAATTTGACAAAAACCTAAGTGCCCTGCAAAAGCTACCCACGTATGTAACCGGATGTTCCTAGGCGCTAGAGACAAACCTCTACTAAAATTTTACTTTCCAAAATTAAAAGAAAACTTTATTGGACATCCATATCTTTCTTTAAACTCCTAATTTGCCATTGATAGGGATGGATCTTGTGAGGTCATGGAATTTGGCTTTATACCCGACAAATGCATTTTCTTTAAAGTTTCCAAAGCCTAATCAACAAACCTAATTTTTGTAAATAAAGCGACCATTATAGGCCTATGAAGCCACCTTTCTCCAAGGCATGTTTCAATAGCCCATGCAGCCACATTTGGGGAATTATTCAACTAATTCGCATGCCTTGCACATGCTTCCAAGTTTTTGCTCACATTTCCTTCTTGGACAAGGCATAAATATCAGGAAAAGTTTTATTTTTCACTATGGAGAGATAATAACAAAAAAAAACTATCACAGACCATACCCATGAACCATGGCATTCCTCCATCTTGTTGATTCCTGGAGGTATTCCCAACCACCGTATGCATGCCCAAAATTACATTCTCTGACCAAAATTTTCCAAAAATCATCTCATGGCAGGAAACTTACAAAGCCATGAAGAATTTTGTTAATTCTCTCACGACAAACCAAAAATACAATACCCAAGGATTTACATTAATTCCTCTTGAAATGAGGTTTGGCTCAAGCTCCAAAATAAATTTGGAGAGATTTTAGGATAATAATGAATTATTTATTTTTGCATCAAAAAGGTAAATAAACATTGTATGAAGCACAAAGAACCATATTTGAGTCATGACAAGCCAAATAACATGAGGGTTTACACCCATAAACAAGATGTACATAATAGATCCATGTATATTGATTTAAAAGAGTTTCTAGTAGCCACACTACATTCAAAAGGGTCATCTCAGACCATATACATCAAATGAAAGAGATCTAACCCCTACAAACTTATCTGATCAGAGATCCTAACTATGATTTCCCCATTATAACCCTTGTTACAAACCCCAATACCCATACATATGCTTAATGATATCCCTTACAACCCTTTAGCACCAAGAAATCTAAACCCTAACATCATGAGCTCCAAACCCTTAACATTTCCTAACATTTTTTGCACACCTTATTACCCTCCTTCTCTTAGCACTCCCATACCTTCTAGCACCTTTGCACTACCTTCTCCCTTCTCCCCTCTCATTTTTTTCTCTCCTCCTATGTTTCTATCCTAAGAACTTCTTTAAATAGGATCAATATCCACCACCATGACTTCTCTCATGAGAAGATCGCATGCCAAGTGTCAATGTGGTCCTCCATTGGTGAATGCTTATCCTCTTTGCAAAACCTTCCACTAACTGTAATGATGCCTCTAGGAATATTCCTCTGTGGAATATCCTTTTCTTGGCCTCCAAGGTTCCAGGATGGCACCTTATCCACTTATCACACCTAGTTGGGTCCTCACATTTTTCCTCAAGTGACTCCATGATGCCAAATATGGCTAAGTCCTTTAAACCCTTGTTTTGCCTCCCCATGCGTGCCCCTGGTTTCACTTAAAACCTTCTTAAACCATTTTTTCGTGTGCTTTTCCCTGAGCGCCCTTCTATTTATTGATGATCTGTGTGTGTGCCTCTTGGTACTTAGCCAATATTTAGGGTCCAACATCACCCCACACTACGCATGTTCTCCATCCTTAGAAACATTATGCTCCTTCAAAGAATAAAGAATAGTGGAATTGAAATAATCTAAATAAAGAATGGAAGAATGGAAGAATATGCTTGTTGCATGAGGAGTGGGAAATCCTTCTTTATGGATGCCTCAATCTTCTCCCAAGCATCCACTTCTCCCTACACCTACTGAAGTAGGTCACCCACCAATGCACTTACTTCATCAAAACTTAGTTCATCACTCTTAGCTTTCAAAGCATATCTACAATGCTTTTCTACTACTGCTTGCTAAGATCGCCTAGTGCATCCATCCTGCGAGTGACTTGGGGGTATAGTTCCTTTAGCCTATTCTTAATCGAACCCCGTAAGGTTTTGATTGCTTCCAACTTCTTCTCAACCTCGGCCAGGATCTTATTGCGCTCCGCCCTATTTCCTTTGTTCTTTTCCTGAAATTATTTCAGATCTACCTCATGTGTAACAACCAATATGCTTTCTACCTGTCTCTTTATTAGCAGTTCATCATACATGACTTTGGCCATCTACGTGTGGTGGTCTTTACTATGGAAAGGATCTGAGTACCGAGTCACTATCTCCCTAATCTTTGATTTTATTCCTCCTTTTGGCATGCCATCGCCTCTTCTTCCGACTCTAATGTGAGTGGTCACCTTTCCATGGTGAGGATGTGGGTCAAGTCTTCCAAGAAGTGCATGGTTGACTCGTATTTCTGCTCAAGTGGGGCCAAGTCTAGGTGTTTCAAGATAATGGCATCTGAAATGGCCTCTATCTTCTTGTGGACTTTTGCACCTTGCCTTTTCATCCCTCAGTTCACACCTTAACTGTGCACTGATCAATTCCTTCTATTTTATCTCTTTTTCCCTCTCAATGATCTCCTCATTATTTTTCTCAAGCTCTTCCTCCAAGACCCTTATTCTATCATTTCTACCAAAGAGTCTTGCTTCCACCTCCACCGATACTTTGTTGAGTGTGTTACAAAATTTCTCATCTGATAGTTTTTGGGAATTTACAAGAGGGTTTACTCCCTTGGCATTTCTGGTATCTTCATCAATGCATCATGATTTACCTCAAACTCGAGTTCATCAACATGGGACTCAAAAGCCTAGGATAACATTTTCCTTGTGTGTGGGTACGCACCCTCTTCATCAAAAGAAGACCAAGCGAGGAGTTATTTTGTGGGCATTGTATTTGGAAGTGTGTGTAGTACCTTTGCTTGGATCATTAATATAAGTCATATCATGTTCCTTACGCCATATTGTGCCCTTTCCACCTATGCGCTATCCATTGGGAAGCTTACTGCTAAGTTGGGGTCTCCTCCCATGCTCCCATACTCCTTTCCTACACTTGCACTCTCTCTCAGTTTCCTTTAACACTTCTTTGGTGCTTTTCTCTACTTACTCTCCACCAAACTATTGGATAATACCCGCCACCTCCTCTCTATAGTGTTATCCATCTGCTCCTCGGTTGGGGTTGGGGTCTTTGATCTTTCATGTTTACTTCCTCACTCCCCCATTTTTCATGAGTGCCTTCCTCATTCTCATCCCTCTCTTCATTTCCTTCTTCATCGACTCATGTACATCATACATAGGATGATTTTGAGCCTCACCACTGCTCTTCATCATCTTCATCACCCTTGTTAGCCTCCATGATTTCTATTTCTCCTGAGTCTGACCCTTTTTTCACCCTTTTTACTTCTTCCTTACTGGTGACTCCAATTCAGGGACTTCTCTTTTTCTCTCTCGGGTGACTCTTCCTTACCAACAACTCTTCCTTCTATGGTGACTCTTTTCTAATGGGATACCTCTTCCAATGGACGTAAGTACTTGTGCCCATGCCCGACTCCTGTGCCCCTACTGTTTTTACTATTCTACGTGCTCGGTGCCTTTTTCTCAGAGCCTCCCCTCTTTCTCTTTTCCTTGGCACAAACTTTTTCCTCATGGTGGGGTCCTCAGGAATGGAGACATCATCTTCAACATAAGCACCTTTTTCATACTTAGGCCTTAGGCGCAAATACACCCTCATTGTTGTCCTCCCTACAACAAGAAATGTTACTAGTTTAACATGTGCACGTCATGGGAGACATACTTCTCCACATAGGCATGCTTCTTGGGGTATATTAACTTCCTGCATAGCTTGTGGTAATCTTGATCTACTACACTTAGATCAAACCTAATTTTCTTCACCTCTTTGAATCGATTGACCCGCCTGGAAGTACTGCATTGTGAAGGAGAAAGGTAACTTACACCAAGGACTCTTGGTGCCATCTATCAAAGTAAATATACCGATACAAAAATGTTGGTATATGTGAACTCAGCCTCTCCTTGTACTAATGAAGGTAACTACTTGGGTATTCTCCATTCATCCTCGAATGTGTCACGCATCTCTTATACCACTTTTCTAGGTGCATGCCTTATGAGCGGTCATCATGGTGTCACAAGTATACTATTCAAACCTCTTGGTAGGGGAGGGGTTCTCATCTGGGTATTCCCAAACAAACTTATCCACCCATCGGGCACTCCAATCTCTGAAAAGACAATGGTGAGGAGGACATTACCAAACATGATCTTCTCTCATCATGCACGGTGCATTTATAATCTCCTCTGTAATAAAATATGAGAGGTTATAGATGGTCCCCTCCAGAGATCTTGTGACATACATTCAACTAGGCCTTGTTGATATGTGTCCATCTCTCTTTCCCATTCAAATTTGTGACCAAGTGCACGTGGCCATCCTCATCACAAGGTTGGTGATTATAGAAATGTCAAAGTAGCGTGAACCCTTCTTGTAGTCATAAGCTTCAATGGTCTTCTTAATGGATTCTTTGTCTCCCAAATCATCATCCAATGATTCTCCTTCACAGATAAGGCCGGTGAACTTAGAAATCAGTTGGGGGGTTATGCACATCCTCTCGACCTATGAAATAGAAGTGGTCTTCATGCACACGTGACATCAACCATTGGTATAGTCACTCAGGATTTCCAAAATAGGGAAACTCATAGAGTTGCAAACAACCCAACCTTCTCCATTTTCACCTTCACTTCATCATCATAGATAGGCATTCCATTTGGTGTCCTCTTCTCTATAGGGAAAACCAGTTCTAGTGTCATCTCATTTTCTGTGGTGCTTGTTCGATGGTTGTAATCACTTATGACCATCTTTTTGACATGAGACACCCATTCCTTACCAAGTAATATGCCATCATCGGGTACTACATTTCACATGTACCATTCTTCATTGAAATTGGTAGAAATGGCTTTTTTCCCTTTCCTTTCCCTTCTTTGGTGAAACGTTTTCTACTTTCCTTGGTGTCATTCCTTCATCGGGTCCTTAAAAATTCTTCCTCTCTCCTGGTCCTAGCTCTATCTCAACTTCATGGCTCCACTCCTTTGCGAAAATTCCTCCAAACCTCATGTGCCCTAGCTATGCAACCCTAACCTAGAAAACCCTTTTTCCATAAGACAACGTAACACCCGTGGGATCCTTCCACACAACCTTCTCCACTTACACCATGTACTCCTTTCCACTCTGGTTCACTGATCAAACTAGCTATGCATGCAAATCTTCACAAATTTTCTCAAACCTTCTTTGCAAGGATGCCCTAGTTCATGAGAGCTCTTTGATAACTTAAAATACAAGGTAAAAATAACACCCCCGATCTTCTATTTATAACTTTTTCTTTTCTCTGCAATAAATTCCATGCCACCTACCAATGTACTTTCATAATAAAGGCAGATTTTTCCAATGCCAACCTTCAACGCTTTTCCTTGTGCTCAATCCTACATGAAAAACTTTGGAAACCTTCATGCGCACAAAAACCCCTTATTGACCATAGATCCTTATGCGCATGCTTATGCTTACAACACCAAAGGCATTCTTCCTCTGTGTCCTAATCTTGGTTCTTGACATCACCTACCTCATGTTGTTCTGTGCATTTTCATTCTTGTATGTGGTTTCTATAAAGCCTTTTGACACCATCCTTCCCTCATGTTCACCTCTTCTACGCGTGATCTTCCAATCCATGTGTTTTTGATTTTTCAACTTTGAGCCATCAACAACCATAGCTTCCAACACTTATCACATCACTCCACCCCACACAAAAATGGATGCATGGTCCTCTGTGCATAGAATTTTTTTGAAATAATAAGTGGCTACAATGCACAAATGCGCACAAAAAAAAACAACAAGAAAGGGAAACACAAAGAAAGGAAACGCATCAAAGAAAATCCTAGGCTAACTGGAAATACTTGCCTTATTTACAAACACAAAGAAGACTTATTTATAGTAGGGCTTCAACCTACTCCCATTGAAATGGCCTGGAAACCGTGTTCCATATAGCATTTTGTAACTGGAAAGTGCCTGAATCAAGTATATAGGATAATGTATGGGCCCAACCAATGGAATTTGAATTTCCCAGGATGGCACAAAAACTTGGAATCATACAAGAGAACCATCTTCCCAACCTCAAACTTTTTGTTCTTGATGTGTCTATCATGTCATGCCTTCTTCCTGGATTTTTCTATTTTCTGACTCCAATGAGCAATAGCCCACCTCTCATCCAACTGCATCAACTTGTCAATCCTCTCCTCAAGTGCTTGTTCATCATCTAACCCTCCTGCATGTGTATATACACAATGATGGTAACATGAATTCAATAGGTAACATAACTTCCATGTGCCAAACACCAATTAAAAAGGTGTGGCCTTGTTCAATCTCTTATAAGTAGTCCGATATGACCATAACACAACAAAAACTTTGTCATCCCAATCCTTTCTTCCCACATCACAAATCTTGGTCAACGTGTGATTCAAAAATTTTGTTAAATGCCCTCAACAGTCCCATTAGCTTGTGGGTGATAAGGGGTAGTCTTGTGATGGGCCACCATGAATTCTTCCAATAAAATTCTAATTGTCTCATTTAAGAAATGAGTACCCCTATCACTTGTTAAGCTCATGGGCATCCATACCTACTGATTATATTTTCCCACAAGAACCTAGTTGTTGTTTCCATTGTGCAATCCCTTGTAGGCACCACTTCTACCCACCTTGTAAGGTAATATGTGCATGTAATGATATAACATGAACATGTCCTTCATGTTGGAGAAATAGGGCCTACGAAGTCAATTTCCCATTTCTCAAATGAATTTGCATTGAAATTGGTCTTAATGGCATTTCATCTCTTTTCCTAGTTTACCAAGGTGATGACAAGTGGTCACAGCCTTGCAATACTTGATATAATATTTGTAAACCATTTCCCACCAAAATCCTGCTAGAAGGATCTTGTGCGTGGTTGCATTCCCATGCATAGTGTCCCCCTGCAATTCCACCATGAGCCTCTTCCATGATTGTAGTGCGCTCATGCTCAAGCACACACACGCGATGTAAAAACCTCATCATGACCTAGCTTGTATAAGTCTCCACTAATTAACATGTAGGGCATGACGACACGTATGGCTAACTACTTCCTTTCCAAAGTCTTCATTCCTCTCGGTGCCACACCCATTTTGAGAAACACAACAATATCTTCCAAGTCGAGGGGTGTGCTATGCAATATGAATAGTTGTGCATCTGACATTGTATCCTCAATGCTCTACGCATCCTCTCCTAAGTCAATCCTTGATAAATGGTTAGGCCCCAAATTACTCTTACCTAGGTTTTACAACAACTGTAAACTCAAACTCTGGAACAATAGGACCCACCTGCATATGCGCCCTTGCAAGATGAGGCTTTTCACCAAGTAATTTAATGCCATGTGGTCCGTGTAAAAGATAAAAGGCATCGCTAGAAAATACTTCCTAAATTTTTACAACACATAGATCATTGATAATGCCTGCGCTCCGTGGTAGTATAATTTTTTTCTGTTGGGGTTAGCTTCCTACTAGAAAAGCACAAGGGATGGTCAACAATTCCCTCTCTAGGTTGTGCTAAGATTGCTCCAATCACCATCCTGAAGCATCAACATGTACATGGAATGGCTTATCCCAAGAGGGAAAGCATAATATGGGCACAATGATAAGCCTATTCTTCAATGTGTCAAATGCCATCTATTTGTGCCTCTCCCCAATGAAATGTACTTTTGTGCTTTAAACTCTCCTCCAATGGTGTGGCAATCTTGGCATACCCTTAATAAATTTCTAGTAATACCTCATATGCCCAAGGAATCCACGCACACACTCTGCTCTGGTTGGTAGGCTCCCCAATCCCACAATAATGACAACTTTGGCAGGATCCACTAGCAAGCCTTCTTTACATATGATATGTCCTAACAAGGTGCCAAATGGAGTAGTGAAAACACATTTCTTAATGTTGAGAGATATACTCAACTTTCGAGCATCTCTCAAACATAAACCTCAGATTGTCACAATGGTCCTCACTAATCCATATATTGTCTAGTCATCCAGGTAGACTTGTAGAAATTTATGGATGAAGTCTGAAATGCTTGAACCACAATGCATGAAAACACAATAAGTGCGTTCTTCAATCCAAAAGGCATGACCGTATAGGAAAAATTCCCCATTCAAGTGGTGAAGGTTGTATTTTCTTGGTCCTCCTTTGTAATTCTAACCTAATGATATCTGAGAATCCATTTGTGAAAGAATAGATCTTGCGCGCATGGCTACTCCTTCCAGGATCTCTTTGGTGAAGGGGGTTGGAAAAGGATCAATGACACACACCGCATTCAAATCCTTGTAATCAACAAAATCCTTATCCTCCCATCCTTCTTAATGTTGATGACCATCAGACTTATCCACTATGATTCCTCAACAACCTCAATGATTCTTGATGTGATCATCTTATCAATCTCCTCCTTGAATTTGACATGCAAATTTAGATTCATTCGATAAGGTCTCTTCCAAATTGGGTGTGCACCTTCCTTTAACTTGATCTTCATTTCTCCCAAGGAGTGGTGAACTCCTTTAAGCTCATGGTACCCACATGGAAACAAATCCTGAAATTTGTGCAATAGATCAATAATCTTTGAAACCTCCTTTTCTATCCAGTAATCTCCAATAGTAGCTTCCTTAGGTTCCACCTCCAAACCAATGTTAACCTTCTTGGTTTTTAGGGGTTCATGGTAGGCACACACTTTCTCATCAGCACTATCCATAACCTTGTGCATACCAACAATATGGTTAACATCTAAGTTTTCCACCTCTTCACCATATATCATGTAGACCAATTTTCCTTTCTCTTTTTCCATGCATGCATGCGCTCAAGTTGTACCTCCTCTGATTATTCCTCATCAAAGCATGCTTCCAAGTAAGTTCACCCAAAAATCCAGTACTCTGTCCTCTACCATGGCACTATCTCCCATAGTTAGGCACTTAACAACTTGTAGCACCTCATTCACCGATGGTTTAGTACTTTCGATACTCGAAAGCTTGAAGGAGATCAGCCATCAACTCCTGCCAGTTTCCTATCTGACGATGCAACTATGAGTGAATGTACCATGCACATGTGCAGCCTTGTAAGGTGGAGTAAAGCTTATGCACCCATAAAGATGGAGGAAAGATATTCCACACCTTCCATCCAGGCCTTCTCACATGCCTGGATGTGAAATGAGGTGGGTTCCTTCCCATGATAATCTTGTATAGTAGTAGGTGCATTGCTTTGGAGAAACCTAATAGAGAACGTGATTCTCACCTCATGCCACTCTAGAAGGTTATCATGATGGGTCACCCACCAATGTGTTTGGTCCCTGAGAAAAGTATAGCTAAGCATACTTCTCCTTTCGATCTCACATCTCCACTGGGTCTCCATTTCTCACAAGAAAACATCAGGTTGGCTCCCCCAGTGTAACTTGGAAACTGTTTTCCTCCTAGGTGCATTTGAATGAGCACACCTTTGTTACTCTCATCATAGAGCCTCTTAACTACCTTCCAACTAACTCATATGTCCCGTGCGCCCAATTTTCACATGCCACACTAGTTGTATCACTTATAGATTGAGTGTCTTCCCACTGAATAATGCCTTCTTTTGTTGGTTGCACAACCTCAGGGTCCTTGATAGTGTGCACATAGATTCTATCTAGGTCTTCTTCTCCCAAGGGCTCAGTATAGGGCGTTGACTTCCCATCCATCAAAGGAATGATAACACGTTCCTCCTTATTCTCAAAATTATATACCCCTTATTGAAAACGTAAGTCAACATTGTTCTTATAGCACTAGGGGTGCCCAAGTAACGCTGGAAAGTTGTCCACCTCAACAAGTGCCAAGACTTCAAAGTCTCAATGAATTTTTCCCCTTGGATAGTGATAACAACATCCTTTAAAACACCAATGGGCATTTCCTTTGTCTTATTAGCCATATACAACACATTTGAAGATGGCTTGTAATGGGGCCTTCCCATTTGATTCCATGCGTTTAGAGTGAGAACATTAACTTCCACACCCATGTTAATCAAATATTACTTAGGATCCATCCATCAATAATTACATTTAAGGTAATCTCCTTATCATAGTCAAGGCTATGAGGAGGTAGATTAGCATGAAAAACTTGCCTCTCATGCTCTCCTCCAATGCTTGGTACTTTATCTCTCAACCATTATCCTAATAGAGGGATGATATTCTCTTGGCGCAACATCTTACACACCTCTCTGACATCATCTATATTTTTCTAAGGGACCTCAATGCTTTTATTATACTCTAACTTCCTGGATTTCTCTTTTAGACACTAAATTTCCCCTTGAAGACTTCTAATTACTTCCATGGTCTCTTGATAGACTTCCTTCTGATGGGTAGGGTTCGGATACTTCCCATGTACCACTTATTCTCTTGTAATCAGTGGTCTCTGCTTTGGTATCTCCATGGCATACACAACCTTAGCTCACGTCATCACTAGTACAGGTTCTAACTCTGACTCACATGCCACCCTTGGAATCCACTGTTGATCAACACACTTTACGCTCACCATCCCAACACCCTTATCCTTCCATTTCTTCTAGCTCATGTGTTCAAACAATTGGGAATTCCTCATACTTGTGATTTTTCCCACACCAAGAGAACTATAACAAATCGGGACACTCACGCTTGTAATGTTTTGTAGATCCATAGTTATAACAGGTTCCATGAGGGAATTCACTCCTTCTACCTTAGTGATTTCCATGGCCTCTAAATCCTCCTTGAAATCCTCTACCTTGACCTCCTGCATCCGTGCGCCCTTTATAATGACAACCATCATCCTTTGAGGTGTTTTCAACACTGGTATGGTGCACACCAATATCAATGGCATCAATTATTTTGTCAATCAATCTACAATCCTTGGTGTCATGAGTAATAGAGGTTTAATTTTTGTAAAAGCAAGACACATTGTTACGGATTGCGACCTGCAAAGATAGCGGACACCTACTTGCATCATGATATATGTGGAAAATCTCACGAGGTTTACCATCATTACACATACATGTTACCAAAATATTGTGTAACATTATTAAATAAAATGTAATGTTATTAATAATGAGTTTATAGAACTCATATTAATAATATAGTTGTAATAGTTTTATTATTTGTCGGTTGTGAGAACAACTCACGTAACTATTTTAGTGTGAGAGATATCTTAGTGATAAGTTTGAGAGATTATAGGGATTGGAGAGAGATATGTGGGTGGTTGAGGATTGATGTTGACTCCTTGTATTAAGGAGAACATCCTCCTATATAATGTAAACTCCATCTATGTAAATACATCCTGAATGAATTTGATTTCTAAATTTTATATTATGTGTTTTTATAATATTAGTGTGTTAGATTATTTGTAGTAATTTGGACCAAATTTATTATTTGGTATCAGAGAAAAGATGATTATCTAAAAGTGTGTGAGGGGCATGTATAAATCTGGATTTCCCTATTTGATGAGATATTTATTCTATCAGAAATTTTGTATTTGTAATGCAAGCTTAGTTTTGTTGGTATTTGTTATCCTCTAGTCTGTCATTCATGTGATCCCTCAATGCAATAGTTCTTGGGTCATGTCATATCCTTCTCTGATCCTGTAAATTTATATTGCATCTAGATGGCGTTAGTACTCAAACTTGGATTGAGCATCAAATTTGGTTCATTGAAGCATTAACACACTCTTCGAGATCTCCGTTGATCTAAAAAATAAGGGTAGAGTTTCCTTTTGAGTAGATGTCAAAGAAAAAATTGATTGTATTGAGAGTTAGAGTCATTAATTGAGTTATTTTAGGAACATGGGGTTTATTGAGAAAAAAGAGAAATATTAGGAAAGAAATGGGGTGGTTTCTGTTTTATTTTTCTACATCACCTCTCCATTGGGTAGATCAATTTTTCATCTGTATTATTTCTAGACATTGTTGGCTCCCTCCATGACATACTGGGCTCAACAACATATTATACTAGATCTACAATGGACAAAACATAGCTACATTGAATTTCCTTCTCATCGACTTGCTTGGTTTCACAATCTCTTTTTATGGTCTGAGGATTGTGGAAAGTCTCTTTGCATGCGGCTCAATATTACCAAATGCTCAGGAGATCCAATTGCACTGCAATTGTGGTACCCCTTTGGATCCCTAGGCTCAGATCTCCATTGGTGTTTTAGTCACCATCTCGGTGGAAAACGACCTTTGACTCAGATTTGGTGCAGTATTTTCAAGTTGCATTGGAAAACAACTCTCAACTTTGCATTGGATTTCCACCTTGGGATGGTAGTCATTGCCTGGTCTATATTTTGTTTTATGAGTTTATATTTTACTGCAGATTATAGTGCACCGGAACTAATGATATTTCCATGCAAATCTTGTTGAGCAATCTGATTCCACCGTTTGAGTCGGATCTCGAGTTTGGAGCTACCCACATCAAAATTGATTTGCATTTTTAATTGGTTTCATTGCATATGTGCCAAATACGATGATGGATATAGCTATTTGAGATGCTTTAACACTTGCCAACTATGTATTTACTTTGGTGCTAGCCCATGTAGATCAGCTCACATCTCAGCTCCAGAGAAGCTCGCCACCATTGGAATATGTACTCGTCCTTTTGTGTACCAAAACAAAATAAAATCGAGGTCAAGGTATTTTTTGTTTAACTTGTTTAGGTATGGTTTCTTAGTTAAGAGAAGTTATTTTTTATGTAGTCTATGTGTTTTAAAAAGAAATGGATAATGAGGTTAATTCTTTTGAGAATTAGACAATTTGTGTCAAGTTTCATTGTAAAAGTCCAAAAAATAAAATAAAAATAAAAATTTGCCTCATTGACACATTATCGGTGTTACTTGATGTCTGATTTGTAAATGAGATTCAAAATTACATCTTGCTGAGTTAAGCAACAAAATAATGGAGGACAGAGAGGAAATGGAGGTTGGAGGTCAATCAATGACCTCTCATCACCAACAAAGTGATGAGGCCGCAGTGTGGTGGTGGTGTGTGTGTGTGTGTGTGTGTGTGTGTGTGTGTGTGTGTGTGTGTGTGCATGTGTTTTCTTTTATTTCAAATTTGCAGTATGATTTCAGAGTTCTTGTTTGAATAAGTGAAATGTTCACATTGATGGGGGAATTGGAACATGGTCTCAATGTTCAATTTCCCTCTATTGATTTTGTAGGAAAAAGAAGCAATGGTTCCTATATGATTCCCTGAAGGAAAGACATAATGGACAAACGAAAGCACAAGGAAAAGCATCACCATGACATTGAGGTTGTTGGTTGTCTTGTAAAACCATCCTTTGTTGAGGTTTTTGGTTGTCCTGTAAAACCATCCTTGTTGAGGATGTTGGCTGTCCTACAAAACCATCCAGATCATGAGCACGCATGGGTGATAAGCTACAGAAGGAAGTGTGATTGTTGTTTCTATAATGTCAACATTAGGGGAGTGTATATTGGGAATTAATAATGTTAACAATAGGGGAGTGAATGTTACCAAAATATTGTGTAACATTATTAAATAAAATGTAATATTATTAATAATGAGTTTATAGAACTCATATTAATAATATAGTTGTAATAGTTTTATTATTGGTGAGTTGTGAGAACAACTCACGTAACTATTTTAGTGTGAGAGATATCTTAGGGATAAGTTTGAGAGATTGTAGGGATTGGAGAGAGATATGTGGGTTGTTGAGGATTGATGTTGACTCCTTGTATTAAGGAGAACATCCTCCTATATAATGTAAACTCCATCTATGTAAATACATCCCGAATGAATTTGATTTCTAAATTTCATATTATTCGTGTTTTTATAATATTATTATGCTAGATTATTTGCAATAATCTGGACCAAATTTATTAGTATCGATCTTCGAGGACAACTATCCTTTATATTCCCTTCTACCTCATAATTCGTACACCATAACCCACTACGAGTCTCATGAGCTGAGTTTGCAGATAATTTCTCTAGCTATTTTTCCATTGCAACAATTTGGGCTTCTAGGAATAGACTAACTCATGTATCAATGCTTCCTACTACCTCAATGTGCAAGGAAGCCTCCAAGGCCTCATGTGGATATGTGAAAGTCTTATGTGAAAGTGCCCTCTGAATGGTGTGATTAGTCCTCCAACGAACCATTGAGCATGCTACAAAGGGTGAATGTCATAAGATAACTTGGATAAGAGAGTCTTGAAACATGTGTCATACTCCCACACACTCTTTGCCATTCCTTGCTGAATTTCCTTCAACACGCTGATGATTTTCTGTTCAAACTCAAGTATGTGGAACTCCGCCAAAAAGGCATTATGCAGCGTAATGTAATCCACCACTATTTGGTGTGGGTCATACTTCCTGTACTAGCTATGCACGTGTCCTTGTAACGTGGTTAAAAACTGACTTGCCTTCCACTCCGGGGTAGTGATTCCCTTCACATGCCATAGTAACTCACACTTGTGTACATGTTTTGCAACATCCTCAATGCCCTTGTAATCAGGTAAGTGGAGTGACATCTCATAAAACACCTATTGATGGTGTTGTGGACCTTGTCTGCCAAATCTAGGACCTTGATTCCCTCCAGTGTTTCCTCCACCACTAGACCCACTAGATCCACTAGTGCCAACTCCTCTAGATCCACCAGATCCTCTTGTCATAGGTAAGGGGCCTAATGCAGTTGCGCCTTGTGATCCCACCATCATGCTAAACTGTGCACCGATAGTCTGTGATACCGAACCACTACCAGATGTGTTTCCCATGCCACTCCCAGATGCGATACTAAAAACTTGTGATCCCACACCTTGCCCAAATGTTGTGCCAAAAAAAATACCCCCAAACATAGGAAATGAATGTGCATCCATAGATGTACCAAATGAAAAATTATACCTCCTAGGTGTTGCTCGACTACGAATACCGATACCAACTAGATTATCAAAACTTATCTCAGAACTAGAAAACTAAGTGTAAGGGTCTTGGTCACCATGTGGGTTAAGATGCATGCCTATGGATTTCATCCTTTCTTCATATGATGAGATCTCTCTAGAAGCCGAGGGGTTTCTCTTTGATACTTTCCAAGATGGGGTAGCTCATTTCGCTCATGTTCTCGTGTCCTCTGTGCGAACCTCAAATCCTTCCCACAATATCTTCCTCCATAAATCCATCACTCCTACAGCTTTGTGTTGTCTTTCAAACTCCTCTCCCGAGATTCATTATACTTGAGCCACCTCTCCTCTCTCTCCATTTCTGCTGCAAGGTCCACCATCCTCTACGGCACCAGCTTCCACGCCCTGTGCCTAGTAGGAGTTTAGCCAACCATGGGAAAGGATTCCAAACTCAAAGTAATGACTAGGATATTGATAGATAATGGAATAACATGCAAGAATGATCCTCTAGGATCCCTCAAGAACTAAAACTTAGAAATATTCGGGAAAAGTACGTAGAAATTACGTATTCTAAGGTATAACTAGTCAGTACTCTACTCTACTAGTGATCAACAACACGGGTCCATGTCAGATCGACATCATGTAACCATTGATATTCCTCCTGGGTCCAAACATGAGGTCTATAATACCAACTTGACCTTGATGCTTATGTTGATAGCCAGTCATAAAAATATACTAGGAAACAAAGAAAAAGGTCTCATATAACTCATGATACATGTGATCCTCTACCCATTTATGTGCATCAAACTCATGTCCAATGTTAAATCTTTGAGAAAACTCATCCTCCATTTTTTTGAGCCACACTTCAACACTATCCAAGGTCAAGTGCTTCGTCTTACACATTTCTCTCATAATAGCTTCAAAAGAGGTCCTAACAATGGAACCAAGATGTAGTCATTATTTTACCCTTAATACCTCTTTCTAACCCCAAACGTGTTGACCTATCACCCAACATACATTGGGTGCTTACCCAAGGTGCACACATGCACCGAACCCCTCATGTATGTGATCTTTGCAAGAGAGTTCCGCCATTAATGGAGGATTATTTACAAAAATAGAAGTACATGTATTTACTTAAAAGACATGAGATATAACTAACAGATCTACACATCAATGCATCAAAAAGGTAAATAAACATTGTATGAAGCACAAGGAACCAAATTTGAGTCATGACAAGCAAAATAACATGAGGGTTTACACCCATAAACAAGATGTACAAAATAGATCCATGTATATTGATTTAAAAGAGTTTCTAGTAGACACACTACATTCAAAATGGTCATCTCAAACCATATACATCAAATGACAGAGATCCAACCCCTGAAAAATTATCTGATCAGAGATCCCAACTATGATTTTCCTATTATAACCCTTGTTATAGACTCGGTACCCATACATATGCTTAATGATATCCCTTACAACCCTCTAGCACTAAGAACTCTAAGCCCTAGCATCATGAGCTCCAAACCCTTAACATTTTCTAACATTTATGTAGCACCTTGTTACCCTCCTTCTCTCAAAGCACTCCCATACCTTTTAGCGCCTTCACACTACCTTCTCCCTTCTCCCTTCTCTTTCCTTCTCTCCTCATCTCATTTCTGTCCTAGAAACTTCTTTAAATAGGATCAACATCCACCACCATGACTTCTCTCATGAGCAAATCGTGTGCCAAGTGTCAATGTGGTCCTCCATTGGTGAATGCTTATCCTCTTTGTAAAACCTTCCACTAACTGTAATGATACCTCTGGGAATATTCCCTACCAGAATATCCTTTTCTTGGCCTCCATGGTTCCAGGCTGACACCTTATCCACTTATCATGCCTAGTCGGGTCCTCACAATTTTCCTTGAGTGAATCCATGATGAAAAATATGGCTAAGTCCTTTAAACCCTTGTTCTGCCTCCCACGTGCACCCTGGTTTCACTTAAACCCTTATTAAACCCTTTTTCCTAGGCGCTTTTCCCTAAGCGCCCTTCTATTTATTGATCATGTGCACACGCCTCTTGATACTTACAATATTTAGGGTCCAATACTAATTTCATGATTTATTTAATTATTTTAACATTTTCTTTAATTAAAACCTTCACCACTCTCGATACGCCCCTTAATTAACACATAAATATCTTCATTGATAATTATGTGGAATCCTTTTATTGATAACAAAATATGCTTTAGTTAGATTGACGTTTAACATTATAAGGAAATTTATAAATATTTCAAACTCAAGGTTCGAGAATGATCTCGAGTTGGATGAATCGTGAGAAGAATGAATTCACCTCACAAATCGAAGACACGGGGATGATCCTAGGGTTCCAAAAAGGTTAGTTCGTGAAAGGACACTTCAAAACTGCCCTTATTATTTAAGTATTGCAAAAATTAATTTAAATGCTACTATTATTTTATGAATTATTCATAACGTAAGCATGATGCTAGAACAACAAACTCACTCAAACCAAGGCCGAATCGAGCCCACACAACTATAATCGAGAGGTGGTAACGGGAGGGGCATCACGGGATGCCACTAATTGACATTCCTCTCTAGTTTACAATGGTTACCAATAAACTATAAACCATCTTACCTATCACAAATCCTTTCTTGTCCAACCTATGCATATCGTGGCCATATATCATCAATCTTGTAACCCTTTCTATCACCTCCTCTATTATATGGTAATTTTTATCCAATACAACATCCCACTATATATTCAAATTTTTAACAAGATTTATAATGGTTTTTGTAGCTAAGGTAAAAATAGAAAAATACATCAAGTTTAATTCTTGGGATTGTCTTTACATGTGCTTTCCATTCCTCCCTTTTTGTTTGTCGATTCACCTCATCCAAGTACTCCCTGTTCATTTCTATTTTTTCATGGCCTATTTTTGCAAGTTTGGAGTGAATATATTGCTATAAATCACATGAATATGAAACATTAAATGAAATTTCAAAAAAATACCTCCCCATACAAAAAAATATTCTTTCTATATATTCTTCTTCCATTTAGGTCTCTACAATTCCCTCTACAATTTTTTTAATGGTTCTTCCATGACTTTAATTACTTCTGAAATGCCTTAGTTATTTAAAGTGGGACTCACTAAACTCTCATTTTCTAGCTCTATTTTAAATCAAAATCTCTAAGTATGGAAATGTAATTTAAGTTTACAAAGGGATTACACTCTATTTGTAGAGTTTTAGGAAATATGATCTCCATCTTATACTTTAATGCCTCGAGATCCATCAAAGTTTTCATAATGATGTCATATTACATGGTGCACTTTACTTTTCTATCATCCACTTGCATCCTATTCTCTACTAATCTTCTGCCAAGTCTTTATTTTTTTAGAGTTCCATGACCCGTAGTATATTAAAAACATTCTTTCCTTTGTTTTGCAGCACACAAAATTACTCTAATTTTTTATTTTGGGATTTCGCCCTCATGGGTAATCATATTCCCACCTCACCAAAGCCCGAATCTCTGATTTTCAATATGGATGCAATTAATTTTATATTTTTATTAGTTTTACAATTGTTTTCCTAAATTTAACGCTATTTTCTATTTTTCTTTTTTCTCTTAATTATTTTTTGTTTGGTATATTTTTCCCCAAAATCTTTTATGTTTTTTTGATTTTTGTCCAAAATGATTTTTATGGTTTTTGTTATTTTTAACATATGTTTTAATTTTTATTTATTTTTGAACTGATTTTTTTATTGTTATTTTTTTATTGTTTTTATATCTATAGCTATTTATTTTATTTTTATGTCAGTTTTCTTCAAACCACAAATGCATAGGATTTAAGAGTATCATTGTTTACATACCCTATCATTTCCATGCTTTGTGACAATGTTCTTGATTTCATTTCCCAAACATTAGGATATCATCCACTATATATGCCCCTAGCCATCGAATTTTGAGCTTCCATGATTGCTTGTACTTGCTATCATACAATAATACCTTGTATCCCTTATTAAACACATTATTCTTACAATGACAACTATACCATGCCTTATGTCTCTTCTTTTCTTGACTTTGGTTATACACAACTATAAACTACTTCTCATCTAATTTCTCCTCATGGATAGACTTTCAATCATTATTGTGAGAATGCTACAACCATTATTAAGCTTAGAACAACCTCCAATCCATATACCAATGAAATGGACAATATTTAGTTAACCTTTTGTATGTTGTGTAGTATGCCTCTAATACCACATTATCTTCAAATCCCAATCCATCGATTTAAGTTATAAATATTAGTAAGAACCTTCTCTAGCACCTTATTGAATGGCTATACTATTTTTTTCTCATCCATGATACATCATACTCTTATTATGATTTATTGAGAAATGCTTCAATGGTCTTAGTCAATAAATGTTTTCCTTGATCACTTATTAACCTTAATAGACATCCAAATCTTGTGATAATATTATCATAATTAAACTTCATTAGTGTCTCTACGGTAAAATATTTTTAAGAATAGCCTCCACCTAACGTGTTAAATGTTTTTCTCAGTTATGATGAAACATGATTGTAAATAATAGGCCACGAGTTTAATCGGCTTGATAAAAGATCACACATTTTTCATATGGGGCCAATGCCAACATTGGCCTTAAAGGAATTTCATCTCTTGTATTAGGGTTTCCAAATTTCTAGAAAGGATCATAACTCCAAACATAATTATTCACATCTTTGAAGAGCGTAGGCCACCATAAACCTACCATCAAAATTTTTCTTTCCATTCCATCTATGCCATTATGTACTTCTATGACACATTCATGTGCTTATCTTATAATATATTATATTTCATTTTAGAGTCCTAAGACCTATAATAATTCATCTCTCCCCTTCTTATATAATGATTCTTCAATCAATTTCAATGTAAATTATTGAATCAACAACCACCTTTTATCATTTTTAGAATAACCTTAGGAAACTCCCCTATATCCAAGAAATGTGCTAAGGTTTCCATCTCTTTTGGGATTGCCTCTACTTGAAATAGGATTGCTATGAGAAAATCATATTATATTAGCCATTTATCTTCACCATTTTCAATATGTGATAAGTAGTTAGGACCATTATTTATCTTTCTTGGTTTTATTTTAATAGTAAACTCAAATTATTGAAACAACATCAAATAGTGGAATATAAGTCCTTGTATAAAATGCCTATTTATCAAGTACTTCAAGGGCTCATGATTAACATAGAAAAAAATCATGTTGCTAACAAATAATGATGATATTTTTGTAAATAATATATTAGTTCTATTACCTCCTCCATGTAGTTGATTAAGTAAATATTGAAATAAATAGATGCTAAATCTAAATATGTAACAATGCAGATATAGAAAATTACAATATAGATTTGACCAAGCAAGTAAGCTATAAAAATGTGAAACCCTAGTTATAAATGAAAGGATAAAATACTTAGTTGGTTCGTAAATAATACTGTACTATGCCAAGTTGATGAATTTATGAACAAAAGGAGGGAAGTGTGATACCCGAGCCCAAAAAATTGTGCAATTGCATGATCTTCCTAGACTAGGGTGCTGGATAAGGTCGGGGGCACCTAAGGCGATGTAGACCTCCTTTGGGCACCTATGACTGCTTAGAACCTTAGAAAACCCATTTCACAAGGTCACGAGATGTTTTTGGGTGTTACCTTTAATTGTATGTATGTATTTGTACTTTGCCGTTGTCTCCACTCGAAACCTGCAAGAAGAAAGAACACTTGTAAAACCCCAAAACACATCAAATCCTAAAAATAAAAAGATGTAAATGGGGAGTCAGAATGACCCTGATAGTCACCCGACTGAGTGAACTTATGATTTGGGCACTCCACTACATTTCGAGGTCTCCATGTAGTTCCGCATGTGTGTGTGAAGAATCTTTCCCTAGGTGGCTCTTGTGCTATATTTACTTTGTAACGATCAATAACTAGATGTAGAAAATGTAGATAGATGTGTGCATAGAAAAATAAACTTCCCCTCCTATGAAGTATATGTAGAAGAATGCATTACCTTATCCCTTGTGTGAAGCTATATGGATGCTTGAATTCTCTTGGATGCAACCTTAGGTGGTGATAGATAATGCTTAGTGCTTGGTCCTTTATTATGGTCACATAGCTTTATATTTATATGATTCCCTTGTTTGAATTTTGTAATTAACCACTAAAAGGATGAACAGTAAAAAGAAATATGCCCAAATAAATAGAAAGGACTCAAAAGATGTGAGCAAGATACAAAGAGGTGGGGGGCACCGAGAGAGAGGACAGGGCACCTGGTGTCTAGAGTCATAAATTCCAAAGTATGAAAATATAGATTAGGAAAGAAGGAGTGTAAGACAAAAAGAGAAAATATAAATCAAACAAAGAGGCCAAAGACAATGGTCAATTAGTACTTTTCTTGCTTAGGAATCATACAAATAGTGGTATGTGATCAAGACTAGAAATATACCCAAAGTGCATGATTTAGTGTCTACGGTAGTTAATTAATTCTGTTCTACCTTAGCAAATTTGTAACTTGAAAATGATATTAGATGATCCATATTAACCCATGATTATGTAAAACCACTCCTATTTCTATCACAATGCATTCAAATGTACACGAAAGGGAACATTCTAGTATATAAATACTAGGATAGGTGTATGTAATATATTTGTTTTCAATGTTTCTAGTGCTTCTTAGCCCTCCATGGTCTACTCTACAAGTTTTTTTCTGTAACAACTCCTCTATTTATGCATTAACCTAATAATATCCTTACTTCATTATGTGGTTTCAAGCTGCAAGAGTGTTACTATGATGGATGTCTTTAGGGAGTAAAATTACAACCTCTTGTAAATGATATTTCCTAAGAGTATAACAAATGAGGTTGAAAATAGGAATTTCTTAAATTCAAAGCAACCAATAACATGTGGAATCACTCAAACATAAATATTAGTACTTGAATATGATCCCTTAGTAACCCGTACACAATCGAGTCATCTAAGTACACCTATAGGAAGTGATGTATGAAATCCTTAAACAAATTTACCTTTATTCTACTAGAACATGCGTTATATTTTAAGCTTGAATGACATCAATGTGTGCATGAAATACCCCCATTTAGTGCCAAAAGTAGTTTTTGGTTGGTCTTTAGGGACAATCCACACTTGAAAGTACCATGATACTCTATCTATAAAGGAGTAAATGTCTCATCCAACCTCACTTTCTAGAACTTCTATCAATGGTGTGGGAAACATATCATGTGCATAGTCTAATTTTAATTCTTTGTAGTCAACATAGATTCTCATCCCTCAAATTTCCTTATTATAGACCACCATAGGGATGATAGAATAAAATTATTTAAGTGGTTTATTTAATCCATCCACCATCATCTTATACTTCTCTATTTTCACCTTTTCTTTGACATTAAGATTAATCATATTAGGACATTTCTTAATGGGATTCACTCCTTTTATTTTAATATTCATGGTCCCTAACTCCTTAATTCCACGAAGATTGCAAAAATATTTGGAAATAAATCCTCATATTATTTTAACATCTCTACAATTTTTTAACACTTCCTATTCTTCCTTGTAATCTCCTATCTTAGTGAACTTACATTCTCCTTACTTTCTTGTGTTTTATTCTCTAATTTTCAATGGTTGGTAAACATATTTTGTCTTATCTATTTATACTAAATCCATCCCCCTTCTTCCAAATTGAAATATATATGTTGAGGCTGCATTTTTCCTCCATGTCATGCGACCTCTTTTCTATGTTGTGATAGGACATTTACTATTTTTGTCTTGGAATATGCCCTATGACCTCTCAACCTTCAATGTTAATTATATACTTCAAGGTACCATACTTTGAAATCTTGTTAATTGCATATTCATATATCATTAAGCAAAATGTTTTGATTTTTTTAAGAGCATGGAATATTTATTTTTATGGGTCCCATAAATAGAATGTTTTACAAAAATATTTTCTCATTTGGTCCCAATTTCTAGTTTCTACTCATACTTCTTGCTATAAGTACTAGACACGTGTAAGGGATATGAGAATCTAATAAAAGTATTGAACCCAAAAACATGGAACTATATCTCTAATGGCCTTCCAACACCTCTCACAATGATTTACATTTAGCTTAGGATCCATATCTCCTGTATTTTATGGGATTTCCTTGAAACTACCCTCTTATAGCATGAATATAGTTTTAAACAAAAATGAATACATAATATGTACTTATGTATTACGTATGTGTTTCCCACCATCATCCAACATTAATAATGAGTTTATCATCTAATGATTCTAACATCATATTATCGTTTGGAACAACCCACTCCATTTGTAGATTGTAATTGTCTCACGTCTCAATTCTAGAAATTTTATGTAGTGTTTGGGAAACCTCACATCCTGACATAGATACTCTCATTACCTCCTTTCTTAGTCTCATGTATTCCAAAACTTCATACTTGTATCTCCTTATACTTATTGTTTTCTTGGGGCTACCTTTCTTAATATTATGGCTTCATCCCTATACTTCGTGACATCGATTTCACCTATTTCATACGTGGCATCATGATAAATGTTCACATTCTCATCATTTTGTTGGATAAATAAAAAATTTCATCGAGTCATTATTTATACCATCCGTGTCAGCATACCAAAATATTTTGTACACTTTGCTCATGTGAAATATTTTTCTCATCTGGGTCTCAAGGGTCCCATACGCTAAGATTTTATATTCTCATCTATGTCGACTCAACTTAATTCACTTTCCACCCATATTTCTCCTTCATCATTAGGTTATAATTATAGATTGAGTATTTGTACCTTTTCAATTTCATATATCCCCTACAATATGTCAAATTCTTTTTGTTTATCAACATCATGCCAAAAACATTCTATCCAAGCCACACCCATCCCAATTTCAAGCAAAATATGTGTTATGGTTCCATTTCCCTTAAATTTAACCTCCTCATATTCCAAATTAAATATTCCATTACAATACACAAACAATTATAAAGATAATTTCATTTAATATGTGGGTTCATTTGATAATTTTCAATAAAGTGGTGGACAATTGTTTGATAGAAAGAAAAAAAGGAATTGGAAGGAATATGGGAGGGATTGTTCTCATAGCATGAACGTCATTTAGAGAGTGAAATTTAGAGAAACCTTATTTTGTTATTACACAATAGAGTTATCACCATGATTATGAAAGAATCACAATGTGTAATCCATATGTGTGTAAATAAAACACACACATATCAAATAAAATATAAAAGGAAAGAAAACTCAATATACACCATAATAGTATGTACCAATGCTATGAAGAAGCTAAGATGATAAAAAAATATGTGTAATTGGTCCAAACAGAAAATATCAACAATGCAACACAACTTGAAAAGAAGACAATTAATTATGCCCCTAATATGTGCCACAATGATGATTAAGCATATGCGAATGCCCCCAAACACTAAACTTATGAAATGCATTGGGATAAGATCAAATGAAGAGCAGAGTGATCTTAGATACTCTTAATGAAACTCTTGTTGGATCCGCGAAGGAAAATAATTAATTTGACTTGCCCCAAGTAGAGTTATTAACATGTAAAGGGAAGAATGTAGCGTGATAGTCATAAGATTGGAACGATCACTAGGGTAGTAGTTAAAAGTTTGATTTTAACAAGATTGTGTTGAAATGTTGAAATATTTTCACGTGTTTTCTAATTGTAGGATTTATGTGATGATTTCAATGTTTTTTTGAATTTTTAATAATTTTTGTGATGTTTTTTGAAATTTTCCAAATATATGTTTTTATATGAACTTTTAGAAAAAAATTGATGTAAAGAAGAGGAGCATCATACCTGTAATTAGCACAAATACAAAGAAATATAAACAAACCTAATTACATAGCAAAAGAAAAACACACCATGGCTTATTTAATAAACCAAGATGAAAACACAACATGTGCAAACAACCAAAGACCAAAAAAACATTGTAAACTAACCCAATATGAACAGGAATTAACCACACCAAAGTTATATGTAAACCAAGATGCTAATAAGTTTCGTGATTGGTTTATAAAAATAAAGTACAATAAAATAACAAATTGATAGAAGAAAAAACATCATCACAATTTTGAAAAACCACAACAAAGTAGTAAGCATTTCATTCCATTGGGAGAATGTAGATGATATAGTAATAGGATGTCTCACTCCACTCGTGACTCCACCCAACTAGGAAGATGTGAGGGCTCATCATCAAGAGTCAAAAGGATGTGAGAACTAGGAGAATAGGGATATGAAAATGGAGATGATGGGTGTAGAAACACAATGTGTAACAATGGTCCATTTATGAAAATGTGACTCATCTTCAATCAAGATTACTTGAATGATTCAAATATGATTTCACTTTATAGGTTTTGACTAGACTTGCATCCATAAATAGACTACTTGATTGATAAGATCGGATTAAAGGAATTGTTCTCTCTTAACATAAACAACTTCTTGAGATGTTTTTATTAAGCACTTTGGATTCATATTTTCTAAAGAATTCATTTTGTCCAATTTTTTTTGAAAAGGACCCCTACATCTCACCCCATGCCATGGTAAGAGAAAAAACATCAAAGATCAAATGTAGGCAAGTTTTGTTGCTTTTCTTTTGAATTTTACTAAGCTGAATATGAATTAGTGGAGCCACCTTGGCGTGAAATTTGAGATGATTTTGTCAATATGACATAAGGGCTGACGTAAGTTAAGGACTTGAGCAATTTTTTTGCTTCAATCCCTCCACTTGCAAATTTCTAGCCGCTCATATCATATAACTTTATTTATCTTTCTATTTGGAGGATGATAATAATGGGATCTTTCTGCTCAATACCAATTTCTCCATTCTATTAAATTACTTTACAACTGAAACTCAAACTAGTAATCTCCTTTTCCATTCTACAGAATTAATTAAACCCAACCTATCTTCATTTAGAAAGAAATAATGGGAGTTTTAGAAAGAACAAATGAGCTCAATACAAGAGTGAAAATTCCATTCTCTGGGGTTGGGCACTACTACTATCAATCGAACAAAGATGAAGTTAAGGAAGCCATGACCGTTGCTCTCTAGGTAGCACTATACATTTTGTTTATTTATGCATAAATTGATTTGTATATTTTAAGTCATTTTTGAATATTAATGAAAACAAATTACATGTAAACATTTATTAGGATGAAGGAACAATGACTGAATTCAAGCAATTTTTTGGTTTGTTTTGGACCTTTTATTGAATTTAATATATTTGTTTTGTAACATTTTTCTATTTCAATCTCCTAACATTATGGGTAAGAATAAGTATCACAACTGGAAAAAATATTATAATTTTTATAAGGGTAAGAAGAATCATAAGTGTCACAACCAACCAATCAAAACAAAATCTTCATAATTCTCGTAGTCGACTTGACCTATTATGATCTAATAGCCATATAAACATTTGGTTTATGTGTAGGTGGGCTATAGGAACTTTGACACAGCAAGCGCTTACAGATCAGAGCATGCACTTGGAGAAGCTTTGAATGCTGCTTTTCAAAGTGGCATTGTCAAAAGAGAAGATGTTTTTGTCACCACCAAACTCTGGAATACCGATCACGATGACCCAGTTTCATCTATCAAGAATAGCTTGAAGTACATCATATTATTATTATCATCTTCTTTGATAACCTCTAAAGTTTTTTTGTAAAGTTTCTCATAATTGCACATAATTTATGGTGTTCAGGAATTTACAACTGGAATACTTAGATCTGTTTCTTATCCACTGGCCTGTGAAGCTCATTAAAGAGGCTTCGCTTGAAAACTTTGTGGCTCCTAAAGAAGAAGAGTTTTTTCCTTTAGATTTAAAGTCTACATGGGAGGGAATGGAGAAATGTGTAGAAATGGGGCTTACCAAAGCCATTGGGGTTAGTAATTTTTCCTCCAAAAAGATTGAAGACCTGCTCAGCTATGCCAGAATTCCCCCTGCTGTTAATCAGGTAATGTTAAGCATATAAGAAAAAATTATAAAACATTGAATTAGGCAGTTATAATGAATATTTGATAATTATGGTATGATATTCATATCACAGGTGGAGATGCATCCATTATGGCAGCAAAATAAGCTGAGAGAGTTTTGCAGCAAGCATAACATTCATGTGAGTGCATGGTCTCCTCTGGGAGCTCCAAATACTCCATGGGGTTCAAATCTGGTGATGGATAACCCCCTTATTCAAGAAATTGCCCAAAAGCATGGAAAGACTAAAGCTCAGGTAGTTTCTCATTTTTGTATATTTGTTTCCCAAAATTTAATTTGAATAATAAATATTACAAAAAAATGCAATTATTGTAGGTTATGCTAAGGTGGGGAATAGAGCAGGGAGTGAGTGTGCTGCCCAAGAGTTACAATAGAGGTAGAATATCTGAGAATTTCCAGATATTCGATTGGTCTCGAATCCCGAAGATCATGACAAGATTGGCAAAATTGAACAAGGTAAGATATTGCGTGGGGAGGGATTTGTGAATGGCACAACAAGCCCCTACAAGAGTGTTCAAGAATTATGGGATGGGGAGATTTAACATGTACTCAATCCATATGATTCATTCTCAATTCTAAGAATAAAATGAGCATGGTTGCCATTAATCAAAACACACCACTATTTGTGTTTTTGTGAGGAGTGGAGTAAAAATATGTTAAGTGTGAACACTAATCTAGGCATGATAAGATATATGCCACAAAACAAAACGATTCATTTCCATATTTGCATAGGGGTTTAAATGCATCTTCTTATACACACCGATGGGATGATTTTTTAATGTTATGGCACACTAGTGATTGCATAGTTTTGGGATAGTTTGTATTCAATGATTTCTATTAATAATTATTAATGCACAATGTATTAAAGTTATATTAAGAGCCATGAATAGTTATTAATATGAGAACTATGATGCCAGCTGAAGCAACCCACTTGAGACCCAAGAACAACCTAGGATTAGTTAGGAAAAATTATGAATTTTTTTGTTTGTTTAAAAGAGTCTACAACCAAGTTACAAGACAACCATTTTCACTAACAAGTTCTAGATCAATTATAATCCACTAGAATATTCTTTTCTTTAATTAACAATTATTAGAGGTCACAAGGTCCCAAAATTTTAGGGTTAGAAAGTTCAATTAGGGTCAGAGGGTAATTCCTCACCATACCCACTCTCTAACAAGATTTAAATATTCAACTTGATTTTTCTCAAATTTAACACATTCAAAATTTCCCTAAATCATTCCCATTGGATAGGAAATTTCCTCACCTTTCCAGTGATATAAAGAAGTCCTCCTAACTCCTCATATTTCTCAAGTTATGGGCCGGTGGGCCTTGGGGTGAAAATTTTCCCAAGAGCGGGCCTCAGAGGAGAAAATTTTCCCTAAGGGTGGGTTGGCGGGCCGTGGGGAGGAAAATTTCCCAAGGGGTGGAAAGCCACCTATGCATCCATGCTTTGTAAGTACATGAGGGACACATGGCATCCTCTAAGCCAACGCTGGGCAAACGGGGTCACGGGAGAAAATTTGTTTAATGCCCCGATGGGCAAAAAGGGTAACATTCACCCGCGCCTCCGCCGGCACCACGCGATGCCATGTGGCAGCTCCTAATTGGCTGCGGCTAGTAGGGCGGTGGGAAAATTTGGAAAATTTTCCCAAATTTTTCTGAAACGTAAAAAGCAAAAAGTGGACATGCTTCTTCGCGTTGCCTCGCAACGCCACGTGGCGACTCTCCCGATTGGTTGCGGCCGTGGGGAAAATTTAGAAAATTTTCCCAAATTTTTTTTGAAGCGCTAAGTGAAAAGGGATCGACCCTCCATTGACACCTCATGGTGCCACGTGGAAGCCTCTGATTGGCTATAGGGTGGTGGGGAAAATTTGAAAAATTTTCCCAAAAATTTTCCGAAGCTCTAAGGGAAAATTCGAGCCCATGGGCCCGCCAAGGAATTTTTCCCAAAATTGTTTTTGATGCCAAGTGAAGAGAAACTTCAGAAGGCCATAAATTTTATAGAGGGCTCAGTTTTGAGAAAATGAGGACTTTATAGAAATCTCTCAACGTCCTCTTTACTTAAGAATCATTAATTTTTTATTTTGATAAATTTTAAGGGGTCAATTTCAAGAAAACGATCTGCAGGCTTTTACAGTGCAAACTGGTAAATTTTAACTTGTGAGATTTGTTCAATTTGATCTTATTCCTTTCTCAACATGTCAAATAGACATGGAGAATTGTTCTTAGGTGGATTTAGGATAATTTTGTGAGGTAGATCTATTTTATTGAGTTCCAATTTGAAATTTTACAATTTTGACAAAAAATGACTGTGAAAGCTTTGAACTTGGTTTTTCCAGGTTTTGAAATATTTCCTTTAAGTGTTTTTGTCTAATTGAACTCATTTATATCCTAGCATGTTCAATTTTAATGTTTCATTATTATTTCTTGATTGCAGAGTTCAGTCTGTTCATTTATGGTAAAAGTTACAGAGTTTAACGTGAAGCAAAAATGGAAACAACAAAATTAGCTCTATGGTTCTCATTTTACTTGCCTTGCAAATGAATTTATTTCATGCTAGTTTAAAGGTTTCATTCCTTCAATCAAATGATAAAGACAAGAATGTAAATTTTATTCTTTTCAAAATCATATATTATATATGGGCAGAATAATACATTTTCTCCTCATGTGTTTCACTTTTCCACTTTCCAAATAGGGATTTCATAGTGCATGTTAAACACAGATTTCCAATGGAAATAATATCATATGAACAAGGAAAACACTTCCATTAATTCAAATGAAACTCTTACAACTTCCTTTCCATTTGATTTCAAAATACAACATACAAAATACATATCATTCTTTCACATTCTTTCCAATCAGAATACAAAGTATAGCTCTTTTACATTTCAAATTTCAACTTTCATTGTCAATACAAAGTATCTTTCCATTACAATGAATATATATATCATCCACTTTAAAGTGGGAAAGGGATACAATAAGATTTCATTTCACAAGGGACTGTCAAACTGTCTTTTTCTCAGCTCCAGAACAACAACATGTGTATTTCTCATTCTTCCAAATTGTGATCACAACAAGAGTAGGGGAAAGGAAACACTCTCCACCCAACCAAGACATCCAATGAAGAGGAGAATCCATCCTTATTCTATGGCCCCGAGCCCCAACCATAATTTAATAAAAGATGTGATCCAAATCATGGAAACAACAAAGCTTCTACAACACACAAGCAAACCATTTCACAATAAAAACATAGCCTAGAATGAATGTAGTTTACAACTACATTAAAGCATGACAAACAATACTAAGGATTCCTAAAGCAAGCTAAAGGAGCAAGAAACTATGGGGATACTTCTTATGCCCCCAAAAGGAGAAATGGGTATCACCACCTAAATTACAAACCGCCAAAATATAGTATATCAAAGCCCTGACATTCCTTATGCCTCCCAAAGTACCCTTTATTCCTCACATTTCCTTATGCCTCCCCAACCTCTTATGACACCCCATAACGAGTAAAGAAATGCAAGTTATTTCTTTGTAAGGTGGAACCCAAATCCTAACTCCCTCCACCCTTATACCTCCCTAAAACACACTTGTGCCTCCCACAAAATAAACCCCATAGTCTTCTCCTACACCATTCCTAGGCCATCTACCCAACAACCCAAAAACATGCCAAAACATTCATACATTAACATATACATTCATAAAAGAAGAGAATTTCAAGAGCCAAGCTCCTACCTCTCCATGATGGAGTTGTTCCAAGTTCCAAAACAACAAGCTTTATCCTAATGCAAGCAGTCCAAATCAGCCAAGCACAAGCATGTAACAATCTTCCAAAAATTCTTCAAAACAAGAGCTCCCAAATAGTAAAAAAATTCACCCCCGAATGAATTCTCCAAAGTGAAGCAACCCAAAAAAAGGAAAGGAATTTGAATTTTATAGAAGAGGGAAGGGAAGAGGATGAGGTGGATCCATGTAGGATGCCACATCACACATCCTCAACCCCAACCCCAAAATTCAACTTCATTCTCCAATGCATAATAAATAGGTGGGTGAATAAAATGATAATTTACTTACACAATCAAATCCAACCCACACCCCAAGGACTGAAATTAAATCATGTAAGAAAAGTGCAATTAAAACCTACAAATTGCCTTCTCAAAAAGCATTATAAAAGTCTAATCTCAACTCTCCAACCATAGGTATGGTTGGTAATTAAATTTAAGAGGTATGAGACAAGTTTAACTTGTCCCACAAGCCTCAAAAATCAGCCTTCAAGGACAATTTCGAATTTCCAATAAGGTGGAGTGTTTCACACTCAAAAGTTAACTTACACATCACTTACACATTTCTTACAACACTTTAAATCAAGGCCAACAACTCTATTAATTAATTTCTTATGACCTCTTTTATTTAATTAATATTAACAACATGCTCACCCACAATATTAATACAACATTTAATAAATAAAGAAAAGGGAAAATGCATCACAAAATAAACACATGCAACATTTAAACAAAAGGGTCAAATAAATAAAAACACATAACCCCTTGGTCACATTTAAAGGTGATTCCCCCATGGGAATCCCTAACACACAAACATGCACAAACAAATACTAGTTGCCATGGTGACCTTGTTGAATTCATCTAGAATTCCAATGTGGTTGGTCTCCAATCCCCGATGTTTGTTGTGATATTTTAACCTACAAAACACAAATACCTCCTTCACCTCGTGGCCATATCAGAACATCCAAAATAATATAATTAAAATTTCTAAAATCATCTAGATATATGGATCACAACAACATCCAAACAACCAACAAGATCATTTGTAATTTTACTCAACCACTATATCATCATCAAATAATTTCCATTTCTAGGTCTACTCACAATATCTAAATATCACATGTCCGAACAACATCCATAGTATAACCATGTCAAACAATATATCAACATCAATATCCAAAGTGCCTCTAATAATCATCATGCATCATAACTGAATCAAGTCAACAATAATCCATGCTCTAACATCTAACATCATACTATAATAAGGTCCATAATCAAGTCCATAATATAACCAACAGTATCATGATTAGTATCAAAAAGGTGTCAAAGGGAAGTGGGCACTACAAAAACACTTTTTAAATATCTTACTTATAATTATTATTCAAAGAAGATTGTCATACACATGTTGTCAAAAACAGAAATACAATGTATTTTTTTTTAATAGAATATTTTAATGTTGTTCCATATTACTTCAATAAGTAAAATAATAGTCTATAAGTTTTTATTATGAGCATCTATTTTTTAAAAGTAATTGATAACTTTGTCTAACACTTGTAAATCTGTTTTGCTTCCTAAAAAATAGGTCTTGACTCACTTTTAAATGGAATTTTAATTTTTTCAATTGTTTCATGCCTATGAATGCTAATAACCTATGACCTAACACATCAAGCGTTTCACCCAATGTGTTATCTTGCCTAGAAACCATGGGGAAAAGATATAAGCTTACGAGAAAATTTAATAATCAATGTTCATTGCACTTTTCAATAAATAATATTTAAGAAAGAATTTGTATAGGCTTTCAAGAGACAAAATATCACAAATTGGCATTCTTTTACATTTTCTCATCAAACTACAATGTAGCTTGGAAATTGATGAATCATATTTAACCGTCAACATTTATTGAAGATACCACATAATTTTTCATGCAACATCTTCATGAAAACACTCCTACAAATTAAATTAAGATGACAATCCCAATTTGTTTTTAGTACAAATCTTACAAATTTATGTCAAAGTCTGTGATTGAAATGTGATGGCTCTCCCCACTTGTCAGAAAGATATTTAGTGATACAAAAGTAATAATAATGAACATCATTTAGGTTATGTAAAATAGTTAATATGTTTTGAATTTCTAAATAAATGTTAAAACCCATGTTTGTTTTCAAATTTAAACTATATAACATGGCATAATTGTTTTTTATCATTATTTATATATTACATTGAAAAATTATGTAACTAATATATAATATGAATAAAAAATATTTACAATTGTTATACAATATTAATAAATTTAACATGCGGTTTGAAAAAGCACACATCACCCATTGATAGTTGATGTTTTTTCAACACTATTAAATTTACTCCAAACACCTTAACATGTCCAAAATGACAGGTTGAGTGTTGACACACATCTGGATTTTTTTCCTATTTTAATTGTATTTTACAATTTATAAAATAGTCTTCCCATCCCTATTCGACGTGAAGGAATTAGGAAAAACCATCATTATCACTATGAACACATTCAATATAAATATAAGTGCAACATTACACATACATTTAAATAAAATATTTTTCTAAAAATGTGTTCATATCAAACATATAATGTTTGAAACTTGCATGACACTCATAAATACATTTGACATCATAAATTTCTGGCTTGACATGTGAAGTCATATGTCAAATCTCATCCATGTTCGAAACATACGTTAAATCTATGCACATGAAAAAAATGCTTACATTTTTATACATCATTATGCATTCGAGCCACCTTATGCATTTTCCAAGCAAGTCCCTCTCAGTGGTGAGGATGCCCTCGACTTTGAGGGCTTCACTGTAACGGATAGTTTATGACACGATTTTACAAATTTTAATCAAATTAGACTCTTAACATATGCCATGTAATAAAAAATTTACCTATATTTTTTGTTCTCCATATGTCACATAGGTCTTCCTTCTTGTTATCATCACAATTCTATGCCTATTATTTTCATTCTCCTCAAGTTGTTGTTGAATGGTTTTCTTCTTACCCTTATCCTTGTTAGTTTATTATTTTTCCTTTATTTTCTTAGACATTATCTTTTTCTTCTTGCTATTTTAACCTGATATATCCTACTCAATATTTATTATTTCTTTGGTGATATTTACACCCTAATTAATTTAATAATGCCATGAATGCACTAAAATAGGATGTAAGGTTTAGAAGGGTTTTTCTGATTAATTAACTTCCAACATTAATTACATAATATTAGAAAAATATAATAATACTTGTAACTAGTGATACTAATATGCTACAATATCAAAAACACAATAAGAGAGATGCACTAAGTGTATAAAGTGAAACATGAAATATATGGGTGCATAGACTAGAGAATATTGGATTAATGAACTTGAATATGATTTGTTATTGACATCATGAGCTGGGAAATTCTGTAGTATGGAAACATGTAATTCTTCTAGGAATGTCTATATAGTCTTGACCTTGTTGTGTGATCTTAGTGTGTAACTTCTTGTGCACTTTCCTTACCTAGAAATGTATGTCACTATCGGACCATAAGTGTCACACAACTGTGAAACCATTTGAATAATATCAATCAAACTGAAACTCTAACCATGGGTTGAAGACCCTACAAAAGATTAGTGTTTGGGTTGAAGTGCATTTTGTTCACTATTACATTAGCACTACTTTGAATAGGCCTCAAACCATACATAGTTATCAACATAACATGTGATATATATATGTACATAGATAGTTTGGTAAATTGAACCACTTTGACAATGCTTGGGGTGATTTTGTTCTTGATAAGACATTGAATTGAGATTTTTGATGCTTGCAAATGAGGGAAGCTGAACTCCTTGACCTAATTGAGTGGTTTAAAAATTTAGTAGTGACTCTCCTAATTGATGTGCATCATCTTTGGAAATATTTAGGGAACCTTGAGTGTATTTAGTGTTAGTATTTGCAATGAAAGCTCAAAAGAGTGCCATGTAAGTAAATAAAGTGATATTAAATTTCATATATAGGGTTCTAAAGGTAAATTATTATAACAAGACCGACCTAGGAGGCTAAAATGACCCAAAAAGATAATTGAATTGAAGGAAAATTTGGAGGATGTCTCGATTCGGGACCGTACATCTCAACATGAATGAATTTCACTTACCGATAAGACTATATGATTTGGATAGGGTGATAGTGTGTGTACTCTAAAATATGTAATATGATAAGTAGAGGTGAAATAATAGTTTTATGCATTTATATTTAGAATGTGATGACACATTAGTGTGTAGAAATAAACAAGTTGGGAGGTAGACAATAAGATATATTAAACGGGGACATGATGTGGATATTTGTATTAATAATAGAACATTATCACAAATAAAATTGTTAAAGGGTGATTTCTAAATTTGAGTGTTTGTATTTTCCACTCCTTTCCATATGAAATGAAAATTACATGCTTAAAGGAAAAGATACTTAAGTGTGTAGACATGCCTTATCTTTGTTCATTTTTTTGTTGTCTAGATGTTTTAGTGTTGACATCCTCCATGTTGAGACTTGTAATACAAAGTGTAGTCAATTTCCATAATAGAAATTCAAATGTAAATAGAATTAAAATGTAGAAATTGAACTTGCACAAAGTGAAATAAAGACATGCAAAATATGGAAGGAATACACCTAATTTTTTTATGAAGGAGAAGCTCTTGTTCTTTGCTTGTACTTGGAGATTCAAATCGCAATATTAAAATTATCGAGGAATTGGGGGTAATTAGCCACTAATTGTGCTAAGAATAAACTGCCGTATTAGGTCAATACAACCCAACATTAAATATAATATAGAAAGAGAAGAAGAGAGAGGTACTAAAACACCACGTGATGGAAGAATATCATGTATCAAAGTTTTTAATAAACTTGATATCTTCCCCTTTGAATGTGTAAGAGGATAGGAAGGAGTTCCTACAAAGAACTTATCCACTTGCTAGCTTACATAACACCACATAATGTAGACAAAAATCATGCACTTGCATACATTTCTAGGTCCTAATAATATACTACTATTCATATGATTCATGAGCGAGAAAACTAGCAATCGATTGACATCTATCTTTGGCCTCTTTTTCGGTTGTTCTTGTTTCCTCTTTGGTCTTGCCCATCCCATAACCTAGTTTAATCTTCATTGCTTTATCTTTATTGACTTTGGACACCAATGCCTAGCCAAGACACTACTACCTAGGCACCCTTATCCTCCTGGGTGCCCTCGACCTCTTTGTATCTTGCTAGCCTCTTTTGGGCATCTTTTATCTTTTAGGCATGTTGTTTTCTTATGGTTCAGAATTTTAGTTGTCAATTATGAAATTAAAACAAGGGAATCATATAAATACAAATCTATGTGACCATAATAAAGGACCAAAATCTAAGCATTTATCATCACCACTTAAGGTTGCATCAAAAGGCATTCTAAGAGTATCAAGGAATCCATCTAGCACTCACTCAAGGGACAAGGGACTACATTTTATACATACACACATAGGAGGGTAAGTTTATTTTGCCATCCACACATTTACTTACATTGGTTCATCTAGTTATCGCTCGCTATCAAGTCCATCTTGTAAAAAGAGCATCCTAGGGCATGATTTCACACACACTTCATAAATAACTACATGGATTCTAATATGTAGTATAGCACTCAATCGTAAGTTCACTCTGTTATGTGACCGTTAGGGTTAGTTTGACTCCCCATTTACATCTTTCTTTTTAAGGATTTAATGTGTTTTTAGGTTTTACATGATATCATTTGTTTTGTAGGTTAAGTGAACTCTGCAATTATCTAACAACATATATGTGACCAAAAATGAAGGTTAACGACCATCTTGTGACATAAGAAGAATAATTATCTAAACATTTTCGTGATCACATGCACCCATCGAGAGGTCTCTAGCTCTAGGAGCCCCGACCTAGTCCAGGCACCCTAGTACAATATTATTTGTGATTACAATTTTTTTAGTGCGGTTGTGATAGTTTCCTCCTCCCGTTCATTAGTCTTCTAGTCTAGAACACTCTAGGATTTATTGTGAAATCATCTAAGTCTTCTATTCCTTCTCTTGCACTTTAGGTTTCAATTTTTATTAGCTTATTGCTTGTGTCAGTTCTGTGTTATAACATTCATTTATCATATGTGACTCTGCAATATCTTAATATTTTACAAATTCCATTTTTGTTAAATCATTTAGTAAACCCATCACTCGACTCTAACCTTATTTTTAGGGTTTTCTTTTTATGACTGTCACCCATAGTGGTCGTTTTGGGTATTTTGATCATATAGAGCTCCCTCTATCAACCCATAGGGTTTATAAATCAATGACTGAATCTAATAACCCAATTTCTAACTCTAAAAAATTTCCTCTCAAAAAAATTGAAACATTTGACAATGAGAAATCATATGATGAGGACATCAACACTGATCAAGAGAAATAAGACAAGCTCACCAATTTTCGTCAAGATTTTCATGACAATCCCGACCATCTTCTGTATATTTTTCATGATTTGATTGCTACTAAAAAATCTCGAGATGCTTCTTTGGAACCCCTTGTCGGTTCTTCCTTGGCTGCCATGGCCTCCACTCAACCCCTTTATATTCCTACTTCCATTCCCACTACTACCATTACCATCATTCAACCTAATTATTCTATTACACAACCTGTCTATTCTTTAAACACTCTCAATTTAATTTCTTTATATCAGGATTTCCAGACTCAAATCCATCAACTACAACAACTACTTTGTATGCATCTCCATCTCTTGATTCCACATTACTACTTCATACCCCTTTTGCACCCGCCATTTCCACCTATGCAATTCCTCCAAAATTCATCACTCCCAATCTACCCACCTTTAATGTCCATGTTGATCCTCAAGAGCATCTCCAAGCATTTCATGTGGCATTTCTAGATTATGTGGATAATCATACTTTACTAACAAAGCTCTTTCTTAGAAGCCTCCAAGATTATGCAATGCATTCATTCTATGATCTACCTATCCATTTGGTAACATCATTTACGTATTTAGCTGATGATTTTCTCGCACAATTTTCAATCAATATCGGTTATAAGATATTCTATGCTCAACCCACACAAATTAAACAAGGATCTAATGAGAATCGAGCAGATTATGCATTATGATATAAGAAAAACCTAGCTAGGATGACCAAGTGTACTCACGGAAGCTGAATTACAAGATCTTTTGTTTCCAAATTCTTTTTCCTCCTTTGAGAGAGAGCGTCATCTTTGAGACCTCTCCACCTTTTGATAAACTACGCCATACTCTTAAGCTGCATGAAAGTAAAGCTGTTATCATGAGAAAGATTAAATATCATGATCAATCTTCCTCTTCTACCTAGTTTTAAAGAAAATCAAATTTCAAGCTATCTACTAATCCGGATGAAGCAAAAAAATATTGTTAAATCTATCTCTACTCCTAAAAATCTTCAATTATAACCTCTAAAGTTTACATTCAAAAAATTGCCTTGTGCTCTGCATATTCTATTGCCACAACTTGTTGAGAGAAATCTTATTATGCTTACTCCACTTATTTTGGATCCAGATCACCCTAAAGGATGCAATTATAAGGAAAATTTTAGATGTGACTATCATTAATGTGTTGGGAATTCTACTAATCAGTGCTTCAAAATCGACATATTATTCAAGATCTCATCGACAACAATGCAATTGAGCTCCCTAGCCTTTAGTATCTACATTGTCCAATGAAAAAAAAAAATCAAAATATTTAATGATCCTTTCCCTAAGCATGATAAGCAGGCTACCATTTCTTCATCTAATCATACATATTGTGCAGTGCCTCCTCCTTCATCAAGGGCTCTTGATTTTCTAGTTGCTAATGTTGATGCATCTCCACCATTCATTACATTCTCTGATCACAATTATCATGCTACATTATCTTTTGATACATTACATATTCATGTTTCTATCGGACCTCATGCTATCAATAATACAATGATCAATCCATTAATTCATATGGGTGTGTGCTCTATTACACTCCTTGTTGCTATTAACTATCCACTCTCTCATATCTCATATCCAATTCCCAAATATTATGGTTACACCAAACTTCTAGTTATAATTGGGCCTCTTATTATACTCATGTCATTAGTTGTGGAACCTTTAATCAAAGGTTGTGACATGCTCTTAGGTCTTCCTTGGCTCCGTGCCACTCAAGATATCATTTCCATGAATCACTTGTGTCTAAAATTCATTCACAACAAACAAGTTATCACCATCAAGGGTGTTCGCCATGCACACCATGGCCTAACCTCCTCTTGAGGTTGCCATTGCACTCGCTATATCATCTAGTTCCCTAGGACATCTCAAATGAAAAGTGCAATTTACTCCTAGCTCTCCTATTCACACACGACCTAATCGGTCTCATCAATCCACTAGTCCATCTCATTAGCATAGGCCCACCACTCGGATGACTCCTTCACATAAGTGCACATCACCTTTATGGTCTCCTTCATATATGTGTACATCACCTCCTCGGTCTCCTTCACATAAGTGTTCATCATCGCTAGGTCTCATCCACATAAGTCTCATTCAATGATACATCATCTATCTCATTTATCAATGATCTCATAGCATGGTCACATGCATTTATCTTTGCAAGCATCAAGTGGAGGACCCTTTCCCTTTACTTTTTTCAGATGGCTTATACATCATCTTACACTTAGGGGGTATCGTTCTTACTCCCTTTTAGCATTATCGGTGTCTCGAATTTCTACTATTACGCTCTATACTTTGCATCTAGTATTTCTCACGCATCTTACACAACTTGATACACACAACTTGTATCATCATTACCCTATAACACACTCTCGTTCTAAGGTTCACACTTGTTGAGGGCTTACAACATCCATGAACCTCACACACTTCAGATTTCACACTCCACGCCTAACGATACATATTTCTATCATTTTCTTCTCACACATCATACTATCCTATTCTACAATCTATGCTCTGCGCTTAATTGATCTATCTTTCTAGAAAACATTTATTCAAAACATTTATTGATGACACACTCTTGTTCTATGGTCCATTCTTGATTGTTGAGGGGTATTTTATAAATGAACCTCTTCTCATACTCATACACATTCCTTGGGGGCAAACTTCTCCTATCAAATTCACATTGCATACCATTCCATTCACACTCACAACATATTACATATCTTGGTTGATTTTATTATTTCTTAAACTTATACTCATGTGTACACTTTGTTTCCCATGATAGGTGGATACATAGTATGTCATTATCTTTTACACATGCACATTCAATTTTTCTCTAGTTGTGAATGTAGACTTCCTACTAATCTTTTACACACAACAACGGTGTTTGACATTGTACCTCTTACCATTCCCACCGAGGCTCTTGGGGGAATCTATATTCATACACATCACATGTGCTATTTTTTCATTTTATACTACTTCTTATTCTTACTAGCACACTACTCTATCGATATATACACATCTTGACATACTTTTTATCTTTCTAACATGCTAACGGGTGCTTCATGTGCAACATTTGTCTTGCAAGAACTATTTTCCACCATGGTTGTTTATTACAATTTGTTTTATCTTGTCTTCTATTGTATGCCATTGTTTGCAGGCTACGCCCTATGTCTTGTATGTTCATTGTTTGTAGGCTTTTGGTCACTTTGGCCTTGATTTTCTTGTAGCATTGTGACCAATGTCCCATGTTTGAAACTAGATTTTTGCGGTCTACTTTATCTGTATTATTACTTGGTTACATTGTATTCTATTGCATGTTTAACAATTTTTCTACTAACACATGTTTCTAGCCACTTTGTTTGTATGTGCCTTGGTTTCCACCATGCAAATTACCTCCCACTATAGGGTATTAATTTTATATCAATGTTTGGTCCTCTGCTTTAGGTTGCATCATCCTAGCAACGTCACATGCACCCCAAACAAGGGGGAATACAATGGGTGAATTAGTCACCCCATACAACTGCTTAGAGCTTGATGCAGGCATGTACAGGTACATGAATAAAATAGAGTTACTGGTCACATAACGACCTAGATTATGACATGGGTCCTCAGTTTAACACAGACACCAACACCTAGATACAGACACTAGTGCCTGAGCATTCTTGACCTTTCACGGGAACCTTTAATGAGGGGGAAGTTATAGTTACTTTCTCATATTGGCATAATTTATAGCAATTTATAAAGTAGTTTTCATAATATAGGCATAGTCCTCTTGTAATCTGAGAGCATTCTACCTTCATTTTCTACTTGGATCAAACTGGATCGAACATACAAAAATGAAAAACCTTTGGAAGAGAGTGCCATTATAATTTATGAAGTAGAGAAAACTATTCGCCTACCCCCACATGACCTTTCATATGTATTTACATAACTTGTGACTTTTCATATTCTTAGGAAAGAATTAAGTCCCCTTTATAAAGTAAGGTGACTTATTACATTATAAACATAAAGTCCTTTTTAAATAAATAATAAATAATGAAAAAGTGCAACCCCAATAAAGAAATAGAACATGGAGGAGAGATAAAATGGGAAGGAAGAGAAGAGAGAGAGAGAACTAAGCTGATGAAGAAGCCACTTCCGCCGATCTCGCCTCACTTCCGACCGATCTCTTCCAAACCGCATTGGGAAATTTCAAATCCTTACTAAATTGAGCTATTGCAGATGTAACCTTATCTACATGAGGGATGCATACACAACTTAGGGACTCTATCCAACCATCTAAGACATCATTGATATCTTTGCATTTTGTGAACCATGAGTGACACTTTTCTACAATGAATGAAATAGTGGCTCAAATCCCAAATAGAGACTCTAAGGTATCTTTTTTGAAGAATAGCCACATCCTCTTTCTCGATATGTTCCTCAAATAATCCTAAAAATCATCTATAGTGGTGTTTTACTCGATGAGGGGAACTCCAAGTATCTGGATTCTGTTGTTGACATGGTCTTGCATCTTGTAGGCTTATTCCTCATTTGAGTCCAATTCACTGATAACTTGATTTATCATTTCATATCTGGTCACAAGAGTCCTTGCCCACACATGTGACAAGTCCTCAAATGGAGCACTGAATATTTCCTACTTATCGATACCGAAGAACAAATCTCTCCCATTTCCACCACCAATGGATGAATTGGGTCCCAACATTTCATTTCTCTCTCCAATCCTTCCCTAATCATCCGAGCCTTGTCGGTAGTTACACACATATATCTAAATAGTGAGATTACCTCAAGAAGTAATGTTTTTCCTTTTTCAATGATCGTGCTTGTCCATTTGTTATTTTCTCATCCCTGCACAATGAACTCTTGTATTCTTCATATGGAATCTGGATCAATGCTATTTATTGGAGCTACTTCTTCAATTGGGATTGATGAAGCATTCGGGTCCATGAGGTGTTGTATGTATGGTGATAGTTAATGTAATTGATCTTACAAATGATTGATACTCTCTTTGTATTCTTGATTTCTCACAAGGAGACGAGTGGAAGAATCTTAGAGCACATGTTCATCTCCCTCATAAGTGCTCAGACCTAAGGGAATGGTACTCATTTCATAATCAACTGATATCATTTATTCCATTGGCTTGATCACCTTTGGTCTGACCACTTCTACATACTATTCACTTGTAGCGCCGCTAAAAATCGAGAGGCCACTTGAGAAAATTTCTTCTTCTTTCCTTTGGCCAATGACATTATCGCCAAAAGATCGGGATCTGTGATTTGTTGGATAGTACAATCCTCTTTGGTAATCATTTCCTTCATCTAAGGTAGCATCTCTCATGTCTCCTACTTTACAATTGACACATTTATCATCTCTTATTGCACATGAGGAGAAAGAGTGACAACAAAAGGTGGAACATCTTGGGGTAGTTCGGGAGCTGGAATCTGGGATGGCTCTTTTTCTTCAACTTATGCTTATAATACAAGCTATTTTTTTGTTTTGATTTTCTTATGTGATCTCTCGTAGTAGGAGGCTTCCAACTCCACAACTTTGTGCTTTGAACTTCCTCTAGAGTGGCTTGAACTAGAAGTTACCTCCACGAAACTTGATGATGAATGATGTGATACCTATCTTTGGAGTGTGGGGAAACTTCATGAAGTGAGGGTGGAAGATTTCTTCTTCTAAAACCATTCTATGATTCTTTTGATGAAAACCTCTGTTCTCTCAAAGAATTTCTCCTAACTCACGACACTCCAATTCACCGGCGGAAAAGGATAAGCCTTCACTACTTTGTACTCTAGATCAT
Organism: Taxus wallichiana var. yunnanensis; assembly: GCA_018340775.1. Classification (NCBI taxonomy): domain Eukaryota; kingdom Viridiplantae; phylum Streptophyta; class Pinopsida; order Cupressales; family Taxaceae; genus Taxus; species Taxus wallichiana. The sequence continues at coordinate 710,452,286 of CM031237.1, read as the reverse complement.
ACAAATTTGTACCATCATCCTGAATACCTTCTTCATACCAATAGAACCTGTACTTATTCATTTATCTGATGGTCATCCTCATGTAATCTCTTTCTCTGACATTAAAATCATCTACACAATTTTCCCAATAATATTCTACCTTTGGGAAGTGATGTGACTCCGGGAGATGGAAAGTATCTAGATCAACTCGAATGTCAAAATAAGTCCTTCGAGTGTATTAATGCAATCTCAAGGGTGTGAAGGCTGCTTCTAAGTGTGATAGATCATTGGTACTTTTGTAGATGAATAATCCTAGTGAGATGGAGAAAGAGATAGCCTTCCTTTTCCTATTTTTGAGCTTACTGTGTACATGCATGAGTGATTTACATAGTTCAAATAATGTTATCTGGTCACTAAGGTACCGAGGTAGTCTTAGTGGGGTGTAATGTAACTAGAAACTTGAATATATGAAAAAGTGGAGAATTGGATGAAGAATGAGCCATATCTCTTGATCAAGAAAGCCGCTTGTGGAAACATCCTTGAGTGAAGGTTACCCTCCAGAGTCTTGATGATGAACATAGTGAAGGCATCATTCATGTGGGTGAAGTTCCAATTAATTTCTTTCAACACCAACTGTGGATGCCTCTCGAATGCTAGAGTTTTGGAAGAAATTTTATGTGCAAGTGCTAGCCCCTTGAACGGTCTTGAGATAATGAGAAGATACACCAAATAAGAAGTCATAATAAATTATTTGAGAATGGGACATGGAGAAACTACCGGTGCAAGGTATCACTTATGATCTAGCCCTAATATTTCTTTTGGTTCCATTCAATGATTGTCAATATGAACAGTGTCATCCACTCTTGGAAATCTCTCGTGTTCTCTTCTCCCATCACCCGAATGAGAAGGGTGATTGCATATGAATATCCCTTATGGAACTCACTCGTAGAGAGATTTTGGCACTTTAGAGGGATTTATTCTTGACTTCGACCATGATCCTAGTGTGAGACCCTGTAAGTAGGAATTTTTGTTGTTCCATTCATTCACCGCCATTTCCTTCGAGATGATAGACATGTTGCTCCAAGTAGGGATTTACATGGAATAGGAGATGACATTAGTAGTAATCAGTGCCATAGTTGAGCCATCATCTGCCTGAATGGTTCTTGTCTCAGGTTCATAGTGGTGTGAGCATGCCAATACCAACTCAATACTCTATATAGATACTAGGTGACCACCCACTACATACAATCTACTCATGAATACCTTGTCTTCAATTGGTTCCCTCGAGTGGTGAGCATGCGTGTTTTGAGATTGTTGAGATCCATGTGGGTGACATCATTATCCCCCACTTCCACATACTTAGAAGAAGAGCATTGATTGGTTTGACACCTACAAACTTGAATTTCATGGCTTTTGAGACACTTTCTTGTACCTGAAAGGGGGTTTACTATTTTTAGTAAATGACAATTTCCACCCTTTTGAATCGATCACTCAAATTGTCCTTCTAGATGACCTCTGTGCATGTTGCTTCTACCAAAACTAATCTTTGTGATGACTTAATCAAAATAGCAAGTGCCTATATAGTAGGCTTACTATTTTTAGAAAGTGGTGTTCTGGACCTTGGTTTTGAAAAATTAGTTTTTTTGATATGGGTTTTTATTTTTGTTGCACCTATAGATTTTCAACTCAAATCGGTCTTCTGAATAAAATATTTTAAAATTTAAAAATTTACCACACGGGAAATTGGGGTTTCTTTGTTGAAAAAAATATAGGCCATGCATGCAAAATATTTCAATTGGATTCCTAAGGTGCATGGAAATGGGGATGAATGCAAAAAAATCCTGTGTTGATTTGTGCACCGGAGTTTTTAGATAGGAACAATTTATCCTCTTGGGTTACTGAAGCTTTTTGGGTGAAAAAACTTGCTTGGAATATTCAAAAATATATATATTTTAAATTTTTTTATGTTTCTCAGATCATAGGAGTATGGATGAAGAAAATAGTGGAGGGATAACTCTAGAAACAATTCGACAACAAGTGAAAGAATGTGGGGAATGAGCTAAAATGACTAAGTCTTGTATTTATAAGCTTTGACATAACTTGATGGGGTGGGGAACCTTTTTTATCCCCATTTCCCCCTTAGAATGGTACAATGGATGCAAAAAGGCACCTTATCCTTACCTTGCCATGTGTCACTCATTCACTTGGTGAGAGAAATGAAAGGGGGCTGAAAATAAGCACCTGGAGGCTAGCATTTGGTTGTATGTGTGACTTAAGGGTAACCTAGGGGGAGGGTTCCTTTTTTCCCCATTTTTATGGGACAATAGGTGCACAAAAATGCACCTCAGCCTTGTCTTTGCCACTTGTCATCCATGCATGCGATGAGGAGGGGGCTAGTCAAGTTGGTCAAAAGGGCTAAACATGGTCGCCGGGGTCACATGGAGTGACCAACATGCCAAAAGGGGGAGTGATAATTTTTTTCCCTTTTTTCCCCATGGAAAGGTAAAATGAGGACAAAAAAATGTGCCTCAGCCTCATGCTCCCATGTGGTATCCCAAAAATTTGACTAAGTATCAAATGCATACCTTGGGCGGTAACTTGAAAAGACCATAACTTGAGCTCCTAGATGAATTTTTTCACGCTTATTTATATGAAATTGAATGGAAAAGGAATTATAAGAAGTATGGGATTGGTCCCATTCCTTTATAGTGACTGAAAAACCATTAAAAATATCCTTTTTGGGATTTCCAGCTATCTTTAGGAAAGAATGAGTTGCTTAGAAAAATGCATGGGGTTTTGGATGGATCTAATTTTACCACCATGTAGAGGACTGAAAATTATTTCCATTAATATATTTTTCAGATCACAACTCATTCTGGAGCTCCAAGAATCACCTCTTGAAGTTCAGGTGCTCTTTTGTGATGTAAGCTCCTTCGGCCTCAAAAACCCACTTTTGATGAACTGGCTCCTAAACCTCGAATCTTTCCATAATCTTCCTAAATCAGTTACAATGTGATAGTTTCTCTTGAATACAATCCCTTGATTAGTTTATGCATTCGAAAATGCTCTGGTGATTATGCACTTGTCTTAGAAAGGCTGATGATAGCCCTTCCTAAGCTTGCTTGAAAACCCACTTTTAGAGATATTGCTCTAGAAGTACTTGAATGATATTTTTCTTCCTAAATAACCTACAGGGAAGGATGAAACACACATATGGACCATTGAAAGGACATGATAGGACTAACATGGGGAATAGGTTGACAAGGGGTGTCTACGGAAAGGCATGAAATAGAATTTTCGGTGAATTTTTCCAATGCAAAAACATAGTACAACGGGTAAATTTTTAGGTCCTAATCACATAAGTACTTATTGATATGATTCATAAGTGAGAAAACTAGTAATTGACATCTATCTTTGGCCTCTTTTTTGTCTTTCTTGTTTCCTCTTTGGTCTTGTACACCCCATAACCCATTTTGATCTTCATTTATTTATCTTTATTGACTTTGGACACCAACACCCACTAGGACGCCAATGCCGTGCACCATCGTCCCCTTTGGAAGCCACCAAATTCTTTGTATCTTATTCACCTCTTTTGGGCCTCTTTTATCTTTTGGGCATCTTTTTTTCTTATGGGTCGACCTTTTAGTTGTCAATTACGAAATTCAAACAAGGGAATCATATAAATACAAAGCTATGTGACCATAATAAAGGACCAAGCTCTAAGCATATATTATCACCACCTAAGGTTACATCCAAAGGAATTCTAATATTATCAAGGCATCCATCTAACACTCACTCAAGGGAAAAGGGACTGCATTTTCTACATACACACATAAGAGGGGAAGTTCATTTTTCCATCCACACATCTAATTACATTGGTACATCTAGCTATCGCTCACTATCAAGTGTATCTTGCACAAGAGATTCCTATGGCATGATTTCACACACACTTCATAAAAAGATACATGAATTTTGAGATGTAGTGCAACACTCGAGTCGTAAGTTCACTCTGTGGGTAACCGCCGAGGTTAGTATGACTCCCATTTGATTTTTAAAAGATTTGATGTGTTTTGGGGTTTTGTATGATATCATTTGTTTTTCATGTTACAAGTGAACTCTATGATCATCCAGTGATATACTGATCGACCAACAACGAAGGTTAGTGACCATCTTACAACACAATAAGAATCAATATCTTATCATTTTCATAGTCATAGGCACCCAACGAGTTATCCCGATTGCCTAGGTGCCCTTGACATAGTCTAGGTGCCCTAGTCTAGGCTTATTTGGGAGTTACAAAATTTTCTAGGTGTGGTTGCGATAATTTCCTCCTCTTGTTTATCGAGTCTTCCATTCTATAACACTCCCGTAATTATTAAAAAATCAGCTAAGTCTTCTATTCCCTCTCTTGCACTTAGGGTTTTAATTTTTATTATCTTATTGCTTGTGTCATTTTTGTGCTATAAAATTAATTTATCATATTTGAATTTGCAATATATTAATATTTTATAAATTCCACTTTTGTTAAATAGCATAATACACCATTGTAGATGGATCTAGGTCCAATTTTGTATATATAGACAAAAATTATTAAATAGAATGGCTTCCCTCATGCCATCCTCATGTGCCACACATTTGAGTAAGAGTGTGTAGTATGTAAAGATGATGATGGAGAAGGAGACCCATGCCCCTAAAACCCTATATGTGTAACTAAAATTGAGTACTAAACTAGAAAATGAGCGAAATATTTATGCCCCTATAAAATTATATGAATTGTTCCAACTTAGTCTTAAAGCGTGTCAAAAATATGTATCTATAAGTAGAAATATGAAACTATAGAAAAATCTGTTAGTGCTCAAAATATTCTTGTCCCAGTTTGCCTTTGAAAATATATCAATTTATGGCCTCTGGCACTTTCTTTTCCCTATGTTGTTCCTGGTTAATCTTTTTACCATTTTTAATCTATTCCTGGGTCATAGATCACTTATGGGTCCATGGTTTGCTCTTTGTTTCCTTGTTCCTTTGGAAAAGGTTTGTAATTTGGGTCTCCTATTCTTTGTTCATCTAAAAACTCGGGTTCTCCCATATTTTCATTCTCCACAGTCGGGATTTATTTTATTTTTCATTTTTTCCTAAATACTTGAAGAAAAATGAATGGATGTGTCTTTGATGGACGTATTTGAGCCTTGTAACATTTCTAAATTCTCTGTCCTTGGAGAAATTTTCATTTTCGGCTCAAATGATCATTTTTCTATATTTTATGGTTTGACGGGTGTTTCTCTCTGGTCAAATTTACATCCTTACATCAACAGGGGATGTGGTACCTTTTGGTTGGATACGGCTCGGATGGGTACTTCAAAATTTATATGAATTGCCTCAACTTAAAATGTGTCCACGTGGAGGAATGATGCTCATTTGAAGATCTACTTTTTGGTTTGGCCTTGGAGTAGCGTCGGGAGGACACATACATGGAGGTTTCTGTTGCTTTGCCTAGAATTAGATAAATTTTATGTAGCTAAAATAGTTTGGCAGAGAACAGGGACACGTGGCGAGCCTGCGCTCACTTAGATTCTTTTAAAGAAGTGCTAGGAGGACACTTGGAGGCCTTCGCTCACTTTGCATTTTTCTTGGAATTTTCAACGGCCAAAGGAGACTTCCTGGAGCATGACACTTGGCACCTTCCGCTGAGATTTGAGCCTTCAAACAAATTTTTATGGCAGGACATGTGGTGAGCCCGCGCTCATTCAAGGTCTCAACTTTTGGGGACTATCTCAAGATGCACCATTATGACACGTGGCAGTTTGACAAGTCAAAAGGAGTGAGAAGCGGACCATTGGAGGCAACTTAGAATTTTTTCCTCTTATGCTCAAAAGGGTTAAGATATCAAAAATGGCCCACAAGCCCGACAAAGGATTAGTCAAAGTTTGTTTCAAGTCAAAGGGGCGGGAGGCGGACCATCGGGGTAACTTGCATTTTTGCCCTCAATTTTCAAAGGATCAAAACATCAAAATGGCCTGCAAGCCTGATGGAAGAAAGGTCAAAGCTTTCTCCAGTCAATGATGGAGGTGCGGGCTTTCGGAGGAAATTTGGAAAATTTTCCCTTTATGGGAAAAAGAGTTAAAAGTAAAAAGGAAGCGTGGTTCCACTGGGACCCACATTGGAAACTTGAAGCGGAAGGGCAGAGCTGCGGGGAAAACTTGGAAAATTTTCCTTTTTCCAAAAATAGGGTCAAATGGTAGAATTTATCCACAATTACTTTGGGACCCACCTCAAGACATGTGTCAGGCTCATTTATCGTGGGCGGAGGTGCGGAACAAAATGTAATTTTTTTCCATTTTTCCAAAAGTTGTAAAAAGTCAGAGGGAACCCCCGGGTCTATTTTTAAGATTTGAATATTCCACGTGGATGGCCCAAATTCAAAGTAAAGATCAATGGCAGTTGAGAGTCTGAATCTAATTTTCCCCATTTTTGAAACACATATGGAAGTACAAGTCTTCATGATTTCTTGGTATTTTCTACATGCCGGGCATGAGGGAGTTCTTGTTGATATCTAAGTTTGGTGGGGAGATTTGGAAGATGTCTTTTACCATTAAAATGGTCTAACTATCGAGCTCAATCATATTTTCCATTTTTCTTCTCCCAAGCACGTAAGGAGCCAAATTTGATAGATTAGGGGTGGAAGTGGTTGGCAAATTGAAAAAGAAGTGATCTACTAGAGGAAGGAGTTGAATGCGGGAGATATTCAATGAGATCTGCCCCCTCGAGCACCTGGCAACTTTTTATAGATCTGATCCCAGAAATTGTGATCATGATCATGGCAAGCACTGGTGCACTCAATGTCTATATTTTCGGGAAAACTCTGTTGTAAAATGTTATAAATGGCACAAATTTTTCATGTAAATGGTTGGAGTGTTAGGGGTTGGGACTGAATTTTCTAATAGAAAAAGGATTGACAGAGCCCATCATTTTGAGAAGCCATTTGAGAAGCTTGTATATCTCTTTTTTATTAAATCTGATCATGTCAAGGTGGTTGCAAGTGTACAACCATTGACAAGCTCTGAGACTGTTCTAGAAACTTTCCCTTGCTGATAGATTTAATCAAATTTGAGTTATTCGTGTTGTCTTGAGAAAAATGTGTTTGTTTTATTTCTGAGTGTATGCGAGTAGTTTTTCTTGTTTCTATTGCAATCTTGTATTAAAATCTGATTCAATCACACATGTCTCAATCCTTGTGATATTTTAGTGGCATTTGCAATTTCATTTCTTAGAAGAGCTTTCATCTGGGATTGGAATAAACGATTTAAAATCACTTTTCTTTCATCTGTTGACAAAGATTGTCTATAAGCCTCTGGGTGTACCTTAGGTGTGATTTGACTCAGATCTTGATGCTTTGTTGGATTTTCTAACTCGAGCCTTCGTGATAGAATCTCAAAGATTGTGTGAAAAAGTGCTAATCTGGGCCTCCATTGAAGCACATATTCTAGTTAAAGAAACATTTTAGCTATTATGTGGCATTCTGTTGGTTTAACCTTCCATTTTGTAAGATTCCTCAAGGATCTGGTGAATCAAGTTCATCCTGCCCCACCTCCCACCAAAAATTTATTCAAAAACAACCAATCCTACCTGTACTACCCCTGTTTTTCATGTGTGTATGCCAATGCATAATCCCCATCACCGAAACATGTAGAAGCAATCAGGGTCCCAAATGTCTTTAGTAACCTTTGCCTTGTGAAAATATCTCCATGATCTGGAAGTGACAACTCGTGAGAGTCAGATTTGGTGTGTTGATCATATTTTCCCAAGGTCTTCTCTATAAAATTTATGCAAAAGAAGGATTTATCATTGTTCTTCAATAACAAAGGTTACTATACATACCCAAAATTATAGGGTACTACACTGCCGAAAAGACGTTACACATACCCCAATGATGATACATGTCTCCTCGCAATGTGTTTAGAATCCAAAAATCTCTCGGTGTATACGTTTGTATCCCATATGCCTCACTCGGCCTCCACATGCTTTGTTTTCCCTATGCCCCCTTTTTCCTTGCATTTTGGTCTTTAGTGACGAGACCGCCGCCTACACAGGGCGGTGGTCCTGTACGCATTTTCTAGATTCTTTCAACGATCACATCAAACATAAATCTTCAATTTCTACCTGCATTCTTCAACTACTTTGCTTTGCATTTATGTTTTGGCCACCCTATGAATAGTGTTTTTCCTTTGTTTATAGTAAAAGAGTTCAATTGGGAGTTACCCTCTGGTAAATGCATTTTCTATAAATAGCCAGCTTGTTTTCAAACAAATGGCCCCTCACCTTCTCAATTCTATTATTTAGTCTTTGAATTTCTTGATTAGAATTCCCATAGTTTCATGTTTTGATTCCATTGTTAGTTTTCCTTTGCTGTTTGGAGGTCATTCGCTCTTCTTGTTTTAGTCTTGCTTCATTATTGTTCCATGCAAGTGAGTTTAGAGTAAAATAGTTTCATTTGTAGATTGGAATCCATTAGAGTTACAGGTTTTGTTCATCACAAGGATAGATTCTAAAACTCTTGGCACATTCCGCTAGGAATTGCATAGTCAAGCTCTGTTCACTTGCGCTATCCCTCTCCTACTCGCATTGTATTCAGTCTATATCCAAAGTTGCCATTGTTTGAATACCTTCTTCTATTGATGCTATCATATACATGCTTTTCTAGATTCACGAGAACACGAAGGAACAAGGAGATCACACTGAGGGGATGAAGTCACACACAACTAGATTTACCACTATTTTGTAAACGCTAGGTTTGAGCTATCAAAGTTCTAGTTACAACGTATCAAATAGAGTAGTGAATTATTTTATTTCAGTTAAAATTTCACTCTCGATATCACCGAGGAAGCTGTGGGGATTGATAGTTTATGAGAAAATGTGATTCATTCCTCACTTCTGAGGTAGGATCGAGAGTCTTTCAATTTAAAATAATTATTTGCTTATGTATTTAGGATAAAATCACAACTACACAGGTAAATAGCCACACCAGGATACTTTGTTTGTTTTAATTCTGTTACTAGATTAGTTGTCCATTTTCTAAATATACTAGAATAACTGCTCTTTAATTTCATTAAAATGCGTCATCGAATATACAAAAATAGAAGAATGCTTGCATAGTGTAAATACATCTTTAAAGCGTTTATTAATTTTAGGTAAAAGTTGAATCATTTTGTATGACAATCACAGACCTAGAGAGCCTAGAGAATATAAATTTGAACCAATAGTGCCTCAAAAAAATCTACCCACAACATTAGCTGATATAGATCAAGACCTCGGGATATGAGTCTTTTGAGCAATGAAAAACCTACAAGCAATTAGTGAACAAGCGCGAGGTTAAATATTGAAGATGACAAGGCATACACTTTTTGGTCAAATCATCCTAACTATAGTCCGCCTTGATAAATATCCGAATGATCGTATAAGGATTTGAAAAGAGAACAAGCATTTGGTTGCGATACTTTAGTTCCACAACCTAATGCAGAGACCTCCTCATTGACATAGATACTATCTTACGTATTCAAGTTGCGTAACACCTATAAGGTATTCTGAGAAAATTATACAACTTCTAGTTCTAAACATAGAGGCTGAAAAGGCGTATGATTACTGGATAGTTAGAAGAAGGGATTGATTCTTCACATGACCATAATAGGTCCACAACAACCACAAACTCACGGTTGTGATCCCCAAGTCCCATAACCCAACAGGCCTGAAAATCAATTAAGTATTAATACTGGTTTATGAACGCTAGTATTTAGATCCTCACCACTCCCTCTAGATATCGTCGCATAATTCTTCGTATTAAATATAGAAGCCAATCAATCTAATATTTTCTAGACTAGACTAGAAAACCACCCATAGTTCACTACAAATCCACTACACCTCCTATCACCATTTTCATGACCTTGTCTAGAGATATATATGAAGCTCCCACAGGTCACTTCCCACATATCCAACAACCAAGAAATAGGATCTTAGTAGAGCTCGACATTGATTGGAGCCTCCGAACAACTATTATATCTCGAACGATCCATTACACCAATTTAGGTTAGGAGGGCCTTCTTTGCCTTAGATTCACAAATTCCATTATTGCGTATTGAGGATATAAGATTACCCGATTAGCTTGTTTGTATCCATTTATATTCAACATTCACTAGTTGTCTCGGCACGACCTCGGGAGGTTGGGTATGAGGAAGAGGTACTTGTAGATTCCCATGCTCGCATGTCACTTTTCCATCATACACTTATAAAATAGGTTCTCTTACCTTGGTTGAAAGGCACAACCTAAAATACTTAAGATTAGATCACATCCTTTTAAGGTGCTACCCACTCCTTTCAAAACCTGAGTACTAACAAGTCGATAGATTGCTTCCTTAGCTACAAAAAGACATACATGATTATCTTTCTACCTCACGAGTGTCCTGTCAAATCCATGATGTTGCCCAAGATTTGAAGGATATTAAATTTGGGTACCAACAAAATCCATTGTGACTTCCCCTAGGGTAGAAACATGTGGGAGGGTCACAAACATATGTATGGTTTTAATGATTCTATACATTTTTGAGCTTGTGTATTTTTTCCCAATCTATGTATCTAAATATATTTCGAGGACACGTGCCCTATGAAAACTATACGAACACTCATAAATATGTAGGTGTAGAACAAACCCCACCTTTGGATGCACCCTCTTTTGATTTAAACATGTGACTTAAGAGAAATAATGTGTATCCCTATCTAGTAAGTTTTATAAATTACATAGGAAGACACAAAAGGATGTAATGGTGGCCATTGATGGGATCCCATTCCCATAAAGGGGATGTGCATGGTGGACACCATGGTGCATAAAGAAATAAGTAAAAATAACAACAAACCATGTGTAATTGAATAAGTAGAGAGACATAATAGTAGTCAAGAGATCAAACAAAAGTAATAACATGCAAAAAGAGTCTTGTCAAGGCATATAGCCATAAACATGGGACACCCATGGTGTCCTAATACAATCAAGATACTTATGACACATACAAAATAACAAATTTCATACAAGAAAGTCATAACTCCATAAATATGGGACACCCATGATGTCATAAGACAATCATGGAACTTAGGTGCATCTAATGAAACAAACAAGTAGTAACATAAACAAATAACAAACATTTATAGAAAATAGTGATGTCAAACAATGATAAAAATATCATGACAAATAGTAAAGAAGCACATATAGAAAGACATGTCAATGCTACATAAGCCACATGTGTTAATATTGCTAGATAAAAATATAGAATGGAAATAATATGTAATCAGGCACAATGGGGAAATATAAAGGAACTATAATGAAACAATAACACCTATATATAATGTATGGGAGATGTATGTAGATGATCATGTCATATAATAAGGGATAGGATGGAACCTATTATCATATAACACTTTGTGTGTCTCCTACATCAATCTCATTATACCTTGTGAACTTATACGTGTAAAGAGTATAGAGAAAAAAATATGTTATCTATCAATCCATAGTGAGTGAAAAACAAATGTAATGTAAAGCACTAACAATTCAAGCCGGGTTTTTAGGTCCTAGTTTTTTATTTATGTAAATATTTGATTTTTGAAATATTTTTCAATTTATCTATGTAAAATGAGAATGGTAACATAAGATCTACCCAATGAAATCCTCACGAGGAGGTGAATTAGATCCCAAAGAAAATGGATTCTTAGGCATCAACTATACTAAATAATGAAGCTCATGCATGAGTGTTATAGAAGTGATAATATATGCGTAAATTATTGAGATGAGAAATAGGTGGACTAGATCCACAAGAAGCAAAGATGTGAAAGAAAGAAACTACTAGGAGGACTAGAAGAGAGAGATCCACTAGAGATAATCCATACTTAGAAGACCTATGAGGAATCATAGGAGGGAGAAAACCACTAGATATAACATGTGAATTAGAATGCCTATCTAAATACCTAGGAGAGTGAGAGGCACTAGATATAACATGTGAGTGAGAAGGCGTACTTGGAGACCTAGGATGGAAAGAGTCATTAGAGATATCATATGAAGTATAATACCTATATGAATACCTAGGAGGCAGAGAGCCATTAGAGATAACATGTGAAGTAGAAGGCATATCTAGAGTCCTAGAATTAAGAGTGGAAATTGTAGAAGGGTGATAAGGAAACCTAGGAAGAGGATATGCAAAGGGAATACCATGAATTATGATAACTAGTTATTAGTGAATAAACTTGACACATTGGTGTAAGATAGATGAGACAACCATAAGAGGACGTAACAAAGGAATACCTAAACACATGTCACCTGAGATAAGAGTAGAGGGCACTAGAAATGAGACCTATGTAGTAAAAAAATTGACAAGTAATAGATAGAATAATATGTCTATTAAATTCAATATTAGATTCATGTGCAATTTCTATAGTATATCCAAGAGAATGAAGTAACTTGAAAGTACATAGATTATACTTGTTATGTGGATCAACCAAAACATTGCGTACATGTACTTGATTAATAGATGCTCAAATATACATAGTATTTGAGAAAATAGTTTCATCCATATTAGATTCATCAAAAATAATAACTGATGGAGAAGAATGCAAATCACTACATCTAACGGGTGATCATAAGAAGGTAGAGGTGGATAATTTGCATGATGAGCATTGTGAAATATATTTTTTAGTGTTATGATTAGGAAGTGGATCATTGAATATTTTCATCTTTGCATTATCATTAGTAGGCTTAGAGGATTTAGTGGGATCATCCCATTCAATTACATTTATATCAATAAGATCTTGTATAACATGAAAAATCTTGATATATCAATCAGTGAGGTGACCAATACATCTATGATAGTCACACTAGGTATAAACACCGAAACTCTTACCATGAGGCTCACTCACATAAACCTTGAATAGTGGAGGGAAAAATAAAAGACTTCATTCAATTAGTTGTTTAAGAATGATATGTGGAGCACAAGGTAAATGCATAAATTACCTTCATGTAGTTTCAGAACTAAACATTAGTAGGTTCAGCTACAAGGTTATAATTATCTTTAGTAGTAGCCTTATTTTCATTAGTATTGACTTTGAATGTAGATTTTATTAGAAATTTAGCATTATATATGGTAGAAATGATAGAAAAATGCTTAAGATTATTCATATGTAGTAACATGGCTTCGCATTTTTTTTTAGGGTATGACATAGATTATCAAATGAGGGAAACTTATTAAATATAACTGATTCTTGCAAAGTATAAATCAAGATTTATGTAAAGAGATATTGAAGTTTGTTTTCAACTACTCATTATACCCTTATTATGTTTTAGAAATTTGAGCATAAGAAATGCTTTCCCCAATATTGATAGAAAATTTTGCAAGAAATTGCTTTTCCTAAGTGGTAAAAGACCACACTGAATGTGTGGGGAGATCATAAAACCATTGTAAAGAAAATATATTGAGAATTCTAGTGGAAATATTAGTAAGTAATATGTCATCAAATGCATATTAAAATAAATATTAGGAGAAATGAAACCAAGAGGAAAAGGATAAGAAGCTACTTTGGGTGTAAGCGGGTTGTGAAACAATTAAGTAGAATTCATAGCATGAGAATAAGTGGATGCACCTTATTATAATTGTATGACTTGAGCTTGTAAAGTGTGAAAAAGGGTTTTGAGAGACTATGTGCTAGAAGAAGAAGCATGTGAACTGATGTGATTTCATATAGGAACATCAATAGTGATAGGAATGGACATAAAGACAACATGTGTTGGAATATTAGGTGCCACTTTGTTGATGCAAGAACCATATTTTTATAAAGATTAGATGTCTCCATATTAGATAGTCAAACATTATTTTTGATAATTGGTAAAAGGAGGGTTTTCTAGGGTCCCTTATCTATTACAAATAAGGATCTATTATCCATATATAACAATGAGGATTACAAGGATCAAATATAAAGATTAAATAAAGTAACTGAAACATCTAGTCTAGCAAGTAGTCATAAACAAGATTAAAACCAAGAGGAAACCTAAACTAGACCCAAAATCAGACTTGAAAAAGAGACACCTAGAATTTTACATTATAACTCCGAGTCTCTCGCATGGGGTGACATAAGGTACATGATGTTTTATTTTTGACCTTTGTCCATCCTTCTTCCCCCTCTTTTCTAACATTTATCTTTCCAAAGTTTTAGAGCTTGCTGAAATTACCTTAATGTTTTTACCATGTGTCACTTTGTCTCCATTCCTCCCAAATGTGGTTCCATGGTCATGAGGTCATTAATGTTCTCGATCCACCAATACCGCATCATATTTAGGGTTTTTAGAACCATTGGATGTTGTAACATTAAATTCATGCCTTTGAGAGATATCCTCATATGATTTTATTTGACATTGAATGTGAGACATTAGTGGGGAACAACGCCCCTACGCAACCAACTATCTCCTCCTCTCCATTCACGTTGATTTGAATTGTTCAATTAAAGGTGACTTGGATGACAGTGGATCCATAACCATCTCTTTGTGACAACAACACCTAAAAATTCCTCCGCTGTTTCAAAATTTGAAAAATCCTCCACGTCAAAAGATGAGAAGAAGGTGCCAATGGGCTATCTTTGTTCTAATTTTTAATGTCCGAACTAGTCACCGACCTACCTACATCAAGGGTAAGATCCACCACAATATCCTCCACTACTTCTTGCAGTGCCTCCCCCGATGATTCAACTTTCGGTTGCATCTACCCAAGTGACTTTATCTCATTTTGTTGTGTATTATTTCCAGTTTGGAGGATGGGTTTTTTCCTTTTATGACCATATGCTCCATGGCCCACTCTCCAACATTTGCAAAAATACTAGTAAATCCTCAAATATCAATTTTTGTTGCTAAGTCCCATTTCGAGATACCAAATCTATGGCCTCTTGAGGAGAAGATCCTATAGAAACATTCACACACATTCTTATTGTGATGAAACAGAATCTAGTAGCAATAGTTGGGTCTATAGCTATTAGATATCCAAAGGACTTGGTTATTCCTGCTAGCAAATCCACTTCCCGAACTCTAGAGGCAAACCAAGAATCCTTACCTATCTTGGACACACTAATGGATTGTGATTTTTAAGCCCGGATTCCATCTTACAATGGAAAGGGTAGTTATCCCATAGAACCATGACCCATATTGCAAAACACGAACCAAATCTTCTTCAAGGGATAAAATAAATAGGAAACATTTATCGATAGGGAAATTATATTAACTTGCCCTATTAATCCCCATTATCGCTTAATACAACTTCTTACTTGGTCAATGTTTGGTTGAATCCATGTAAAACACCTCCTCACTAAGGAAAAATTGAACCTTCCATAAGCTCTATCCACCATTGAATCGAGACATTCAGCCCAAAGGTGTCATTCTCCCATTCGAGTTCAATCTTCTACAAAATTTCTTAGGGCCGCCTCTTGAAAATCTTAGAGGCCCACTATGAATGCTGCTCATGTGTTGCATTTCTCATCTCCTCTACTTCAATTGTGGTTTATTAAGTTGATCAAGCATTATTAAGTTAATCTCAAGAAGCAAATATGAGAATTTCAATATTAACGAGATTATTTTGTAAGAATTGTGTAAGATGTTGTAGTCATTCTTGAGAAATTCATGGGTATGAATTTTAGTGTCACTATTAGAGCCTTCATATTGTACATGCTCAATGATAACAATGAAAATGGAATTATAAAATATTTCATTAGTAGAAGAATATCTAGTAGCGAGGACCATAGTGTCAAATTGTGTACCAACATAAGGGGAATTAGAAAGGGGTCCCCTTTATTACATAAATCATGAGCATGAACCTAGAAAGAGGGATAATATATCATACTAGGGTAAGAGATAGATCCTCTAGGCTTAAGAAAAATATTATAAAATAGTCAAGGTTTGATCATGATGATATAAAATATAAAGACACACCAAGAGAAAAGAAGATGATCATAAAGAAGGGAACCCTAGGGAAACTAGGGTTTTAGCAATATATATTTGATTCAAGAGTTGAGTTCACCAAATGTTTACACCCTAATTAAATTAATAATGCTATGAATGCACTAAAAGAGAATGTAAGATTTTTACTTGGGGTTATCACGATTAATTAACTTTCAACATTAATTTTACAAAATCATAACAACACATTAATACTGTAACTAGTGAAATGATATGTCTTTAAGCTCAAAAAATAAGAGGGGAGAATAAATTAGTTGTATAGAATGAAAAAAGAGAGATTTAGGAGGCGTACATACTAGATAATATGGGATTAATGAACTTTAAGATGCTTCATTATTGATACCAAAACCGGGAAATTCCCTAGTATAAAAGCATATAATTATTCCATGAATGTTTGTACGGTCTTGACCCTATTGTATGGTTTTAAGCCTACTCAAGCGTGGACTTGTAACATCTTATACGACAATTACATGGAAACATATGTCATTGTTAAACCCCATGTGTCACACAATTGTTAACCATATGAATAATATAAATCAATTTCAAGCCCTAAAAATGGGTGGAAGAACCTATAAAAAGATTATTGTTTAGGTTGAAGTGCAATCCATACACCTCCTACATTGGAACTACTAGAGGGGGAATCAAACCACATGTAGCTCTACACCTAGCATGTGATATCTATATGTATGTGACTTTTTGGAAACTTGAACTACTTTGAAAATGCTTGGGGTTTGTTTAACTCTTGCTAAGACATTGAATTGAGATATTTGGATGCTTGGAAATGAGGAATTTGAACTCCTTGACCTAGTTGAGTGCTTCATAACTGTAGTAGTGACTAACTTGATGAATGTACATAAGCGGTGGAAATATTTAGGTACCCTTGAGTGTATTTAGTGTTAGTTTTTGTAATGAGATGTCATTAGAGTTCTAGTGAAGTAAATGAAAAGATATTAACTTGATTATATAAGGTTCTAAAGGTAAATATTTATGATAAGGATAGCCCAAGAGGATGAAATGATCCAAAAAATATCCTATAATTATTTTTTTGGGAGGATCTATCAATCTTAGATGGTACATGTTGACCAAGAATGGATTCCAAATCAGGACTAGATTGTATGGTTTTGGACAGGTGACAATGCATGTAACTTGAAAAATGTATCATGATAAGAAGTGGTGAAATAATAGTTTTATGCATTTATATCAGAATGTGATGATACATCAATGCGTAGATATAAAAAATTTGGTAGAGAGACATTAAGATATACTTGAGTGGGGATAGGATATGGATTTTCATCTCAACAAAGGATCATTATCAAAAATAATAGTGTCAAAGGTGAAATATCCAAATTTGAGTGTCTATAGGAGATGACTCATCCAATGGCACTCTTGTTAAATGGTGAGTAGTTATTTTTTGTTTCATTCCCCAATAATGATATTTTTAGGTCCTCCATTATTTTAAAAATTAGCTCCACATTTAGGTAATTAAATGAATCACAAGTATCTCTTTTATGAAAAATATGTATACTTTGGTCTTAGGTTCTATACATTACCTAACAAAATATCCTTTCTTCTTGCACATGTAGCATGTAAAAGGTATCATTTATTGGTTTTCTTGAAATTAACCCCATTCATGATTATTTTGATAACCTTCACTTTGATTGTTTTTGTATCCCCTCCTTGATTAATTGGATAACCAATGCCTTGATTATTTTGGTACCTTCCTCCTTTATATCATTGGTATCTTTTGCCTCCTTGATAACCTACCAAATACCCACCTCTATTATAATTTTGGATATCATACCCTCCTTGGTATCCACCATTATTGTATCGTGATATCATCACAAATTATTTTGAAAAACTCCTTGATAATGTCCTCACATGTTTTGTTGATAACTACCATCATAATTAGGAAATTTATAAATGAGTTGTAAAGTTGGTGACATGTTTTGTGACATATTCTATGGTGTGATAGGAGGTGTTCAAATTACTAGATTAATTTTTATTATTTGAGTGTGAAACATCCCGATAACTTGTAGAATGGGTTTTTAATTAAGGATAGGGTGTTTTCTTAACCTCCACAACAAGGTGGGCCCTATGTTATTTCAACTCTTCCATTACATCTATCCCTCAACAATTTTTGGTAGTGATTATATGAAATGCACATAATGCAATACATGGAATGAATTTTCAATTGGGCTACCTCTAATCATGGAAAATTATTTTGATTTTTTGGTCCCAAAGTATAAAAATCTACACCATAATCTATCCTTGAGAATTAGTTGTGTTTTGGTTGCGCCATTCGTTAGGATGCACTCATATAGCTATCCCTCTTTTCATTATTTTAATATAGGGAAATTTGGTTCTAATGTGTCTTTAATCAAAACATAATATGCACCATATTTTAGGCCTATGTGTAGTCCTCGGTGGTGAAATTTTTCCTCCCTTCGATTTCATATATATCTCTTGTTGTAGTCTCAATTGGGATAACCATTGCATTAATTTATACAATTCTAATAATATCATGGAATATCCTTCTCTTTGTCATGGTTGTGTTTATAACCTTTGTATCCATATCCAACATTGTTGTAAAGGTAGTATCACCTTGATGCCCATCTATGGACAATCTTAAATATGGTAATAAAAATAAATGAACCATTCAATTATTTGTTTCTCTATTTAGGGTTCATCCAACTCCTTATAGACACTCAAATTTGGCAACTTATCCTTTTGACACTGTTTTTTGTGATTATGATCCTTTGATAAGAAAAATATCCACATCATATACCTACTCAATACATATTACTCTCTCTCCCAACTTTCTTATTTATACACATTTAAGTGTTATTACATTTTGAATATAAATGCATAAAATCAATACTTAACCTCTACTTATCATGATACAAATTTCAGATTACACTCATTGTCACCTGTCGAAACCACAAATACGGTAGAGGGTCATGATGTAATTTCCACTCTGTGAGTGAACTTTGTATGGTCTTGAATTGACACATACTCTAAATTTTATTTCAAGTTGATTATCTTTTTAAGTATTTTTTCCTCTTGGGCTAACCTTGCTATAATAATTTACCTTGAGATCCCTATATAAGCAAATTAAAATAATCTCATTTACTCAAATGGAAATTATTTGGTACTATAATGATATCTCAATAAATAATAATACTAAAAGCACTCAAGGCTCCATAAATATTCCCAAGTTGATGCATATCCAATAAATAAGTCATTACTATATTTCTAAAGCACTCAACTAGGTCAAGGGTTTCAACTTCCCTAACTCAATGTCTTAGTAAGAGAAAAATAATCTCAAATCTAGTCAAAGTGGTTCAAGTTTCTAACTAGCTACATTCATATAGATGTTATATGTTAGGTAGAGAACTATGTTTGGTTTGAGACTTATTCGGAGTAGTGCTAATGAAATTAGTCTAAGAATTATACTTTAACCCAAAAATAAACCTTATTATAGGGTATTCCACCTATGATTAAGGTTTGAATTTGGTTTTGTTAATTTTAGATGGTTTCGAGTAACTACGCAACACTTAGGGTTCGACATCAACACACATTTCTAGATCATCAATGGCACAAAGTTATTAAAACCCACTACAAGTAGGTTTAATACCATAAAATAGGTTAAAGGCCATACAACTGATCCTACTAGGGTTGCACGGTTCTATACGGGAATTTTCCAATAGTAGTATCGGGAATGAAGCATATTTAGGTTTGGTACTCCTAGATTATTTAGTCTATGAACTGAGATCTATCTTGTATCACTCAATATAGATAAGTACATACATCCTCTTGTGATTTTGAGCTTGTAGCATATTGTTATCATTAGTTACAAGTATTAATGCTTTGTTATGAAATGCATGAATAATGTTCGAATTTAATTAATTATAATAACCACTACATTAAACCTTACATCATTTTTTTTGCCATGTTTTTTTTGCATTTTCCATAACATTATACAAACAATCAAGGTGTAAAATTTTGGTGAAATTGACTCTTGACTCAAACATTTTGGCTTAAACCATAGTTTCCCTAGGGTTTATTCTACTCACTTTGTGTATGATTATTTTCATATATTAGTTTGCACATACTTCCTTCTTATGCCCTTTAGGTGTAGCAATCGACATAAAAATCAGTCCATTGAGGATATTGATCTCTCTCCTCCTCACAAGTTTTGTACCCATATCCTATTCATGATGGTAAGGGCGACCTCCTAGATCACCTTTCATCGTTGTGTGTTTCTTTCTTTGACTATGCATCTAACGACATCTTACTTACCAATATTTTCCCTATAAGTATTAAGGAATTTTCTTTACAATGGTTCTATGATCTCCCCACACATTTATCTGTGCAGTATTTTACCACTTTGGAAAATCAATTTATTGTACAATTTTCTAGTAATATTTTGGATAATTTTTCTTATGCTCAAATGTATAAAATATGACTAAAGGGTCTATTGATCACATTAGTGATTATAGTTTATGATATAATACTATGCTTATGAAAATGAACAATATTCGGTCGATACCACACTTAAATGTATCTTTACATAAAGCTTGATTTCTCCTTTGAAGAATCAATTATATTTGTTAAGTTCCTCTCACTTGATCATTTGTCATATACTAAAAGACCGCGATGAAAAGTTACTAGATATGAATAATATTAAATATGTTTCTACTCTTCTTCTACATCTAATGCCAAATTTCCAAGAAAATCTACATTCATAAGGTAAGACTATTGACAATAAGGATACTATTAAAGACACTACTAATGCCATAGATTAACCTATTAATCTATAATTACAACATAAAATAAGTAAATTTACACATCTACCCCGTGTGCCCCATACATCATGCTCAAACAAGTACTTGAGTGCAATCTCGTGTCTCTCCCTCCATCACTTGAGGTTGATGCAAGTAAGACTCATGGTAAGAGGATGTTATAAGAACATGAATCGTAGCATTTTGAGTCTAGTTTCTAAGATACTATATTTTTTTTATTAAAATGGTTAAGTGTAAGTGGGTTAAATATCTAAAATACCAATAGGTGCTCTGTTTTTTAAAAAAAAATATAGTAGAAATGTTTTTCTAAAAAATGCCCCCCATGAGTTTTTGAGCACTATTTAGTATTTTGAAAACCCTTTGAGTAGAAAAGATAAATAGAGCATCTAGTTTGTGATAGATTTTTTTTTAGATTTTTTTAGTGAGTATTTTTTTTAATGATTTTTCAAGTACAAAAATTTTTAAATTTTGAAAAATAAGGGATAGCCGACTACCCCCCTAACTACCTAAAAAAATATCAAAAATTATTTTTTTGAATATGTGTAGAATTAGTCCTAGTTTGGATTGTATAATTTTTATTCAATTTGGATGAGTGAATCAAAAGATACATGATGAAGATAAACATTATAAATTCTAAAAAAAAGTATAAAAGACATAGTTTGAAATAAATATAAATGGAAACCTTAGAATAGTCAAAAAATATAAAAAGTATATATTTAGAAAGAGGATAGTTTTCTTGACGTTGTAGGAAATTTTTTAAGAAAGATAGAAAACATTTTTGTAGGATTTAGCATGGTGGAAGGTGATTTTTTACATTTTTTTCAAAAACACGCAGGTTATTGTGTTGTTACAGGTCCAAGGCATAGGTTTGGGAAACCAAAGCAATTCCAAGCTTGTAAAATCTTGGTTTGGGGGCATAATAAATGGAACGTTATCGTAAATGCATTAACACGTTATAACATTATATGTCTTTTCAGGCATGTTCACTTAGATTACATTATATATGTTTAGGCATTTTATATTTTTTATAAAGTTTATTTTATTAATATATAAAATAAATTTTAATTTATAATTTAAATTTATTTTAGTAAATATAAGAAATTAGGGTCACTCTGCACCTTATGGAACTAGTCTCATAGCTCCATGAGTCATGGTTTAGGAGATGGTTTTTATAATCTAATTTAGTAGTACATAGGTAATTTTTAGGATTTCAACATTCAGCCTAAATTTTTAGTGTTTAAATTCTACAATTGATGTCTATTTTGGAAATGAATATAGTCATTGTTTAGGTTTTGGGGCCTTTTGGATTGTTTATTGACATTTGTAGGAGTGTTAGATGTGTCAAAATTAGATTTTATAAACCTCAAACTCTCAAAGGAAACAAAAACTACTCAAATATATGCACTCATGAAATGCCTTATAATACATAACAAATCAAAACACATGTGTTGGACATAGTGTCATTGGTGTTGTCATTGATGTCAAGTTGCATTGATGGAAAAGGGTGTCCAGGTGGCATAAGAGTCAACATGAGGTGTCAATCATCAAGAAGCATGAAGGTTGATTGGTAGTTCCCTATTTTGGTGTCATGAAGTGTTGCATTGGTGAAGTGTTGTTTTGGAACCAAAAGGGGAAGCTTCACTATGTTTTGAAATTCTTCATGAAACCTTCAAGCCTTAGAGAAAAATGGATGTCTCCAACATGTAGAGGATTCACGTAGCTTTCAATGCCTATTTTTTTCCTCCTAACTCCTTACAGAGCTCTTGGAATCTTCTAGAGAAGTCAAGTTTCACCATTAGAGTGTTTGTTCCCTGCACCTAGAAAACCCGTTGTTGAGAAGATAGTCCTTGAATGATCAAACCTTTCCTAAATCTTCCTAAATTACCTTCAACACTTCAATATTCCCCAACATCACCTCTTGATGCTTAATATCTTTCCTAAACTCTCCCAGAGGGTGTTTTATTAGCTCTAGAATGGCCAAAATAACTAGCATGGAAATTGAAAATTTTGAAGCATGACAACTAAGCCCTTAATTGAAAATAAGGCTTCTTAGTCACTGTGAAATCTTCCTTTGGTGATGTAGGAACATCTTGTTAATAATCAATTTTGGCTTTCTTAGGTGACTATGGGTGTCTTGGGTCCACTTGAGATGGTCATAGCTTGTACTAGTCCATTTGGACTCCATAGGAAAGAATAGAGAGTTTCCCTCCAAATGTATAATTTGAATATTTGAACTAGCTCTAGGTATGTTATAGGCTTAGGTGTTAAGTTGCACATAGTCCTCTTAGACTGAGATATCAGATTTGGAGGTTAGAGACTATTTTGCAAAGCATTTTCATGTGTAAATATCTTATTTTGGATTGTCTTCTTATCTATAATGGTGTTCAAGGCTTCATGGAACCCTCACAGTGTCAAGGAATGGAAAATAGATAGAAAGACTTACTAGAAAACATACTATACCTATTTTTTGAAGTTTAGTAGTATGTAACATGAACATAATGATTCAATGGAATCCTTGAGTCTATTTTAGGGCATTGATCATGAGGACTTGGTGTTGCAAAATTCAAGAAAAGGTAATAAGCCATCTAAAGGAGGATTTCTTAAATTAAATTTGTGTTCACAATCCTAACTATGTGTGTGCCTAGTCTTAAGGGCCTAGAGTAGAATATTCATTGTAAAATTTAATACTTATGACTTGGTAGAGTCCTTGATAAGTGTGTAGGAAGGTAATAAGAAGACCAAGAGTTTTAAAATCCCTAGTATAGGTTGGAATAAGAATAAAAGAAAAGGAATGTGAAAATACAGTCTACAGTGTTAATGCCTAGTTTGAGGGCTAGGAAGGATGTAATTTTAGAAAAATAGTCTTTATTCCATGTGTTTGAAGTTGGTGGAGTCTCTAACAAGTTGGAGGAAGGCCTAAGGGCATTAAGGACTCATAAAATCAGGGCATAAGGATAGAGTATTTAGTGGTTAGTAGGTAAAGGAAGCAATGTACAATCATGCTTATTTCTTGTGACTATCAAGACCAACCTTGAGAAATAGTTTGTCTTAGGAAAGAAACTCATAAGGAAGTTGTATCTATCATTGAGGGAGTGGTGTTAGAATGTTTTGAATCCTTGAGTAACAGGGGAAAATCCTTATACAAATTTAATCAAGAAGACCTAAATTGATTGTCATGCACAATGCCATGAAGAAGTCTAGAGAGAGTAAGGGTTTGTATGAAAATCCTTAAGTGAAAGAGGAAGAGTTGAGTGATTTGCATTAGTGATTAGGAGAGGGGTAAACATAGTGAGATGAGTGAAAAGAAGATTGAGTAAAAGTCAAGGTGAAGGTGAAAAATAAAGTTGAGAAGATTGTTTAGAGCTTGAGAAAACAAGGAGTCTTAAAAAAAAAAGTTGAAAAATATAAAAAGATGATGGATAAAGGAGTAATGGAGCATTGAGGTGTGCTTGAGTAAGGTGTATGGGTGTGTTGAAAGGTGGATGTAAGGTTGAAAGGTGGATGTGGAGAAGACTCGATACCATTGTGAGAACACCCTTTTGATCAATTTTATCCATGGAATTAGAACTTGAAGGTTAATCACATGTTCCCAACCTCCACAATGTATTGATCTCATTACCAAGCACTAATTAAGTGTTTAGAAACACTCTTGGGAGGTATGTATTGTTTGAGAGTATGAGATGATTTCTAGCATCACCTTGGTGGCCTTGGATCAAAATGGATGCTCCCAAAATGTAAAGGATTATTCAAGATTTCTGGTGCCTACTTGTTTTCCTCCTAACTCCTTATGGAGCTCCTAGAATCAACTAAAGAAGTCAAGGTTCACAATTTGACTACTCATTCCTTGCACTGAAAACCCATTGTTGAACAAGACTATCCTGAATGATCAAAATTTCCTAAATCTTCCTAAACTACTTCAACACCTTCAAGGATTTCAAATACCACCTTTGGATACTTAATACCTTTTCATAACCCTCCCGGAGGATGCACATAAGCTCTAAAATGGCCAAAATTGGCCTTTCTCTAGATTTCTAGAGAATTAGTCTTTTACTGCACTTCAATGAATGGAATAATGGACCTTGTTAAACCTTTTTCAAACTTATACATGTTCACCCAATGCATTAGGAATACCTTCAAGGACAAGTTGATCATGACACATGAGGTAGGTTGGCCGGAGAGGGATTCAAGAAGATTTGGGAGCAAGATTTCACATTGTGGCTTGGTTTTCATGGTTTAAGTTTTACATTTTTGGGTTAGTCAATTCACATGACAACATCTCCATATGAATATCATCCTCTTACCCTTCCAGGATTCAAAATCCTCCTTGAATGGAATCATATTTAGGATGCTCATACACTTCTTTCTCATATCCCTCTCATGAGAATAGGTGACTTCTTGATCCTTCACACATGATGGTCTGGATGCCTCAATATCTTGACTAGCTCATTTTGATTTGTTTCTCAAAGATATTTGGACACAATGGTAGAGTCGGGATATGATGATCATTAATTCACTCCTTGAGCCTCACTTTTCACCTTTGAACATGATGATCTCTTCTTAATCTCATAATTCACCTCCCTGCCCAAGATGTCACCTAAGTGGAAGCATGCTTATGATGTCTGGACACCCTATTTCTCAATTTCTCCTCATGGAGATAGGTTTCCTCCTCTTGATAGAAGGATTGATCCTAAATGAAACTTGGAGGAATGTCGATAATGAATTCCATGTTCTTGACCTCCACACTTGTACTGAAACACTGTAAATTCCACCTCCCGACTTACAAGATGTGAGTTCATTACCAAACATTGATTAAGTGTTTAGAAACACTCTCATAAAATATGCATTATTTTTGAGCCTGAGATGATTTCCACCATCACTCATGGTGATATTCTCTTATCATGCTCTGATGACCATTCCCTTGATGATTTGAATCTTGATGAAGCTCTTGATGTTTCAGATCTTTCACAGACCTCATGATTTTTTGATTGCACCCATTGTCCTCATGATGTTTAAATCCTTCAAAGACCTCATGATGACCATTCCCTTGATTATTTAAATTGATAAAAACTTACATATGTGTTTTGATTTATTATGTGTTATAAGGAATTTCATGAGTCCATATATTTGAGAAATTGTTGCTACCTTTGGGAGTTGTGAGGTTTATAAAATATAGTTTTGACACATTTAACACTCCTAAAAATGTCAGTAAACAATCCAAAAGGCCCCAAAACCTAAAAATGACTATATTCTTTCCCAAAATAGACATTGATTGTAGAATTTAAACTCTCTTGACTATACTAAAATACAAATCACACACTATTCTAATTTTGAATTTAGAAATATTATTCTACTTATTAATGTTAGATCTCTGTTACTAGATATGTCCCATTTCTTGTGGCCTCTGCTCTCATCTCAGTGACATACGTTTATGTATTCCTTAGTTACACGATCTTGGGGATGTTTCATTTGTCTTACACCAATGTGTTAAGTTTCTTCACAACCAAAAATTTGTCACCATTCAAGGTATTACCTTTGAGGATCCTCTTCCTATGTTTCCTCTTCACCCTCCTATTGGTTCAACTCTAGGTGTCTAGATAGGTCTTCAAATTCACATGCTATTTGTAGTGGAATAAAAATTAAACAATCTCATGGAAATTTCAACCCACCTCCTCCCCAATTGCCATTGTAAAACACCTTTTAAAATGTAAATATACTAGAAAAATTTCTATGAATCGTATGAAAAAGTGTTAGATTCTTATAATTTGATGACATGTTGTCTTTGTGAAAAGAATGATTAAATATTACTTATGAAATCTAAACACCATTTTTAAATAGTGATATAAACACATAATAACATATATAAACACAAAATTATTAATGGGTGGGAGTGTGGATGAGGATGGGTAGGATGAAGGTTTTGAAAGCTTTGATGGGAGGGAACATGAACCAGGCTTTGGTTCCCACCCAATCTAACAATTGGAAAGTGGCAATCCTAGCAAGGATCTTTAATGGGTGACAGAGCGGTTTGAAATGGAGCAAGAAAAAGGAGGCATGTTTCTCCCCGATCTCCCTTGCCTCCCTCTTCTCTGGATGAGGAGGGCCTCTTTTTAGATGTTCAAGAGGATCTCATCAATAGATATAAACAAAGGTATGCTTTTTCTTTACAAGGTATATTTATTGGTACTCGACCAAACATTGAAGTTGGGCCTTGTGACAATGGAGGCCAAGAGGTAAAATGGATATTGTTGTTATGGCTCATGAATATTTTCTCTTTAGTTTCCTTGTTAAAGAGGATTTTATTAGGGTTCTTGAGGAAGGCCCTTGGTTTTTTGGCAAGACTCTTTTGAATATGGTCAAATGGGCTCTGGTTTTCTTGGATGTCCTCCTCCCAAGTATTTTCTCAAGTATGGGTTAGATTGCCCTCTTTTCCACTTGAGTTCAGGGAGCCCGAGGTGATTCAGGGCATTTCTTGTACTCTTGGTACCCTTCTCAGTTGTTGATCCGACCACTAAATATTTCTCTATAATGGTTTATGCAGATTTTACATCAATTTCCCCATTGGTAAACCCCTACCTCTATTAGTCTCATATTTAAAATGGTGTTTGGGTTTAGAATTTGGATTTTGAAGAATCTAGGATTTTCTATGCTAAGTGTTCGGAAGTTTGACAATGCTCTACTAGAATTTTGGTAGCTCCAAAGGCTTGGGTACGAAAGGAATTACCTATTGGGGATGTCTCCCTTCTACAAATAAACCATTTTCTCTATCCCATTATGTTCAATTTCCATGCACTAGTGGGTTCGAACACGTGTTTGAGGTCATGGTTAAGCCCACTTGTAGTCATGTTGGAAAATTTTGGTGTAGATGATGCGCTTCTAGTTAAGGTAGACATGGATGGATTGGGATGAAAGAACCCACTCCCTACTATGGATGTCATTACTCGACTTTAGGATAGGTGGTGTGATCAAAATAGGTCAGTAACACAAATGAATTGTCATGGGAGGTTTCCTATGTGGTGCATATTTCAACCCTTCTCCCACACTCAATGTTGAAAACTTTGTTTTAGACCAAGTGGAGAATATCAATAGATTCAATTGGCTAAAGAATTATGATCAGAAAAAGGATGAAAAATTGAATGGAACCCAATTTTGTGTCCTAGAAATCATTTTGAATGTTGAAAAATATTTGGGATTGATACCAACTATAAAAAAGAAGAAGAAATACCCTCATTTTAATCGGGAGGGCCTCAAAATATTAGATTTTTGGGAGGGCTCTCACGGTTACATGGAGTTCTTTAGAAATTCATTTGGACTCATTGATCCGGATGGTGTTGTTTTGGAAGAGGATGAGTCTTGGAATCGTGTCTCGATGAGGAAATCTAAACATCTTGGATCCCATCCTCCCAATGGAGCTTCTTGGTGCTTTTGATTTTGTTGTTTTCCTTTTTGTTGGGTTGTGGTATGGCTATTTTGGGCTATATACATGTTTATTTTGGGTTGCTTCTTTATTGTTTTATTTAGTTACTGTCTCTTGTTCTTTTTTTACTTCTTGTCGTGCTTATTTTTGTACCATGACCGTAGGTCCCCTTTATAACATGGCAAGGTCCATGGAAAAACTCTCCTTTTACCTATTATCTAAAAATAATAACTTCCTTCTACATATTATTCAATCACAATACTTACATATTTGTAGGCAATACGATTTCCTATATCCAAGGAACCATGCCTTATAAATAGTTCAAAAAAACCCAAAAATATCTCCCATCGTCTCTCACACGTTCTTAAAATATCTCCTAGAATCTTCCACTCTCAATCTATATGTGATTTGTTCTCAACTATTGGCTCATAATAGTAATTTATTATAAACCCTAAACTTTCTTGAGTCATTATATTATTATTTCTCACACCACATAAAACACCCAAATGCATTTTAAAATATAATGTGACCTCTAATAGTTCCTAACATTCCCACCCTTAGTGCCAACATGGGAGAGATTTATGGAATCTAAAACCGTAGTGTTTTTTCATGGATCTTTCTCGTGATCTCGATCCACATGTGCTACATTGGGCTTACACATTCAAACTTATAGATGTGTAGCATGGAAGCTTACACTCAACTCAAAAATCATATGTGCAGCATTGGGATTCCACACAACTCAAACTAAAAGAAGAGAATGAACATAATAGCCACGAATGGGGAACATCATCAACCGATTCATGGGAGCATCAACCTCTCATCTCACCAACATCCCAAGTATGAACATGGACATACACACACATATTCATCTTACATATATAGATGCTTTTACACATGATGAATAATAACCTATACATCAATATGGTTTTATAGGCCAACTAAAAACCTACACATACAAACATCACGATGATTTACAATAATCTAATCAGAATCTCATTTTATTTCATGTATCGAAAAAAAAAAGAAACTCCACACTCAAATTACAAGTTCTATTTTTCTTCCACACACAACATAACGAGAAAATGGAAAAATATGCCACTATCACTATGTGTTGCCTTGATGTTAGTGGTTGATAAGAAGACATTGATTTTCTCCTTCTTGCATTGCCTCCATCCTCTAGTATGTTGCTAGTCACTTAGTGGAATGATTCATGATGCTCAACTTCATGTTTCTTAAAGACAAAAATACACCCTATAATTTTAACATGCATATCAGATATCAAATTCCACTATAAATACATCCACAAGAACATATATATATGTGTGTGTGTGTGTGTGTGTGTGTGTGTACACACACACACACACACACACACACACACACACACACACACACATACACACACACATATAACACTACTTATACTAACAATGATAATGACTCTAACAAAGCTAAGAGGGCTTTATTTGACAAGTGAACATAAAATATAATTAGTGTGTGTGTGTGTGTGTGTACACACACACACACACACACACACACACACACACACACACACACACACACACACACACACACACACACACAACACTACTTATACTAACAATGATAATGACTCTAACAAAGCTAAGAGGGATTTATTTGACAAGTGAACATAAAATATAATTACTTAACAACACTTCCTCACAAGCCCGCTTTAATTTTTATATTAAAAATACATTCTTTAATAACCTATAATGATATTATAAAATAATAATAAATAAGAGTTTATAACATGAATAATGGAGTAGACAAACTTACTCAATGTAGATCTTGAGAACATGACCACTCAAAACACTACAAGTGATTGATGGGTGAAACTAAACAAACTCTAACTCCCAAATGACAATGATTATAATAGCCAATGCATACTAGACTACACAATCTATTTATTTGAATGGAGAGATGATGACATAATTTTATAAGATTACACGGGTTACAAATGCAATCTAATCCTTGAATACTTTACACAGAAACAAATAAAGATAATAGATGCAAATTAAGACATCCCTCACCAAAAAAATCTAGATCTGCATATGTGTGCAATATTAATTCAAGCACTCATATACATAAGCACATACATATATATACATAGGTATGTGTATACACATATATACTTACATATACATATGTATGGTGTGTGTGTGTGTGTGTGTACACACTATCACTAATTAGTATAATCAATTAGTAATGCCCTAAATTCTACCATATAGTCAAGATATTAATATTATGTTATTGGATTCTCATTTTTTTAAATTTTAAGTGTTAATCAAATGGATGTCAAGCTTCTTGTAGAAAATAAAATTTTACACGGTCTACCATTAGATGCCACCTCCATGCTCCAAGTGTAGAATGCACATCGACATAATTTATAGGTTAAGGGGAAAGTATGTGTAGACACCTAATAATTTCCCTTAGGCATTTATTAGTTTTTAAATCATATGATTTTAATATGCTTAGTACTTTTTTTTTTATTAGTCCAACATATGTGTTATTGATATGTTTTATGGTATATGTTCATGTCTCTCCTTCCTTTATATTTCCCCCTTTTTAGCGGCTTTAATTCATGCTCCTTAAGTGTACTTTAGGCGAACACTTTCAAGTGATGCATTTTGTCAAATAATTCATGTTTTTTTCACTCTATTTAAAATGCTTCGATTTCTTGAAGTGATTGGTTGCGATGTAACGACTCTAGGGTGTGTGTATACTCCTGGGTGGGTATTATGATTGTAATGCATGAATCAAATGAAGGAAAAATTTAGCTCGAAAATTCTTTGGATGGTATTACTATAATTGTGTAGTGCCCACAATTTTATAGCCTCAGTTATCTGTTGACTTCTTTATTCATAGACATGATTTGACAGGATTTTGATATATTTTGGACATTATGCTATGTTATTTGACCTTCATGGACATGTATGGTGATTTGGGCGCGTAGCACCAATTTAGCTTTGATTAGCATGATGACACATTTCATTAGATGTTGAGGATACTAACATATTTTCTATGATATTTGGACCCATTTGATATATGTTGGATACTTAGTTTAGTCACATGTCTTGATGATATAGATTATTCGATTTATTGATAAGAACACATGATAGCATGGATGTATGTCGTTTATATTTATCTTTATGGCTAACTCATGGTGAATTGTGTGTAATTGTGCATGATTTCACATTTACGATTTCATGATGATGTTATGATATCATAGATTTTGTTGATCGCTTATTGAGTAGTTGATTGACAATGTATTGGACTGGTGTGTTTGATGTGTGCATTGAGTGTGTAGGTGACAAGTCACATGATAATGTCCACAAGTGGCTACATAAATTGTGCACAAGTGGCCCACGGGGCTAAGTCCTAACCATGTTAACTGTATGAGGCCTTAGTGTATGTTTGTATTATTTGGGCACCATGAGTGACCCTCATTTGTAATGTAGTATGTCATGTAAAATTAATTTATGTTTAGGTTGTGCTTTTTCATTAAGTAACCTGGTTTGGGGGCTTAATGGTCCCCACTTGCATTAAGTTTGGTATTTTGGTAATTGTGTATTTATTAGAGAGGATTATGGTCACATGTGAACCCTTGGGTGGGACCCACATCCTCTACACTTGTGCCCAAATGCATGAAACCCGAAATTGGGCTATTTTAGGCATTTTAAGTGACCCCTTTTAGTTTTGGGAGTTCACTTAGCATGAAAATAAGCCCTTGGACCCTACCTATTAGGTAGGGGGCTTAATTTCAAGGCATAGAGGGATTTTCCCTCCCATTTTGCCTCTCTTTTTCACCATCCATGTAAGATGGATTGGTATGTGTGTTTTGTAAAAAGTTGCACAAACTTGTTTTATTTTCATTTTGGGTATTTTGGGAGAAGAGTGTTTAAAGTGAATTTATCTTTTCTTATTTTTATTTTGGGAATCTTTGACTTGGAGGGAAGAGAGGGGTGACACATGTCACCCCCTCATTGGTGAGGAAATTTATTGGCTTCTCTTCAAATTCTCCCTCATGGGGGAGAAAGAGAACTTTTTTGGAGCTTTTGCTTGGTGCTTGGAGACTTTTGGAGCTAGAGCTTGCTTGGATAAGGAAGTTGGAAAATCTTAGAGTGTTGGAGAGCTTTTGGAGGTAGGATATTTGAGCTCATTCTATGTTTTATGTCATGCTAGTCAGAAGTGCTCGATAAAATAGATAACACTTAAATAAATAAAATTCATTATAAAAATAAAATAAAAAAGGGAGTGTGAATGGAGGGTGAGTGGATTTTGGGTTGGCATGGGGTAGTGTGGTGGCATGGGATCCTTGACAGAGCACATGGGATTCCTTAATGTCCAGTCCAACCCATCATTTCCCTTCTTTAATATTTCAAACACTTTATTTTGGGATGCAAGGCATGGATCACATAGAAGCTCATGGAAATGTTGTAAATTTAGCAGTTCAGATAGTTGCAGTGATGGTATATGAAAAGAATCTACTAAAATTTTACAGAAAGACTTGGCCAAGGATAATTTGGTACAATTTTTGAAGCTAATCTTCCCAATGAATGCCTGACATCTATCAAATTTTTGGGCATATCAAAACACATTCGAAATCAATTCCTGAGTGAAGTTTCTACCTTGGGAACGATACACCATTTGCATATGGTGTGGCTCTTGGGGTATTGCTTTGAGGATTGTAAAATACATGGTCTACAAGTATATGGTCAATGGATCGTTGGAGAAATACATCCATGGAGATGGTTAGATTTCATTGGACTGGAAACAATTTTATTCAATGGAAATGGGAACAACTCGAGGGATTACATATTTACATGATGAATGCAGAAGCCGCATCTTGCACTTGGACATAAAGCCTCATAATATACTCCTCGATGCCTGTTTTCTCCCCAAAGGTTGCAGATATTGGTCTAGCTATAACAGAGAAAGATGAAAACGTGTATATTCAACTTTGCCTCCACAAGAACAAAAAAGTCTTGTTGATTCAGTCATTGGGGAGATAGAAATGTCTCCAAAACATGAATCTTGGTACATGAGATTCCAGATCAAGTGATTGGCATTGGAGGTGTGACTACAGAAAGGGATAAATAAAGAGTTACTTTATTAATGTGTGTACGAAGAAATGATAGAATGGTGGAAAATTTTCTATAGTTTCAGAGTTAGATTCATGCCCCTTGTGGCCTATGATGCCCATTAAAACAACCCAATTGAGACCCAAGAAACAACCTAGGATTAGTCAGGAAAATTATGGAATAATTTGTTTTGATTAGAAGTGTCAACAACTAGGTTGCGTAAGACAACGGTTAACACTAATGAGTTCTGGAACAAGTTTAGTCTGCTACAACATACTTTTTTTTTATTACAATTATCGGAGGTAACAAGGTCCAAATTTTAGGGTTAGAAGTTTTAGTTAGGTTCAGGGGGTAAATTAACACCATACCCACTCTTGAATATGCTCGAGTTTTAAATTGATTTTTCTCAAACTTAACACAATGAAAATTTCCTTAAATAACTTCCATTAGATAGGAAATTTTCTCACCTTTCCAACGATATAAAGAAGTCCTCCAAACTCCTCAGAAACTCCAATTATGGGCCAAAGTGGGCCTGGAGTGAAAATTTTCCCAAAAGGGACACGTGTCGAGTGAGGAAGAAAGCTCATTTTATGGGTTGGCGGGTCGTGGGGCGGTGTTTGCAAATTTTCTTGCGTGGGGGAGAAATTTCCTATTTGCGCCCATGCCTCCACTGTGCTGACAGGGACATGTGTTGGGCTTCGAGCTCACGTGGAAAGAGGATGATGGAAAGTGTGGGGTGATAGAGGTGTTGGGGAAAATTTGACAAGGAGGGGAGAATTCCAATAAGCGCTTGCGCACCCGCGGTCTGCGTCATCCACGAGGTGGCTTCCTAATAACCACGACTGGGGAGAAAGGGAGAGGGACAGTGGAGCGGCGGGGGAAAGTTGACAAATTTCACCAAAGGAAGGGAAAGGGTAAATGGTGTGCATGGGTCTCATTATGCACCCATGGAAGGGTCTTACAAGGCAAGGGTGGGAGTGCGGGGTAGCAGGGAAAAGGTAAAATTTTTTCCAAAACAAAAATTTCAAAAGATAGAGTTGTGAGGTTTTCCCCACCCCCACCTGTCATCCCATCTTGCCACGTGTGAGCCTCTATTGGTTACGGATTTTTTTTTAAAATTTTCCCAAAAAAAAATTTCCAATAAAATTTTCTAAGTTTTCAAAGGAAAATTTTGGGCTGTGGGCCCGCCAGGGAAAATTTTCCCAAATTTTTCCACCAAGGAAGAAAACTTCAAAGGGCCATAACTTTTGCTAGAAGCTCAGTTTTGGGAAAACAAGGACTTTCTAGAAAGCTCTTGATGCCCTCTTTACACAGAATCATAAATTTTATATTTTGATAAAGTTTGAGGGGTCATTTTAAGAAAACGTTCTGTAGGATTTTAAAGAGAAAAACGGTAATTTTTACTTATAAATTTGATTCAATTTGATCTCCTCCTTCACTCAACATGCCAAAAAGACATGGAGGATTATTCTAGGAAGGATTTAGGATGATTTAGGAAGGTAATTTTACTTGTTTGATTTCCAATTTGCATTTTTCCAACAATTGACAGAAAATGACCTGTGAAAAGGTTTGGGCTTAAATTTTGCAATGTTTTAAATTATTTCCTTAAGTGTTTTGTCAATTTGAGTTCATTGATAATATACACATGCTAAATTTTAACATTTCAAGTTGATTATTATGTGCAAGCTTGAACTGTGCATTTTAATTAAATTATTTTCCAGTTTTAAATTTAAAACAAGATCCATTTCTAGAGGGTCGTATATCAATTTCATCATTCAAGTGTGAAAATTTCATTTCTAATCTAATCTAATACATTCAGTTGTTTTAATCAAACCATTCTAAATCAAAATGCAATACTGAATTCAATTGTTTTATACATTTCCAAAAGATACAAAATATGCGTATTATTTCACATACATTTCTTCTTTTCAAACCAAAGAGATCTAAATCTCTTTTTCCATGCAATGAAACATTTAATTCAATCCATGGTAGACTTAAGTGTTTTAGAAATCATTAAAACAAGAATCCAATTTCATCTTTCACAAAATAGATTTGAAACAAGGAAAAATAATACAATTACATCTCCTTTCTTCCTATTTCATTTTCCAAAATAGGGAAATCATTTATATTGATTCAACACAATATGAAATGTTGGAAGGTTCTTTCAATTCTTTATTGACTTTAAGTCTATAATTTTTACATCTTTCAAATTTGAACAACTTTCATTTCTATTCCTTTCTTTCAAAATCCATAAACAAAAGTATAAACATCTTTCAAATTTGAATTATAGCTTTCATAACCAAATACAAACATCTTTCTTCACAAAATATATTACAATTTCATCCACATCAAAGTGGGAAAGGTTACAAATGAAATATATTTCACAAGGGATTGGAAAATATGTCTTCTTTGCTTCAAAGCCAAGAACAACAACATGCAAGTTTCCTTTTTCTTCCAATTTGATCACAAAAAGTGGGGGAAAGGAAATGCTCTCCACCCAACCAAGACATCTAATGAAAGGAGAAGCCATCCTTCATCATTGGCCCTCAAGCCCCAACCACAATGCAATAAGAAATGGATATCAACCCATGGAAACAATAGGCTTCCACAACACACAACATTCTTTCAACATGCATAATCAAATTAAAACATAGTTCAACATAAGACATCAGTTTATAACTACATTTGAAAACATTCAAATAGAACTCAGGCTTGATCATGCAAGCCAAAGGAGCAAGGACTATGGGGAAGCTACTTATGCCTCCCAATGGGAATTGGGCATCCACCGTAACAAACCACCAATAAATTTCACCACACATATCCTTATGCCCCCACAATCCCTCCTTATGCCCCCACAGATTTCCTTATGCCCCCACAAAGTAAGAAATGCAAGCTATTTCTTTTCCATGGTGGATCCTAAACCCAAACTCCCTCCACAATAATTTTGATGCCACTGGCATTCCCTTATGCCCCCACATGAATTCCCATAGCCTTCTCCTACACCATTCCTATGGAAGTCTACCCAAACAACAAACAAATAACACAAAAAACATGCACCATTCACACAAACACAAAAGAAATAACAACATAAAAGAAGAGCTAAGCTCCTACCTCTCCATGGTAGCTTTTGTTTCCAAATAGTAATTTCAATTCAAAAACAAAGTCCCAAAATCAGCAATCTCAAGTATGAAATTATCTCAATCTCCTCCAAAATCAACAAGATCTCCAAACAGAAAAATGCCCCAAAAGGAAGTGAAAAATGATTCAACAACCCAAAACAAGTAAAGAGTTTGAATTTTATAGAAGAGGGAAGAGAAGAGGATGATGTGGATCCATGTAGGATTCCACATCACACATCCTCAACTCCAAACACAAAATAAAATTTCATTCTCAAAGCACAATAAAGAGGTGGGTGAAAATATGACAAATTTTACTTGCACACTCCAAAAGCCCACACCCCAAAGGACTACAAATTAAAAACATGAAGAAAGTGCAATCAAAAACATGCAACATGATTAATAAAAATGCATTAAAAGGGCTAAAATCAACCCTCAACCATAGGTATGGTTGGTAAATATTTTAAGAGGCATGGGACAAGTTTTACTTGTCCCACAAGCCTCCAAAACAAGCCCCCAAGGACAAATTCGAATTTCCAAGGAGGTGGAGTATTTCATACTCCAAAATCTGACTTACACAACTCTTACAAAACTTACACATCCCTTACATATTTAATACAAAATCCAACAACTTCCATTATTACTTTCCCATATCCCAATTTGATTTATTTAAATTTTAACCATATGATTTCTCACATTAATCTACCACAATTTAATTAAATAAAATAAGAAGGGACACATCACTAATAAAATACATACAACAATAATAAAAAGAAACACATTAATAAAATATACAAAACCCATGGTCACATATAAAGGTAATCCCCCATGGGAATCCCTAACAAAAACAACACACACACACAAAACAAGTTGCCATGGTGACCTTGTTGAATTCACCTAGAATTCTATTGTGGTTGGTCTCCAATCCCCTAATGTTTGTTGTGATATTTTAACCTATAAAACACAAATACCTCCTTGGCCTCATGGCCATATCAGAACATCCAACATGATATAAATATAATCACAAAATCATATAAATAATGAATCACAACAACATCAAAGCAATTTAACAAAATCACTTATAATTATATCAGTAATTTACATCAAAGTAACAAATATATCATCATCATATAATGTCCATTTCTAAGTCTACTCACAATATCAACAAAATCACATGCCGAACAACATTCAAACTATATCCATGTCAAATAGTATATCATCATCCACATATGAAGTGTCTCCAATAATCATCATGCATCATAACCAAATCAAGATCAACAATAATCCATGATCAAATGTCTAACATCATACTAAATCAAAACATAATAATGTCCATAATGTAATCACAATATCAAAATAGGTATCCAAAAGGTGTCAAAGGGAAGTGGGCACTACATCCCCCTCCCCTTAGACTCGACTTCCTCCTGGAAGTCATTGGAAAAAATGTGGAAACTGAACTTGTAATGAAGTAGCATCCTCCCATGTAGCTGCAGTCTCATCATATTTGTCCCACTGCACCCGAACCTGATCAACCTCTCTACCTCGAAGGCCAGGGTCTTGTGATCTAGGATGCAAATGGGCTCCACCATCACCTGCCCTAATCCCGCACCCTAATGATGTCTAATCTAGTACATGAGAAGGATTTGTAATATATCTCATGAGAAATGAAACACAAAAACATCATGTATATGAGACAAGATGGGTGGCAATGCTAGACGGTAGGCAAAGGGCCGATACGCTCTAAGATCTCAAAAGGACCAACGAATCTAGGAGCTAACTTAGAACCTTTTCCATAATGGATAGGGCTCTTGTGTGGCTTGACACGAAGGAACACCTTCATGCCCACATCAAAACTATGGTCAATCCTATGCTGATCTGCATACTTCTTCTTCCTATGTCCTGTGCCTCCTACATGTAATCTCTTCGTGATCAACACCCTCTTGCTCCATGTCCTTAAAGATGAGATGGTCCAAGAGATACTCTATCCTCTAACCTATCCTAACTAAGAGGTGTCCTACACTCTACCATACAAAGCCTGAAAAGGATCCATGCCTATGGAACTCTGAAAACTATTATTGTAGGAAAACTCCACTAAGTATAGGTACTCCTCCCATTTAGACTATTGATCCATCACATACATCCTGAGCATGTCCTCTAAAATATGATTCACCCTCTCAATCTGTCCATTTGTCTCTGGGGTGATATGTTGTGCTGAAGTTGATTCTCATCCCGAGGACATACTTTGCATGGTAGTCCAAAAAAGTGAAGTATATAAAGGATCGCGGTCACAAATGATCTTCCATGGAATCCCATGTAACTTGACAATCTCATCCAAATACACTCATGCCACTGCTCTAGCTATATAAGTGGTCTTCATTGGAGAAAAGTGAGCCACTTTTGTCAATTTATCAACCATGACCATAATGGCGTCGTGGTGATATCTCGACATTGGTAGCCCAATAATAAAGTCCATGGAAATGGTGTCCCACTTCCATTCCGGTATAGCATGAGGATAAAGAAGGCATACTGGATGTTGATGCTTGGCCTTAACTCTCTGGCACTCTAAACATCATGACACAAACTAGGCCACATCTCTACGAAGTCCTCTCTAATGATATGTTGTCTCAAGGTGGCATGCATCTTCTTCACCCGGGATGGGCTGAATAGGGTGCATGATGTGCCTCTACCAAGATGTCCTGCCTCAAGCCTCCATCTCTAGGAACATATATCTGGCCTCTGTGCCTAAGAAGACCATCTGTTCTCTAAGGAAAAACCATCAAACTTCCCCTCAAGGGGTCTCGAGACTCGATCTCTGCTCATACTGCAATGTAGAAGTTGTCAAGAGGAAGCTGCTGAAGGATCTTGCTCCACAAATTTGTGCTCACTGATGTGGCCATAGCCACATGTCTCCATCTGATGAGGGCATCTGTTACCACATTTTCCTTCCCCTTCACATGCTCGATCTCCATATCATACTCATAAAGAAACTCCATCCAACGCCGTTGACGAGCGTTGAGATTGGGCTACGTGAAGAGGTGGCGAAGACTCAAGTGATCTATCCTGAGTGTGAATCTCTGACCAAGAAGAAAGTTCCTCCATCAAACTAAGGCATGCACAATGCCGCAAGCTCAAGATCATGAGTCGGATAATTAAGCTCATAATCCTTGAGTTTTGTGAGACTCAAAAGCCACTACTCTTCCCTCTGCATCAACACACCTCCAAGCCCTGCTAAAGAAGAATTTGTGCAAACAAAGAAATCACCTTATGGATCTGACACTGCAAGAATAGGTGCTATGGTAAGGCACTCCTTTAGTGTTTTGAAGGCCTGCTCACATCTATCCGACCAAATTTTTTTTCCCTTTCCTCTGAAGGGAAGTGATAGGGTGCACAATCCGAGAGAAGTCCTAAACAAATCTTTAGTAGTAACCTAATAATCCCATGAAGTTGCGCACCTCAATCACTATAGTGGGTGTTGGATAATCCATAATGGCTCTAATCTTGGAAGGATTGATGGTGATACCTTCCCCATAAATGATATGACCCAAATACTGCACCTCTATCTGAAAGAATGCACACTTCTCCAAGTTCTACAAAGTTGCTGCTCCCAAAGACACTGAAGAACCTGGCGAAGGTGCCCCTCGTGCTCCTCATGCGTATACGTGAGTATATAAAAATGTCATCTAGGAAGATGAGCACAAAGCAATCTAAGAAGGTCCTGAATACCCCATTCATCAAACTCATGAACACTGGGGGGAATTAGTCAAACCAAAAGGCACCACTGTGAACTCATAGTGCCCATATCTCATATGAAAGGTGGTCTTATGAATGTCCGCCTCGAAATCCTCATTTGATGGTAGCTGACTTAAGATCAATCTTAGAGAAAACTGTGGCTCCCTTCATCTGATCAAACAAGTCATCAATATGTGGAAGGGGATAACGATTCTTGATCGTTACCTTATTCAAATTGATTGGTGGTGGTAATCAATACAAAACCACAAGGATCCATCCTTCTTCTTCACAAAGATCATAGTGCACCCAAGGGGATACACTAGGATGGATAAGGCCTTTCTCCAAAAGGCCCTCAAGCTGCAACTTGATCTCATAGAGCTCTGGGGTGGTCATCCGATAAGGTGCTTGTTAGGATAGGCTCAACCCCCGGGAACTAGATCTATATGAAAATCAATCTCATGTGGGGTGGTAACCTGGTAGTAGTTCCCTTGGAAAGACATCGAAAAATCTCTCAAAATGGGATTATCATCTAGTGATGGTCCACTAGACCCATCCTCCGATATAGGCCTTCTCAACATACCTCGCAACCTGCCGCATAATAGATCTGAACCTCATGGTCCAATGTCTAAATTCTTGGCCCCGAAATCTCCGAATCCAACTCTCTAATCATCTACACAAGATATAGTCTTGTGGTAATAATCCATACCGGCCATGTGTGCGAGAGAACCAATCCATACCCAAAATCCCCATACGATCCCAAAGGAAGGAAAGAGATGCGAGGTAGTGGTGAAAGGTCCCATGAACTCCGTCGATCCTCTAAGCGATGAACCTCTGACAAATATATGCTCTTGAATCTCTCCTCAAATAACCCAAGGTCATGACCTTGCCTAACTACCAACATGGATCACTCTCTACTAAAGATGGTGCAATGCAAGAATCAGAATACTCAGAATCAAACAATCCCAGAGGTAGGAATACCACTAATGCTACATGTGGTCTCAATGTTCATCCCTTAGTAGATCGCTCTACGATGCTCATTTAGCGATTCTCAACCACAAGCATAAATCCTATGAAGCAACCCCAAGCTCACTACTAGTAGGCTTGGAGATCCGTGAAATCTTACCCTTGTTATTATGGTAATGTGGGCCAAAGTCTCTCCAAAATCTCGATGTGACTCCACAACCAAACGATGGCCTCTAGGTCTCT
Source organism: Taxus wallichiana var. yunnanensis (assembly GCA_018340775.1). Taxonomy (NCBI): domain Eukaryota; kingdom Viridiplantae; phylum Streptophyta; class Pinopsida; order Cupressales; family Taxaceae; genus Taxus; species Taxus wallichiana. The sequence continues at coordinate 710,410,920 of CM031237.1, read as the reverse complement.
CCCTAATGCTCATCCCTAAGCACCTCTAGTAGGGCTTGGAGACCTCTCTGGATCTCTAACGATGATTCGGTCACCCTGTCCCCTCTATGGTGACTCTCTGCTAGTGACTCCAGATGGGATTTCTAAGCTCTAGGGTTCATGATCCTCGTTGGGATCGAGGAGATAGCTAGCCCTCAATGGAAGGGGCTCTATCATGGCTGGTCACATGTCCTCCTCCTAATCCTCCATGTAGAGTGGCATTGACATCCCAAAGAGTCTACAAAATATGGGTAGGATAGTTTTACACCCCTGATCAGTGGTGGTGGTGGTGGTGGTAAGTCTAAGTCTATGTGAAAATTCCCCCCCCCCTGTGCCACCTCCTGTATAGACCAAAGTGAGAGTTAGTTCATTTTTCTAAGTTTTATTCAATTTCCATGTTTACTAAAAAAATATGCAATTTCTAAACTAAGTTATTTTTCTAGATTTAAAAAAAATGTGCTAGGTTTAAGTTTCATGTCCCAAGTTTTCTAGTGTGCCCAATGGTCCAAGATTTTGAACCACTTCTCTGATACCAAGTGTGATGCCCATTAAAACAACCCACTTGAGACCCAAGAAACAACCTAGGGTTAGTTAGGAAAATTATGGAATAATTTTTTTTTTTATAAGTGTCTACAACTAGGTTATAAGACAATAGTTGACACTAACAAGTTTCAGAACAAGTTTAAATTACTAGAACATACTTTTCATTTATTATAATTATCGAAGACAAAGGTCCAAATTTTAGGGTTAGAAGTTTCAGTTAGGTTCAGGGGTAAATTAACACCATACCCACTCTCAAACAGACTCGAGTTTCAACTTGATTTTTCTCACACTTAACACATTCAAAATTTCCTAAATCACTTCCATTGGATAGGAAATTTTCTCACCTTTCCGATGATATAAAGAAGTCCTCCTAACTCCTTGTAAAACTCTAGTTATGGGCTGGTGGGCCCTGGAGTGAAAATTTTCCCAAAAGGGACACGTGTCGAGTGGGGAAGAAAGCCCATTTTCTAGGTTGGCGGGTCATGGGCGGTGTTTGGAATTTTTTATTCATGGGGAGAAATTTCCTATTTGCACCCATGCCCCATGGCTGTGTCTATCAAGGACATGTGGCGGGCTTCGAGCTCACATGGGGGAGGATGAGGGAAGGGCAGGTGGTGGCGGAGGTGTTGGGGAAATTTTCGCAAAGGGGAGAAAAGGGAGAGGTTTCATGCGTGCCTGCTGGTCCGCCAAGGACACGGGTCAATAACCATGGTGGGGAGAAAGTGGGGGCCATGGGAGGAACACAAAAAAAGTTCCAAAACAAATTTCACCAAAAGGAAAAGGGTCGCTAGGGTTGTCCCCTCCATTATCCCGTGCCACCACGTAAGGGTCTCACCATGGTGAGGAGGGAGTTGGGCCGCCACGGGGAAAAAGGAAAAAATTTTCCAAAATTTTTCTAAAAAAGGACAAAAGATAGAATGTGCGAGGTTTTTCCCACCCTCATTGTCATCCCATGAGGACACATGTGGTAGCACGATTGGTTTGCTGGTAGCGGAAATTTTAAAAAATTTCCCCAAGAATTTTTTCCAAAAAAATTCTAAGGATTTTTAAAGGAAAATTTTTTGGGGCCATGGGCTTCGCTTAGTGAAAATTTTCCCAAATTTTCCCACCAAGGAAGAAAAACTTCAGAGGGCCATAAATTTTTCTAGAAAGCTTAGTTTTGGGAAAACGAGGACTTTCTAGAAAGCTCTCGATGCCCTCTTTGTATAGAATCATAAATTTTACATTTTGATAAATTTTGAGGGGTAATTTTTAAGAAAATGTTCTACAAGATTTTTAAAAAAACTAGTAATTTTACTTATAAATTTGATTCAATTTGATCTCCTCCTTCACTCAACATGCCAAACAGACATGGAGGATTATTCTAGGAAGGATTTAGGATGATTTAGGAAGGTAATTTTACTTGTTTGATTTCCAATTTGCATTTTTCCAACAATTGATGGAAAATGACTGTGAAAAGGTTTAGGCTTAAATTTTGCAATGTTTTAAATTATTTCATTAAGTGTTCTTGTCAATTTGAGTTCCTTGATAATATAACATGATAAATTTTAACATTTCCAAGTTGATTATTATGTGCAGGCTTGAACTGTGCATTTTAATTAAATTATTTTCCGAGTTTTAAATTTACAATGATAGATCCATTTCTAGAGAATGTTTATCAATTTCATCTTCCAAGTGTGGCAAATTTCATTTCTTTAATCTAATCTAATACATTAGTTGTTTTAAACAAACCATTCTAAATCAAAATGCAATATTGAATTCCATTTTACACATTTCCAAAGATACAAAATACTGCATTATTTCCACATACATTTCTTCTTTTCAAACAGAGATCTAACTATCTCTTTTCCATACAATGAAACATTTAATTCAATCCATGGTGGTGATTTAAGTGTTTTCCTTCTTCAAGAAATCATTAAAACAAGAACATTTTATCTTTCATTAATCATAATTTCCAAACAAGGTAAAATAATACAATTACATCTCCGTGTTTCTTCCTTTTTCATTTTCCAAAATAGGGATTACAATCACAATTTGATTTTCAATTCAACACAACAATGAAAACAGGGAAGGTCTATAATTCTTTATTGACATTTCAATTATACAACTTTCATCTTTCATGTTTCAAAATGCATAAACAAAAGATTTCTATTCCTTTCTTTCACAATTAGAAAATATAAACATCATTCATAGTTCGAATATACAAACTTTCATAACCAATTACAAACATATTTTCTTCATAAAATATATTACAATTTCATCCACATCAAAGTGGGAAAGGTTACAAATGAAATATGTTTCACAAGGGACTGGCAAAACTATCTTCTTCTACTCCAAAACAGCAACATGCAAGTTTCCTTTTTCTTCCAATTTGATCACAACAAAAGTGGGGAAAGGTGATGCTCTCCACCTAACCAAGACATCCAATGAAAGGAGAAGTCATCCTTCATCATTGGCCCCCAAGCCCCAACCACAATTCAATAAGAAATGGATATCAACCCATGGCAACAATAAGCTTCCACAACACACAACATTCTTTCAACATGCATAATCAAATTAAAACATAGTTCAACACAAGACAACAGTTTACAACTACATTTGAAAACATTCAAATAGAACTCAAGCTTGATCATGCAAGCCAAAGGAGCAAGGAATATGGGGAAGCTACTTATGCCTCCCAATGGGAATTGGGCATCCACCTGTAACAAATCGCCAATAAATTTCACCACACATATCTTATGCCCCCACAATCCCTCCTTATGCCCCCACAAATTTTCCTTATGCCCCCACAAAGTAAGAAATGCAAGCTATTTCTTTTCCATGGTGGATCCCAAACCCAAACTCCTCCACAAGAATTTCGATGCCACGGGCATTCCCTTATGCCCCCCACATGAATTCCCCATAGCCTTCTCCTACACCATTCCTATGGTAGTCTACCCAAACAACCAACAAATAAACAAAAAACATGCACCATTCATACACACACAAAAGAAAATAACAACATAAAAGAAGAGCTAAGCTCCTACCTCTCCATGGTAGCTTTTATTTCCAAACAAAGTAATCTTTAATGCCAAAAACACAGTCCCAAAATCAGCAATCTCTAAGTATGAAATGCTCTCTAATATTCTCCCAAAATCAACAAGAGCTCCAAACAGCAAAAATGCGCCCCCAAAAGGAAGTATACCAAATGATTCAACAACCCAAAACAAGCAAAGAGTTTGAATTTTATAGAAGAGGGAAGAGAAGAGGATGATGTGGATCCATGTAGGATGCCACATCACACATCCTCAACTCCAAACACAAAAGACAAAATTTCATTCTCCAAAGCACAATAAAGAGGTGGGTGAAAATATGACAATTTTCTTGCACACTCCAAAATCCCACACCCCAAAGGACTACAAATTTAAAAAATGTAAGAAGAGTGCAATCAAAACATGCAACATGATTAATAAAAATGCATTAAAAAGGGCTAAAATCAACCCTCCAACCATAGGTATGGTTGGTAAATAGATTTAAGAGGCATGGGACAAGTTTTACTTGTCCCACAAGCCTCCAAAAACAACCCCCAAGGACAAATTTGAATTTCCAAGGAGGTGGAGTATTTCATACTCCAAAATCTGACTTACACAACTCTTACACAAACTTACACATCCCTTACATATTTAATACAAAGGGCCAACAACTTCCATTATTACTTTCCCATATCCCAATTTGATTTATTTAAATTTTAACCATATGATTTCTCACATTAATCTACCATAATTTAATTAAATAAAAGAAAGGAACACATCACTAATAAAATACATACAACAATAATAAAAAGAAACCACATTAATAAAATACACAAAACCCATGGTCACATATAAAGGTGATTCCCCCATGGGAATCCCTAACAAAAACAACACAACACAATAAAACAAGTTGCCATGGTGACCGTGTTGAATTCATCTAGAATTCCAATGTGATTGGTCTCCAATTCCTCGATGTTTGTTGTGACATTTAACCCGCAAAACACAAATACCTCCTTCGGCCTCGTGGCCATATCAAAACATCCAACATGATATAAATATAATCAAAAATCATGTAAATAATAACATGAATAACAAAATCAACAACATCAACAACATCAAAGTAACTATATCATCATCATATAATGTCCATTTCTAAGTCTACTCACAATATCCAACAATCACATGCCCGAACAACATTCTCTATACATCCATGTCAAAATAGTATATCATCATCCACATATGAGGTGTCTCTAATAATCATCATGCATCATAACCAAATCAAGATCAACAATAATCCATGATCAAATGTCTAACATCATACTAAATCAGAACTATAATAATGTTCATAATGTAATCAATAGTATCAAAATAAGCATCAAAAGGTGTCAAAGGGAAGTGGGCACTACATGGCCCTATACCTACATTACCTTGTGTTTATCACATAGATAGAAAAAAAAAGGTGGATATAAATTGGTTGATGATAAAGTAATGCATCATTCAGATGTGCAAAATTACCTTCACAACCATGGATTCACCCATAGATCCTCACGTCCATCTTCTAGTGGCATATGAACTGTTCGAGTAAATGCCAGAAGTGTGGCCTCATGGTTTGCAATGATAGTAGGATATGTTAAAAAAATGGGTTTTTTTAAGGCTTTGGGACCTTTCAAGAAAATGTAAAATGGTAAAATTGTGGATGCTCATGAATTGTTCGACAAAATGCTTAAGTGAGATGTTAAACCAAATCCTCGTGGTTTTGACCGGCTTCGCTCCTCCGTGCATGGTTCATCTCTCCTTATCTTTCATAATTCTTGTACTTTAGTTTTTCTTTTGCAACAAAATATAATTTTAAAAGCTTGGGATTATCATAGATTTAATTATTTTATATTAACTTGTCAAAAACAATAAAATGTTGTATCGTAACTCACGCAATCAAAATAACCATTTTGTAGTAAACCATGAACTTCAACCCTCATTTTGAGGTGATTTAGAAAACTTCCTAACCAAACTAGATCACTACAGTATTTTTTTATCGACAAGTTGAAGTTGACTTCTCGGTAAATATGTTGACCATCTCCTGGTTTAAATAGATAAATTGTAATTTCGGGACTCACAAAGTAACCTTCGTAACTCCGGAAAAGGAAGGTTAAGCTTCCATCCTGTACCTTGTCATGTGAGGAATCACTTTAATCCTTGAATCGACCTCGAATGATCGTATGCGATATTTTTGACGCCCCTTCTAAGAGCCTTGTTACACCGTTTTACAACTGTAGGAAGTTGTTAAATTTGAAAATTTGGGTTTCATTTTTTCTCATCGTTTGATCCTTGAACAACGAAATGCCTATCCGCCTTCGTAAAACTCTAGTATTTTTACTAGATAATTCCTGGAACCTTTAGTTTGAGGAAAACACTTTCTTGATAGTTTGGCAATGGCATTTTGTAGGCCTCTGGTCATAGTTTGACTAGGTCAAACTAGACCAATTATGACCGTGGCTCTAGAAAACATGTTGTTGTTTGATAATTGTTTGCTAATTCTCAATCATGTTGACTCTGGGGAATTCTCCATATATAGGGAAACTTGTAGGAAGTTCCTCGTTGCACGCTCATCCATCGAACATTGTTTTGGATGTGGTTTTCTGAGCCCTCAAGCTCACTTTTGATCATTAACAACTAGCTCATTTATGGCCGACGGTCCCCGAAAACTAACACTAATCATAAAGTGTTTACGCTTATGAATTCATCGCAGGTTCTATGAAGTCTTGGTATATAAGTGGGCACGTAGAAATTTAACCGTGGCGTGTTTTCTCATTAGATGACAAAGTTTGAAAGCGGTTTCTTTGTCTTGAGCCTGATTTGAACATTTTTATAGCTAGCAGGAAAATGTAAACCACGTGGGAACTTTTGACACATGTAAATAACTGTTTGAAAACTCCATAGTGTAACTTGTTGTGTGAAATAAAACTTTTGACAAAATGATGCTTCTCTCTCTCTCTCCTTGGTTAAGAAATGAAGTGAAATGAAATAAAATGAATTCATGTTTCTAAACCTTTTCTTTCGAATGAAAATTATAATTATTATTTTATGTAAATGGGGAACTGAAAAACATTAATTATGTTAGATTAGGGTGGATTCCATGCCAGTGATTTATCACTGATTTCATGCTCACATGGTTTTCACAGAAGAAAGATAGTGAAAAGGTGATGTGTAATTCATTATTTATCATTGTAATTTATATAGGTCATTGTAGAATGAATATATGTATAATGTATTCTTTTGTTACAGAAAGTTATATTTGAAATTTGCTAATATGTATGAGATGCTATTTTTAGGGATATCTTAGGAAATGTGCATTAATCACAGGTTCAATTTGATTTATAGTTGTGTATGGTAAAAGGGTTTGATATATATATATATATAGTAAATGAATTTGAAGTTAATATATTGTAATGCATTTTCAGTGTTCAATAAATGATTAATTAATTATTGGGTTGTATTCTTACCTTGTAAATGTAATAAAGAGATTCAATCGAAACACTCAACCCTAGTATAAGATCTGTGCATAACATGTCTTCATGTGTGATCCTTTTTACCATAGAAGAAATTGAAAACCGTAGAATGAACTTAAACTTTGCACTCAATGGAACCTCCTAGTTTAGGTAAATAAGAGCCCAAGGATGGGGTTATCGTCTTAGTCAGTATGTTTAGTGACATCGTCATAAACCCGACATATAGGAGCTAACATAGTCAAACTTTATCTGGAGTAAGTAGAGCTAAATCTTCCTTCGTATCCTGGTGGATTACCTTGTCTTCGAAGATAGATTTAGAATTAAATTTCTTCATCAAATGAATTGTTTGTGGGATCCAGATGACATCATGGAGCTAGGGAAATAGTTTTACTATCACTTAAAATCTTGTTAATGATTTCTTTAGATCCTCTCAGCTAAATGTCTTATCTTTGGCTAGTGACAATATAGTGCCTTGATCTTTTACGGAGGGTTTATAGGGTAAATATGTTTTTGAACCTTAATCTAATCTATAATAGGGCATAAAGCCTGAGTGAGAATTGAAATCAAACTAAACCTTAGTTGATTAGGAGGTTAACTTGTGGGTAGAAAATTATAAGTAACTCTTTGCTAACAAAATTGGTTTGAAAGATGTTGACTTTAGAGAACCTAGGAAACCGAAATCTTGTCCCGTAATCCCTTGTTATGCCCTTTTATGACAATAAGAATAAAATAAATTTCACTTGCAAAATCGTGAAAGGAAGAACCCTGGGATCTTACCTTGAACACAAAACACTAACGGTTCATGTGTAGTTTATAATACTTCCAATCATGTACTTCTTCAAGATGTCAGGCAAGTACTTTCGTAACGCTTTTGTTATAAAGCGATGGTAATAATGAGACCATAATGCGATGTAAAAGTAAATCATATAAGAGTAAAAAAAAAAAGATTTGAGGTTAGGAATAATGCCACTCTTGGAGTCCTTATAACTCAATTAAACATTTTCATGTGTTACAAAGAATATGAGTTTCCCTTGGTGAGATCAAACTTCAAGAAAAACAAAAGATATATATATATATATATATATATATATATATATATATATATATATATATATATATATATATAATCTAAATACAATTTCTGTTGTGGGAATGTTGAATCGGGAAATAAAGATACCGAGATCAAAGAATGTTTATGGGAAAAAGGTATCTTGAATCTAAACCACCCTCCTTAAATCCTAATATTGCTTTCTGGACATCAAGTCAGATTCACTTGAGTTGCAAGGGTAAAATGTAGACATTGAATACGCGTTTGAGAAGCATGTTTTTAACATAAGAACAAGAGAATTAAGTACTTTATATGCAATTTGAATTATGCCTAATAATTATGTAAGTTATGGAAATTTTTGTAAAGGATAAAAAGCCAACTTAAAATGGTCGAATTGTAAATTAAATGTGGAATGAACTTAAGAATTTGTAGGTGGAAAAAGGAGAAAAATATCCTTGCACAATAATGTTCTTGGAATGTTAATCGTAACTAAGATGCAATTAAAGAAATGATGTGTTGTGGGTTTGCCAATCCTTGAGTCCTTTTCTTGTGGTTGGGTTATTGCTAGCATTCATTCATTGGGGAAAGTGTGGCATAGACATGTATATGGTGTTATCATGTGTCTATGTGAGTCGATGACTTATGTAAGTGTCGTATGTGTTGTTGAGTTTTCCTTACTTGGAGCCTTTGTAGCATTGTGTAGTGAGCAATGCAAGTCAAAAAATAATTTATTATCCTGGTATTTTACTATTCTATTTGTGTGTGTAAAATGTGGGCATTACACTAGTACTTATCCTTTCTTATATTTGAAATGTGTGTTTTGTTCATGTGTGTTGTTGCTTGAGTATGTTTTTATGTTTTTATTTTCTCCATCCATCATATGGCTTGATGGATTTTGGAGTTTATGGGGAAAGAGAGAGAGAGAGATTTTTCCTCTTAAACCTCATGGATTGATGAGCAAGCCATGTAGGTTCTTTTTACTCCCCTCATATGGTTTGAGGTGGGGAAGGTGGTTCGTATGGTTTGAACCCCTTCCCCATTCTTAGAGAGGAAACCCAATGGGTTTTAAAATTCTCCCAAGAAAGATTTAGGTGAATGGGTGGAGCAATAAGGAGGGTTTGTTGTCTTGGAGGAATAAGGAGGTTGTGAAGAAATTGTTTGTGTGCATCCTATGGTTGGACCACACTTTTGGCACCTTGGATATCTCATCTTCTCTTCCCCATTTTGGAGGATGAATATGGTTTTCTCCTCCTTTCCTTGTTTGTAAAATGTTGTGTTTTTCTTAGTGCATGGACTTACCTTGTATGTGAATATAATGTTGTTATGTCTCCCTATATCTTGTGCACAATTGTGGAAGCTAGCTCTCTCTCCCATGGGATTTGGCGAGGCTAGCATTTTTTCCAACCCTTGGAAAGGCATGTAATGATTCATATAGGTTGCGTGGTAAAACAAGCCCTTCTCTTGGTCTCTTGGAAAAAATTCAAGGTTGGAGCTCAAATGTGGAAGATGTTTGGAGGTTCTTGTCACCATAGTTATTCATTGTTTTCTCCCATTTTTGGTGAATATTACTCTCATTGTAATCTCATGAATGTGGCTATTTGGAAAGTTCTGTCTTGTAAATTATCCTCTTTGTGATTTGGAATCACTTGTAAATTAGTGTCACATTTGTAGTATAACCTTCCTTCAATCTTGGAAGGAAGACTTGTTATGTTGATTTCTTATGTATTTTAAGTATTTTGGAATCATGATGTAATTGTGAACTTAAGCTCCTTGTAAAGGAAATATTGTAAAATAGATGTTTCCCTTAAAATGAAATTGATTTGAAACTCCATTTTGAAAAGAAAGTTTATAGATTGGAAATATGTTTTTCAAAAAAAATGTTTCTTTGATTGGAAATCTTTCTTGTTTGAAAATCTGAAATATGTATTTTGCTAGAGCATTAGAAAGGAAATATAGTCATAACATGGAGCCTTAGGATTATCATTGAATGGAAATACTCTCTTTCTTGCAATATATCTCTTCCTTGTAAATTGTTGGTAACATTATTGAATAGATTGGAATTTAGTGTTGCCTCCTTTCCATGTGAAATTTACAGAAATTATCTTATTAGGGAATTAAATGTGAGTTAACTTTCTCCCTTACAAAATTGTAAACATAGTTCAAGCCTCTCTTCTATTTGAACCATTTTGCTACATTCTTCTTTTTAGCACATAAATGAGAAAATCATTTTAATATAGATATAATGCAAAACATTAAATTTCATACTCCTCAAGAATAACAAAAAAAAAAAAAAATCCATCATTTTACAACTTTAACATTTTCTTTCCCATACGATATGATATACATATATTAAAATACGTTTCATATAGCTATAATTATAAAATGTAACTATAATATGCCTTACATAATTATTCATTATTTAACCTATGTTATTATAATTATTTATTTTAATTATAATATTCTAGAAGTTATTATGTGTGTGTGTGTTAATAAATTTTAAAATAATAAAAACAAAACAAACCTTTATTAAAAAAAGACTACGGTGGGAAAAGTTGTTTATGTTTCAAAGCATAAAGTAAAAATAAAGCCCAAACTAGCGCACCCATACTCCACCGTCCACGTAACCCTCTCCCCACACCCTCCATGTAGTCCAAAACCAACCCCATACCCCCTTCTCCAAACTGCCGCCCCTCCCTTAATACAAAATCCGCGGTTTGTTTTTTCATACGGGTTTTTCAAATAATATATTTTTTAATTAATGCAATCACTAATAAACTCCATGAATCCATCTCTCCATATCTCCTCAACCTCACAACAAAAATAAGACAAAATGAAAACCAAATGGAGAGAAAAGAAAAGATAAAATTGTGCTAGGGCAAGATGAGATCTAGGGTCAAGATTAGATCTATCCTAGGGCTCACATTAAACCCTACACACTTTAAGTCATGGGTATTTTTTTATGGGAATGAGAAATAAATTAAAGGGGTGTGTGTGGACAAACTAAATAAAAAAGGGGGAAAACTGATTAAGTTATAAAGGGGTGTAGACTTTTATTTGTGACCCTAGTGAACTTAATAGAATAAAATAATTAAGTTGTTATTGGGCTAGTGTCTATTTAATTTTGGATAAATTAAATTAATATAAATTATTTATTAACGGGAAACGGTGAAGCAAGTGTTAGTATTAATCGTTCACTTTAAAAAATACCCAAGTTTTTAGTTACATTTTGGTGTAGTTTCCGATGTCCTGTAGGTGGCATTACAAATTGTTTAGTATAAATTTCTATCTTTTTCTTTAAAACATGTGTGCAATGTGTTATTTTCCACTCACATATTATGGGTAGAAATACCCAGGGTATTGAATATGTCATGCAAAGAAAAGGTAATTCGAGGCTTTCTTAATTATGCTAAGAAGCTATTTAAATATCGTCCCTTATTTTTTACATTTTCCATGACATCCTCTCATTCTTGGGAACCCCATTTTACACTAATTGTACTTTTTACCATTATGGCACTATAAATTTTGGAAACAAAGATTACCCTCAATTAGGATCACGTGTTACGTATCACACCCCCGCCGCGCCTTGAAAAACAATCTCAGTGGAGGTCAATATCCTTCTACAATAGTGTCTAAGGGAAATGATTCTCCCTTGGAGACCAAAAACAATCTTAGTGGAGGTCAATATCCTTCTACAATAGTGTCTAAGGGAAATGATTCTCCTTGGAGACCAAAACAGGATCTATAAAATGAGGAATGTTTGTGTAGGATTGTGAAGGTGTTCTTGTATAAAATAGTAAGATGATCATGATTAAGTATAATTGGTGAATAGAGGAGGAAAGTGTGATACATATGTGTTGCTTCTCCAAATGCGCCTAAAAATATCAAATTTGATACTTCACGAATTTCAAAGAGCAAAATCAACTAGTATCTTGATTATCTCGAAATTTGTGACAAATTGAATACCACTTTAAAAATACTCTTTGCAATTATTTCCGCGTAATACTAATACTAATGCTAATATTAAAATAAAAATAAATCTATAATAAAAGCTAATATTTTTATTTACATCTATGATTAGGGTTGGGTGCAAAATGCCCCTACAGTTCCGCAACAAAGATACAAAACCCCCAGCCTTGTAAAGTCTCTTTCCAGTGGTAAATTTGATGAACCGCATAGACAGCAGGGGATAAGTGAGAAAAATGGAATTGCAAGACTTGGAATCGATAATTCCACTGGCCATGAAGTGGATTGAGCACACCACCGATCTCAACTCTTTCCTGCAAGCCATTACTTTTACAGATTCTGACACTTTTGTCCTCAAAGTCGATGCAATGGAGCTTTTGGAGTGGAACCCCCTTTTGGCCAAAGCAATCTTGAGCGACCCTGATTTCATCGCATTCAAGCTCTGGAATTTCATGTTTTCGTCAATGGATCATCCGTCCTTCACGCTTGGAAAACGTATGTGGCTAAGGTTCGATTCTGTTCCGCTTCCAATCGTTTCAGCGGAAAAGTTGTGGAAGACGGGAGCAGCCAGAGGTCCACACAAAACCCTTGTGCACGTCCATGGAGTTGTGTACGCCACTACCACCGTTCAAAGACTATATCCTCAAAATCATTCTCCCCGTCTTGATTTATGATGAAATATTTCTGGAATCTTATTTCATGTTTAGGTATAAGTTCAAAGTTCCTTTATTTTTGAAGCATAATCTATTTGTGAGTTTCAGAATGCATGGATTTAAGGGAGAATTTTGCTCAATCAAAACTCTTGTAGATGATTTAAATAATAGGATCGGGAAGAGAAAATCTATTTCGTATATCGCAAATTGTATAGATTGCATTTCCTAGAAGAGAGGAAAATCTGATCGATAAGGTTTCCAATAGTCTGCAAATTACGAAAATTAAACTGGAAATTTGCTAGGTTTTATCGCCCTAATTGCCACAAATTTTGCAAATAATTGCAGAAATATCTTTATTTGTTCGTGCTACTTAAGATTTGAGCTCAAGGCATCATCATACACATCTGTTTACCTGCATGATTTTCATGGATATTTTTTTGAAGAAAATAAATTGTTTGATTGTAGTCGCTGTAAAATTACTGCTCTCGCCAATTTCAAATCTTTTCCGAAAATCCAGTCTGCATTCCATGAAGGACGAAGGGAATTTTGATTCATAAAGTTTCATATACTCTCTTACGATTAAAATTAACTGGAACATTATATGTTTTATTGCCGTTGGTTAGAATACTATGATAGAAATATCTTACTGAGAATAAATTTCCGGTGATATCTTCAAATGCGCCTCGTACATTTGAGCTCAGGTTGTCTTTGACGTAGTGAATTCACAGCATACATGAGACGTGTTCAATGCAAAGGATGTGGTTTCGTCAAAGATATTTGGCTTTCCGAAAGATTGCCGCTCGGAAGGATTTGCTGTTCGAACGGCGAATTTGAAGAAGATAAATCCGCTTCAATTTACGTTTCCTCTCAGGTAGCGGCTAAATCGAATCTGATTATAAATTTGTAGGGTTTATAAGTTCAAACAGCTGCAAATTTCAGTGTTCATCTTCTCGAGATCGAGTTTGCTCATAATTTTCTGGCTTTTAAATACAGTGGCGTATTTCTTCTGTTCATTTAATGGAGCAACTGAAAATAAGGTTAAGATGAAGGTAGCTGAGTAATCTCTATTTTTGTATACAGGAAGTCCTGTTAGGGCCTGTACCGACGGTATCAAACGAAGCTTTGTCGTTTCCGCAACTGATCTTAATTGTTTTGCAAGACGATTTGGCCGGCCAAGTGCAAATCGGAGACTCCATCGCAGTTATTGGCCACGCCTTTGCAGAAATCAAAGAATCTCAACCTTGTCAAGGGAAGTGTCTAAGCAGGCTCAAGGTGACAGCAAACAACATAACTAATCCATTTAATTTCAAGTCTTTAACCTTGGCAAACCAAACTGTAGACCTCTGGCCCGATCCAACCTTTCTGGACGATGCCGGTGGCGTTTCCTTGAACGCTCTATGCAAATTTCTTTCCGCAAACGGAGCTCAAACAAGTCTAAATGTATACTCCTGCGTTGCTCTGCTAATAAGCCTGGTTGCAAGTGAAAACGCCGTAACATTTCACAATAATAATGATCAGAGGAAGCAAATTCATATAATGCTAACCAGCAGAGGCCCTGCGAGACTTTGTTCCGTCAATTGCAGGGCGTAGCAGCACTGTATGGGGAAGGAGCGTCCTCCACAGCCCAAGCAACAAAAATCTGGCTGCGAAATTGACAAATTCGGGTGCTGGTGGTTCTCAAATTCTGCAGTCGGGGAGCTTATCTCGCAGTAATGATGGTATCTTTCTAGTGGATTTCTTCAGCTGTTCCATATCCAGATCAGAAGTTAGAGATTTCCGCATGAAGCAATGGAGAAGCCCAGTATTAATGTAAAGGATTCTCAGGTACAAAACATTTTTTTCACTTTTCTACTTCAGGGTTTGTTGTCCATATTATTACAGCGATTTGAGCTATTTTGATCATGCCGGAACATTATTCATTCTTATAATTTTTCTACCATTCAGGAACTCTGCATTCCTTGCAGGTCAACAGTGTGGGGAACATACGCACTCTTCATAAACGGAGAATCTGCCTTACTCCCTTTAGACTTTCCAAAGATAGCTCGCAGAGGTCCTCCTGTCGATCCAGAGCTGATCAATAGGTTTGAGATTATTCTTAACGCGGAAGAAGAAGATGATTTTCCTCTCAAAGATAATATGATTGTTCAATCCGGAGGGTCCAGCCAGTCGAAAGAATTGCAAAAGCATTTACATTCAGCTTCAAATATCAAATCCGTAAAGATTTCACGGGGCGCGCATGATCTGATTCGATCGTATTATCTAGCATTTAGAAAGGCGAAATCATTCATCATGATTCAGTCCGATGACGTCTTCTCTCTGCAAAGCCTTCTCCGCGTCGCCTCTGCTTGTGCAAGATTGTGTTTGCGTGACGAAATTTTAGAGGTAAAATCGTTTATTTCTTGATTAAATTCCAGAGTTTGTTGAATCCGGCCCCGGCATTGATGCACCGACTTATACATATTTCAGATTCCCGATGCAACTCTGGCGATCCTTCTGTGCGAGAAGACTCATGCAGCCAAGGTATTCTTTTACCTATATTATTCTGCCATTAATTTTTAACTTCTTTACTTTCGTACAGCAACGATTTGTTAATCCAGTTCATCAATATTATTACTACAGTGTGGATTGTCAGTTATGGAGCATTCTTCAAGCGGGCAATTGTTTGGGTCGAGTGGTGGTAGTGAATATGCAGAGAAGAATTTGGACAAGGAAATCAAAGACTTCCATCATTATCTAATGCAAAACCTCACGTCTTTCCAAACTTCATCTCTATAATCTCGTATCCAGAATTCATTCCAGCCACCGATGGAGGGATCCTTACAAACGGCAGAAGATATCCTGGAATTTAAATGAAATGATTTTTAAAAAATGTTTTCTGGGATTCACATAGACTAGATTTTGTCGAATTTATGGCTATCTTGACTGTATTTAGAAATTCTTTGTAGCGACCTAAAAAAATCCACACACGAACAACACAGTGAAATACAGGATAATTTTTTTTTTTGACTTGCTTGACACATAACATGACGCAACATGTCGTCACCAAGGATACAACTAACACTGTGAACAACTTGATACAAGGATGGCCATAAAGGCAGCACGGAAACGTTCACACATATCAAGGACAATTTACTTTTCTTTTGACATGACAACATAGAAGTACAATCACAGAACACACTTACAGTTAGGGCCAACCACAAGGAGATATTCTTGAGGGTTATTTATTTTAAAAGGACATCTTGCAATTCTTAGCTTACGTTTTCAAGGAGACTCAAGATATGATTCATACAATTCATCTTACCAAGTTAAATTTATTCTTTTTACACAGAGTAATTATCTTTAAATCTTCTCTATTATGACCTTTATTTGCTTAATTCGTTTATCAAGAAAAAGGAGAATTTCAATTCCACAAGGCCATCTGCTCACCACTAATGCTACTAAGATTCGTTCTTGCCCACAAGACAACAGGGTTTTAAGTTCAACACACTTAAGAGAAGAGATATAAGGTGCTTTGAAAAAGGGTTAGGGGGAGAAGGTCGAGATGAAACATTTTTAGGACCTCATCAGTTATTGCTAGTATTAAATGGAAGCTAGGGCTCTTAACCAGATTTAACAACTTTACTTAGGCTTCGCTAAAATTATTATCAAGGAGTAAAAGAATTTACTTTCCAAATGGCTGAGAGATAGATTGTGTGGTTTCAAAATTGTTTTCTCTTGTTTATTAAATCTTATTATCCTCAGACAATTAACAGTTCATTTCACCTTAGGGTCATTTTACAAATTTTACCATGAAAGGCATAATGTTCACTAGAGGAGCTAGGGTTATCGTGTTATAAAGTTTACTTGCAATGATAGTCTTGCCCTTGTTTACTTATGACACTTTATTAATAAGTCATATCAAGGTTTAGCTCAAAATTTATTCTCAAGGCAAGGTTATAGCAACACTCATTTACAAGAACCAAACAAGATTACATCAATTCTTAAAATACTGGTACTCCAAAGAAAGTCACTCAACAACAATAACCAAAATTTTCTTATAATTTCAATGATGGTCAAACAATACAAGGTTTCCAAAGTTCAGATGACAAGTCCACAATACATTATACTAAGACATTAATCCTCTTTTAAACTTTCCACTGGACGTTATTAACAACGGTTGAACAACATAAAAAGGTTTTGAGCAAAGGAACTTCTCAACCGAGGTTGATGACAAAAGTCTACAAATTTATCCCTCATCTACACGCAAAATCCATCTCGCAGCAAATTTTCTACAAGAGTCGGTTCACATGAGAACTCGAGCAAGATAAGGCTACACAAAACCACCATAACTATTATTTAACAATACCACAAAAAGGAAACACTATATTACAAGAATTGGTTCAAACTTCTAAACACTATTAACACATCAAGTTATAATAAAGTCTTCATCATGCCAATCAAAGAAGGAGAAGACCTTGTACATCGATTAGGGGTAAAAACCAACGAAAGTATAACAATTATATGAGAATGGCCCTTGGCCCTATAAGGAGAAAACAAATAATCTAGCAAAAACAAATTCCCATCAAAGAAGTAATCTAACCATAATTACAAGATTAAGATCTGATATATACACCAACCATCAAGAAATTTATCAAAGGTACCAAACGCATAGACCAAATTAATATATTCCTAAAAGAACTAGAGTTGATCGGCCCAAGAAAGGGAACCACGGGTTTCAAAAATTAACACAAAAAGCCATGTATAATCGAGTTTCAAACCGAAATCAAATAAAGTATACACACAACATAATTTTCGAGGTGAAAGCAAAGTATACAACAATGTCATCAACAAATTTTTATAACACTAAAGATTTGCAAACCTCCACTACACTACTAATGTTTGGTTAATTTAAAATAAATTACCCATATCCCAAAATAACCATATTTTAATGCAACCCTTGGTAACACGATCAACCGTCACAAATAGATACAACATAAGTTATAAGTGACCTTATCAAAACAAAACCTTCCGCTATGAATCTATAAGACTATCAATTGAAAAGTGGGTTTTTTTTTTTTTTTCCGAAGATTAATCACATTTAAGAAAATTTCCATCACAAACTATTACGGTAATTACGTGCATAAAACCGACCAATATTAATTAATAGCATTAACATTACAAGGAGAAAATAATGCAAGTTAGGAATAGTAGAAGAGCGCCATCAGCAATAATTCGAGAGGGGATTAGACCAAACTATTCTAGTGTCAACGAGGTACTAGATTTGCACAATGAAACCTCCAGCTTAGTTGATCCGAAAAGCTAGTTATGGTTCAAGTTGATAGGGATGGTCAAGGTACTTCTTGAGGATGGTCTTAAAAGCCTAAAAACAAGATGAAAGATAGTATAAGAGTCTAAACACGTGAGACGGAAAAACACATTGCACACAAACATTTTCATTCTACCAGTTTTAATTCCAAAACTCTACGCTGGCTAGCCCACGCATTGCTCACACCAGATCCTACAACATTTCTTTCTCGATGCCCAAAGGTTATCAAAGGGACTTGCGAAGGGGCTAACAAAAAACGTCAAAAGACGACTTGGGTGCTAGGGAGGAGCTTCATAGTTATCGTAACTTACTTCCATAATATCGAAATACTAGTTGATCAACATAATAACTTGCAACTCAATTGCAGAGAAGAGTTAATGCATAAACATACAGACGAAGGTCTATCATTCGAGTAAGAGAAACATAATATTCAGAGGAGAGGGCACACGCATCCTTTCGACCCACATACTATCATCGATAAAAGCTAAAACAAGAAGAAACAAGCAAAAAGGGAAATCTCCCATCATGACATCCAACTGACAAATCAATGCAAGGAAAAGTGGTTCAATTTCACAATATTTTTAAATAAAATAACGATAGAAAAGTGTAGAAATATCTTTCCTGTTTCTCTAGCTTCAACAGGTCGTACAGACTCCACACGGGCAGCATAAAACAATAGCATGAGACAAGGATGTGAGTACTGCTGCTGGCGATGTCAAAGGGCCAAATGTGATAGCTGGATACACAGATGGGGCAGAAAATTTAACATTTGAGTCCTTTCACAAAACCACCTCACACCGCCTTGTAGTACACTTCGCACTGGAAACAACTCGAGGAGATTGTCTTCCATCTTCCATCGCTTGCAAAGATCTATGATATCAAGGTTGTTATCAACCAAGTACTCCTTGAAAAAGTCTCGTGACGAATAAAAGCACGATGCCCTTGGCCATAAGACAACCCAATTAATCCAGAGGAAAAGACCATACGAGAATGAAAAAGTCGGAGAAAAGAAATATCAAGAGATGCTCTCCTCGTAGTCTCCTAGCATTGGATTTTCATGCAGGCTCATTCTCACATTTCCTGTTCGCCCAACCAGCTTTCCATTTCCTTCAAGTACTCTCTGCTTTTCCCAATCTCCACTTACTCTTCTTCTTGCTTCTTCTTCTTCTTTTTTAATCCAAGAGATGCATACCATACCTCGATTTGATGAAGTAAATAGCATAGTCCAGTCCTCTTAACATTCAGAAAAGAATACTTTTTTCAAAAGTGAAAAAAAAAAGTCCGATTCCTTCTTATCGCCGCAAGTTCCATATGATGCACCTTATTATAGTGCAAATGTGCAGCACATTGCTTACTGACTTGCTTCACTTAAGCAGCACCAAAAATCTCCATAAGAACATTGTCATTGTTTAAGATGAGAGAGTTGGATTGCATTACCCACAACAATTTCTCTAGCAATATAATCTTGGAGATAAACTTGGTTGCAGTGTGGCAGTCAACATCTGCTAGAAGGCTCTTTTGAACTTAATATAATAGAGTGTTTCTCCACCATGCTTGTGCCACGAGACTCGATATCATCGTTTCATCTTTGTCAATGAATTTTCTGGATTTTCTTTCGCCTCATCTCCAAGTCTAGGCTTCGAAAACACGCAGAGGAATCCAGGGCTTTTGGTGCACTTATATCTATGCTACTCTCATTCAACCCGTGAATAAAGTGTGTGTGGTTTCAGAGTCATCTGCTACACCTTCCATTCCATCATGGTACAAAACCTCAGAACTCTGTAGCACTCCCAAAGGACTCTTTTGGACAGAGTCAAAATGTTCCATGTGTTCCTTTTGGGTGTCAAGTTCCATGATTTGGAGTTCGGACACAAGGCATAATGATTACATCACGCTCCCGGCTCGAAAGGCATCTACTGTTATGATAAATAAACCTTTTTCCTTCATCAGATTGAGGACAACATCAAACTCTCGGTGCAAACGTTTCAGCTGTGCTTGCAAGGTGCGATAAATCCAACAAAAACCTTTATGCCTGCCAACTTGGTGACTCGTTGAAGTAGCTCATAAAATTGCAAGCAAATTGTGTTTCAGGAATATTATGATAAGAAACAGATCCACGCCTTTGAGATTCTCTTCCATGAGTTACATCGTAAAACAAGTAAGGTCTCAGTAGAAAATCTCTGCAATAATTTTCATCAGGTCTCCTGGTAACACTCTCACTGTCACTTAATCGATTTGATAACAATATCTTATAGGAGAATCCCGAATTTTAAGATGCATTCGATACAGAACAGATAACAACGAAACAACACAAGGAACAAGGACAATAGAAATTTGAAGAAGAAAAATACGCCTCCAAAAAACGTATGCAAGGAGACAGGGTCCACGCAGCGTGTAAAACGTGACAGAATGCCACAAATCGATGGGGGGAAAAGGTAGAAATACACAGCAAGGAAAATTACTTCATCTAGCCACCGTCAGACCCATTACTGCGCTCCACTATAATCTTTTCTCTGAACTTCGCGAGCGGGAGGAAGGGAGCAGGAGGCTGCAAACCAGATCCCATGGGCACGAAGTGAAATAGCTAAGATCATTGGACAGGCTGAACAAAACCACGGCAGAGACTCCACCCTACAACTCTCTGCTCTCCAATGCAAGCTTCACACCACTGATCTAGCAACCGAAACCTTCCTGTAAACACCAATCTCCATGCCTCTATACTTGTGCTAACAGCAATACTCCTTTGTCCATTTTTCACAGCACATAAAGAACACAAGGTAATAGAACACACCACGCAACACTCAAGAAGGTGGAGGTAACGCCTACTCAACCAGCTATCACGTCAATTGATCGCATCTAAAGCATTGAAGGAGGAAATCAAAAAGAGATCTTGGTGAAGGACGTCAAGACTCCACCGACTCCCACTGTCTCACGCCAAACAGGAAGCATAAATTGCCACCTAACTGCCAGCTAACCATAGAAATTTTTTTATTTTATCTTATTTTTGGAGCCCCACGCTTTGGGGACAGGCCGCTTGCCAGGAGCTACAATGAACGGGCATTACATTCTCCTCCCCTTAAGAAAGCATCGTCCTCGATGAGACATTACACAGAGGAAAGGAAATGGTTCGCAACCAAGGACAGGTAGAGGAGACATTTCACCCTATGGTTTAAAATTTAGCTGATTGAAGCACGGTCACAGGGTAGCCTTAGGAACATTTGGTAGAAATTTTAACTTTAAATGTTCTGTGAAGATTGGCAGTTCTTTCTTGTTCATCATTTCATTAGTCTCTTTCCATTATCTTTATTTCTAGTTTTAGTTTCTTTTAAAATATCATCATTGAAGAGTTTTGATTTATTCCTTATTGTGGGTGCCCAACATGAACTACTAACACAACACCCTATCAGGTTCACAAGACCCTACAGATTCACAAGCACACAAGTATATACTTCAAGATTGTATTACAATACAAATGGTTACTCAAATACGGAATAGGATAGGCACACTCCTCATAACATAGTACTCGACACACATCAATGACTGACATACCAAATAATCAAACAAAAGAGTACTACAATCCACCAGACATTTCCTCAATTTCACGTATGAGGATTTTCCATGACTCTTAAAAAAAAACTACATGTACATAGGGCCAACAAGGGCATCAATGACATATCCACAACATCACAACACATATCCATCTGACATGAGTAACACATACATCAAAGACCACTACCAAACATCACAATAACTCAACATATATCCTGAAACATCAACCATACAAACAAATATCATAAGCCTCCCTCAAACTCTTATGCCTCCCTCAAGTCTCTTATGCCTCCCTCAAGGAGGCCGGTTGACCCTATGGTCCAAGACACATAGAGTTCGAACACTCCTAACCCAAGTGACATAATAACGCGTGGTTCAACAACCCGCTAGTTATATGTACTCCTTGGGGCGTACCCCCATACAACGAAGCGGGTCCATAGGTCCAACCAATCCATGGTGCATCCTATGACCCTATTCCACACATCACGACAATAGAACCAGCACAACAATCCAATCCAAATGCCAAGTGGCAAAGTACAAGCCTTGGGCAAGGCGCTAAAAATTCCAAATTTAAAAGAAGACCCAAAATCAAGCAAAATAAATGGCCAAATAGCCATAGTTAGTATCAAAATCCCCATGTTAGTGCCACAAACCAAGGAAATGCCCAAAATTGTAAAGCATGGCAATCAAGAAAAGTTGTTGGTCCTTACAAAATAAAGTGAAAAGCTCAATTTACAAATAAAATCAACTTATAATAATGTCACATCACGATAACTGTGTGGCCTTATCTGGCCACCAAGGGGTACTCAACGAGTTGCTAGCACTCGGAACATCGAGCCTCAGCTCGTAAATACATATCAATAATACAACTGTCATCACCTCCATCTGAATCATCCCGCCACCACTTCGACAAGGCTAAACATAGTCATAGTTGCACTTAGGTTGCATACATACAACCACATAGGGAGAGAGGAAGGATTCACATGTTATCTACTAAACCGAGTTTCGGCTCGAGTTATTGACCCATGGTACACCATTCCTCACTCACAACATACACTTCTACCGATTACCCTCAGGGTCGGTTAGCGTAAGGTTCACAACATAACATACAACAACATCACTAACATAACGGTGGCACACACATAACTACCATAACGTCTTACATATGGTACATATACAAGATAGATCACGATCATACATTCACTGAGTGTAACACATCACTTTACCACATTCTACACCCAAAGTGCAATCACCATACGATAGGGTTCATACACTCACCGCATGACCCCAAATCACAGCATGAAACATTACATATTTGCACAAATCATACATACGATGAGCATAGTACATCACAACATAACATCCATTGCTACATAACAAGGTGGTACACACATTTCTTCAGAACATGGTAAAAACATCATGATACAACTCATCTCTTTTAACATCAATCTAGTCATACAACACATTGATACACCCACATATCACAATATGCCACAATGCTCCAACACTACGTCATCCACATTACAATTCTTTTCACACATCACAAACAATAATTCACACGTGAATTCTTCATAGAATCCACAAGAAGGAGAGAGAATACTCCCATCCCAAACATATCAACATGATCACAAACACGCACAAAGTGACATACACATCACGTGCGTTCACAATATCACAATTACGACATGGATCACATCACGCTTAAAGCACATTACTCTTCCAATATCTACCACCATCATGCAACATCATCATCATCATGCAGTATCATCATGTAATACCACCACCACCATGTAACATCATCATATAACACCAATCCGGCCCATAGGTTCGAGAGCATGAACCTACGCTCTGATACCAAGTGTAAACGATGCAAAAAAATCCACACACGAACAACACAGTGAAATACAGGATAATTTTTTTTTTTGACTTGCTTGACACATAACATGACGCAACATGTCGTCACCAAGGATACAACTAACACTGAGGACAACTTGATACAAGGATGGCCATAAAGGCAGCACGGAAACGTTCACACATATCAAGGACAATTTACTTTTCTTTTTGACAAGACAACATAGAAGTACAATCACAGAACACACTTACAGTTAGGGCCAACCACAAGGAGATATTCTTGAGGGTTATTTATTTTAAAAGGACATCTTGCAATTCTTAGCTTACGTTTTCAAGGAGACTCGGGATATGATTCATACAATTCATCTTACCAAGTTAAATTTATTCTTTTTACACAGAGTAATTATCTTTAAATCTTCTCTATTATGACCTTTATTTGCTTAATTCGTTTATCAAGAAAAAGGAGAATTTCAATTCCACAAGGCCATCTGCTCACCACTAATGCTACTAAGATTCGTTCTTGCCCACAAGACAACAGGGTTTTAAGTTCAACACACTTAAGAGAAGAGATATAAGGTGCCTTGAAAAAGGGTTAGGGGGAGAAGGTCGAGATGAAACATTTTAGGACCTCATCGATTATTGCTAGTATTAAATGGAAGCTAGGGCTCTTAACCGATTTAACAACTTTACTTAGGCTTCACTAAAATTATTATCAAGGAGTAAAAGAAATTACTTTCCAAATGGTGAGAGATAGATTGTGTGGTTTCAAAATTGTTTTCTCTGTTTATTAAATCTTATTATCCTCGACAATTAACAGTTCATTTCACCTTAGGGTCATTTTACAAATTTTACCATGAAAGGCATAATGTTCACTAGAGGAGCTAGGGTTATCGTGTTATAAAGTTTACTTGCAATGATAGTCTTGCCCTTGTTTACTTATGACACTTTATTAATAAGTCATATCAAGGTTTAGCTCAAAATTTATTCTCAAGGCAAGGTTATAGCAACACTCATTTACAAGAACCAAACAAGATTACATCAATTCTTAAAATACTGGTACTCCAGCAAAGTCACTCAACAACAATAACCAAAATTTTCTTATAATTTCAATGATGGTCAAACAATACAAGGTTTCCAAAGTTCAGATGACAAGTCCACAATACATTATACTAAGACATTAATCCTCTTTTAAACTTTCCACTGGACGTTAACAATAGTTGAACAACATAAAAAGGTTTCGAGCAAAGGAACTTCTCAACTGAGGTTGATGACAAAAGTCTACAAATTTATCCCTCATCTACACGCAAAATCCATCTGCAGCAAATTTTCTACAAGAGTCAGTTCACGAGAACTGAGCAAGATAAGGCTACACAAAACCACCATAACTATTATTTAACAATACCACGAAAAGGAAACACTATATTACAAGAATTGGTTCAAACCTCTAAACACTATTAACACATCAAGTTATAATAAAGTCTTCATCATGCCAATCAAAGAAGGAGAAGACCTTGTACATCAGTTAGGGGTGAAAAGCAACGAAAGTATAACAATTATATGAGAATGGCCCTTGGCCCTATAAGGAGAAAACAAATAATCTAGCAAAAACAGAATTCCCATCAAGTAAGTAATCTAACCATAATTACAAGATTAAGATCTGATATATACACCAACCATCAAGAAATTTATCAAAGGTACCAAACGCATAGACCAAATTAATATATTCCTAAAAGAACTAGAGTTGATCGGCCCAAGAAAGGGGAACCACGGGTTTCAAAAATTAACACAAAAAGCCATGTATAATCGAGTTTCAAACCAGAAATCAAATAAAGTATACACACAACATAATTTTCGAGGTGAAAGCAAAGTATACAACAATGTCATCAACAAATTTTTATAACACTAAAGATTTGCAAACCTCCACTACACTACTAATGTTTGGTTAATTTAAAATAAATTACCCATATCCCAAAATAACCATATTTTAATGCAACCCTTGGTAACACAGTCAACCGTCGCACAAATAGATACAACATAAGTTCTAAGTGACCTTATCAAAACAAAACCTTCCGCTATGAATCTATAAGACTATCAATTGAAAAGCTGAGTTTTTTTTTCGAAGATTAATCACATTTAAGAAAATTTCCATCACAAACTATTACGGTAATTACGTGCATAAAACCGACCAATATTAATTAATAGCATTAACATTACAAGGGAGAAAATAATGCAAGTTAGGAATAGTAGAAGAGCGCCATCAGCAATAATTCTGAGAGGGGGATTAGACCAAACTATTCTAGTGTCAACGAGGTACTGGATTCGCACAATGAAACCTCCAGCTTAGTTGATCCGAAAAGCTAGTTATGGTTCAAGTTGATAGGGATGGTCAAGGTACTTCTTGAGGATGGTCTTAAAAGCCTAAAAACAAGATGAAAGATAGTATAAGAGTCTAAACACGTGAGACGGAAAACACATCATTGCACACAAACATTTTCATTCTACCGTTTTAATTCCAAAACTCTACGTTGGCTAGCCCACGCATTGCTCACACCATCCTACAACATTTCTTTCTCGATGCCCAAAGGTTATCAAAGGGACTTGCGAAGGGGCTAACAAAAACGTCAAAAGACGACTTGGGTGCTAGGGAGGAGCTTCATAGTTATCGTAACTTACTTCCATAATATCGAAATACTAGTTGATCAACATAAAAACTTGCAACTCAATCGCAGAGAAGAGTTAATGCATAAACATACAGACGAAGGTCTATCATTCGAGTAAGAGAAACATAATATTCGGAGAGAGGGCACACGCATCCTTTCGACCCACATACTATCATCGATAAAAGCTAAAACAAGAAGAAACAAGCAAAAAGGAAATCTCCCATCATGACATCCAACTGACAAATCAATGCAAGGAAAAGTGGTTCAATTTCACAATATTTTTAAATAAAATAACAGTAGAAAAGTGTAGAAATATCTTGCCTGTTTCTCTAGCTTCAACAGGTCGTACAGACTCCACACGGGCCAGCATAAAACAATAGCATGAGACAAGGATGTGAGTACTGCTGTTGGCGATGTCAAAGGGCCAAATGTGATAACTGGATAGACAGATGGGGCAGAAAATTTAACAGTTGAGTCCTTTCACAAAACCACCTCACACCGCCTCGTAGTACGCTTCTGCACTGGAAACAACTCGAGGAGATTGTCTTCCATCTTCCCTCGCTTCAGCAGTCCTATGAGATCATCAAGGCTGTTATCAACCAAGTACTCCTTGAAAAAGTCTGTGACGAATAAAAGCACGATGCCCTTGGCCATAAGACAACCCAATTAATCCAGAGAAAAAGACCATACAGAATGACAAAGTCGGAGAAAAGAAATATCAAGAGATGCTCTCCTCGTAGTCTCCTAGCATTGGATTTACTGCAGGCTCATTCTCACATTTCTGTTTCGCCCAGTAGTTTCCATTTCCTTCAAGCAAGTACTCTCCTGCTTTTCCCAATCTCCACTTACTCTTCTTTGCTTGCTTCTTCTTCTTTTTTTTTTAATCCAAGAGATGCATACCATACCTCAGATTTGATGAAGTAAATAGCATAGTCCAGTCCTCTTAACATTCAGAAAAGAATACTTTTTCAAAAGTGAAAAAAAAAGTCTGATTCCTTCTTATCGCTGCAAGTTCCATATGATGCACCTTATTATAGTGCAAATGTGCAGCACATTGCTTACTGGCTTGCTTCACTTAGCAGCACCAATAATCTCCATAAGAACATTGTCATTGTTTAAGATGAGAGAGTTGGATTGCATTACCCACAACAATTTCTCTAGCAATATAATCTTGGAGATAAACTTGGTTGCAGTGTGGCAGTCAACATCTGCTAGAAGGCTCTTTTGAACTTAATATAATAGAGTGTTTCTCCACCATGCTTGTGCCACAGAGACTCGATATCATCATTTCATCTTTGTCCAATGAATTTTCTGGCTTTGCTTCTGCCTCATCTCCAAGTCCAGGCTTCTGAAAACACGCAGAGGAATCCAGGGCTTTTGGTGCACTTATATCTATGCTACTCTCATTCAACCCGTGAACAGTGTGTGTGGTTTTGAGTCATCAGCTGCACCTTCCATTCCATCATGGTACAAAACCTCAGAACTCTGTAGCACTCCCAAAGGACTCTTTTGGACAGAGTCAACATGTTCCATGTGTTCCTTTTGGGTGTCAAGTTCCATGATTTGGAGTTCGGACACAAGACATAATGATTACATCACGCTCCTGGCTCTGAAAGGCATCTACTGTTATGATAAATAAACCTTTTTCCTTCATCAGATTGAGGACAACATCAAACTCTCGGTGCAAACATTTCAGCTGCGCTTGCAAGGTGCGATAAATCCAACAAAAACCTTTATGCCTGCCAACTTGGTGACTCGTTGAAGCAGCTCATAAAATTGCAAGCAAATTGTGTTTCAGGAATATTATGATAAGAAACAGATCCACGCCTTTGAGATTCTCTTCCATGAGTTACATCATAAAACAAGTAAGGTCTCGAGAGAAAATCTCTGCAATAATTTTCATCAGTCTCCGGTAACACTCTCACTTTGTCACTTAATCGATTTGATAACAATATCTTATAGGAGAATCCCGAATTTTAAGATGCATTCGATACATAGAACAGATAACAACGAAACAACACAAGGAACAAGGACAATAGAAATTTGAAGAAGAAAAATACACCTCCAAAAACGTATGCAAGGAGACGGGGTCCACGCGGCGTGTAAAACGTGGAGAATGCCACAAATCGATGGGGGAAAAGGTAGAAATACACAGCAAGGAAAATTACTTCATCTAGCCACCGTCAGACCCATTACTGCGCTCCACTATAATCTTTTCTCTGAACTTCGCGAGCGGGGAGGAAGGGAGCAGGAGGCTGCAAACCAGATCCCATGGGCACGAAGTGAAATAGCTGAGATCATTGGACAGGCTGAACAAAACCACGGCAGAGACTCCACCCTACAACTCTCTGCTCTCCAATGCAAGCTTCACACCACTGATCTAGCAACCGAAACCTTCCTGTAAACACCAATCTCCATGCCTCTATACTTGTGCTAACAACAATACTCCTCTGTCCATTTTTCACAGCACATAAAGAACACAAGGTAATAGAACACACCACGCAGCACTCGAGAAGGTGGAGGTAACACGCCTACTCAACCAGCTATCACGTCAATTCGCATCGCATCTAAAGCATTGAAGGAGGAAATCAAAAAGAGATCTTGGTGAAGGACGTCAAGACTCCACCGACTCCCACTGTCTCACGCCAAACAGGAAGCATAAATTGCCACCTAACTAGCCCCTAACCATAGAAATTTTTTTATTTTATCTTATTTTTGGAGCCCCACACTTTGGGGACAGGCCGCTTGCCAGGAGCTACAATGAATGGGCATTACATTCTCCTCCCCTTAAGAAAGCATCGTCCTCGATGCGACATTACACAGAGGAAAGGAAATGGTTCGCAACCAAGGACAGGTAGAGGAGACATTACACCCTATGGTTTAAAATTTAGCTGATTGAAGCACGGTCACAGGGTAGCCTTAGGAACATTTGGTAGAAATTTTAACTTTAAATGTTCTGTGAAGATTGGCAGTTCTTTCTTGTTCATCATTTCATTAGTCTCTTTCCATTATCATTATTTCTAGTTTTAGTTTCTTTTAAAATATCATCATTGAAGAGTTTTGATTTATTCCTTATTGTGGGTGCCCAACATGAACTGCTAACACAACACCCTATCAGGTTCACAAGACCCTACAGATTCACAAGCACACAAGTATATACTTCAAGATTGTATTACAATACAAATGGTTACTCAAATACGGAATAGGATAGGCACACTCCTCATAACATAGTACTCGACACACATCAATGACTGACATACCAAATACTCAAACAAAAGAGTACTACAATCCACCAGACATTTCCTCAATTTCACGTATGAGGATTTTCCATGACTCTTAAAAAAAACTACATGTACATAGGGCCAACAAGGGCATCAATGACATATCCACAACATCACAACACATATCCATCTGACATGAGTAACACATACATCAAAATACCACTACCAAACATCACAATAACTCAACATATATCCTGAAACATCAACCATACAAACAAATATCATAAGCCTCCCTCAAACTCTTATGCCTCCCTCAAGTCTCTTATGCCTCCCTCAAACTCTTATGCCTCCCTCAAGGAGGCCGGTTGACCCTATGGTCCAAGACACATAGAGTTCGAACACTCCTAACCCAAGTGACATAATAACGCGTGGTTCAACAACCCGCTAGTTATATGTACTCCGGGGCGTACCCCATACAACGAAGCGGGTCCATAGGTCCAACCAATCCATGGTGCATCCTATGACCCTATTCCACACATCACGACAATAGAACCAACAGAACAATCCAATCCAAATGCCAAGTGGCAAAGTACAAGCCTTGGGCAAGGCGGTAAAAATTCCAAATTTAAAAGAAGACCCAAAATCAAGCAAAATAAATGGCCAAATAGCCATAGTTAGTATCAAAATCCCCATGTTAGTGCCACAAACCAAGGAAATGCCCAAAATTGTAAAGCATGGCAATCAAGAAAAGTTGCTGGTCCTTACAAAATAAAGTAAAAAGCTCAATTTACAAATAAAATCAACTTATAATAATGTCACATCACGATAACTATGTGGCCTTATCTGGCCACCAAGGGGTACTCAACGAGTTGCAAGCACTCGGAACATCGATCCTTAGCTCGTAAATACATATCAATAATACAACTGTCATCACCTCCATCTGAATCATCCCGCCACCACTTCGACAAGGCTAAACATAGTCATAGTTGCACTTAGGTTGCATACATACAACCACATAGGGAGAGAGGAAGGATTCACATGTTATCTACTAAACCGAGTTTCGACTCGATTTATTGACCCATGGTACACCATTCCTCACTCACAACATACACTTCGACCGATTACCCTCAGGGTCGGTTAGCGTAAGGTTCACAACATAACATACAACAACATCACTAACATAATGATGGCACACACATAACTACCATAACGTCTTACATATGGTACATATACAAGATAGATCACGATCATACATTCACTGAGTGTAACACATCACTTTACCACATTCTGCACCCAAAGTGCAATCACCATACGATAGGGTTCATACACTCACCGCATGACCCCAAATCACAGCATGAAATATTACATATTTGCACAAATCATACATACGATGAGCATAGTACATCACAACATAACATCCATTGCTACATAACAAGGTGGTACACACATTTCTTCAGAACATGGTAAAAACATCATGATACAACTCATCTCTTTTAACATCAATCTAGTCATACAACACATTGATACACCCACATATCACAATATGCCACAATGCTCCAACACTACGTCATCCACATTACAATTCTTTTCACACATCACAAACAATAATTCACACGTGAATTCTTCATAGAATCCACAAGAAGGAGAGAGAATACTCCCATCCCAAACATATCAACATGATCACAAACACGCACAAAGTGACATACACATCACGTGCATTCACAATATCACAATTACGACATGGATCACATCACGCTTAAAGCACATTACTCTTCCAATATCTACCACCATCATGCAACATCATCATCATCATGCAGTATCATCATGTAACACCACCACCACCATGTAACATCATCATATAACACCAATCCGGCCCATAGGTTCGAGAGCATGAACCTACGCTCTGATACCAAATGTAACGACCCAAAAAAATCCACACACGAACAACACAGTGAAATACAGGATAATTTTTTTTTTTGACTTGCTTGACACATAACATGACGCAACATGTCGTCACCAAGGATACAACTAACACTGAGGACAACTTGATACAAGGATGGCCATAAAGGTAAGACGGAAACGCGTTCACACATATCAAGGACAATTTACTTTTCTTTTGACAAGACAACATAGAAGTACAATCACAGAACACACTTACAGTTAGGGCCAACCACAAGGAGATATTCTTGAGGGTTATTTATTTTAAAAGGACATCTTGCAATTCTTAGCTTACGTTTTCAAGGAGACTCAGGATATGATTCATACAATTCATCTTACCAAGTTAAATTTATTCTTTTACACAGAGTAATTATCTTTAAATCTTCTCTATTATGACCTTTATTTGCTTAATTCTTTTATCAATAAAAAGGAGAATTTCAATTCCACAAGGCCATCTGCTCACCACTAATGCTACTAAGATTCGTTCTTGCCCACAAGACAACAGGGTTTTAAGTTCAACACACTTAAGAGAAGAGATATAAGGTGCTTTGAAAAAGGGTTAGGGGGAGAAGGTCGAGATGAAACATTTTTAGGACCTCATCAGTTATTGCTAGTATTAAATGGAAGCTAGGGCTCTTAACCAGATTTAACAACTTTACTTAGGCTTCGCTAAAATTATTATCAAGGAGTAAAAGAAATTACTTTCCAAATGGCTGAGAGATAGATTGTGTGGTTTCAAAATTGTTTTCTCCTGTTTATTAAATCTTATTATCCTCAGACAATTAACAGTTCATTTCACCTTAGGGTCATTTTACAAATTTTACCATGAAAGGCATAATGTTCACTAGAGGAGCTAGGGTTATCGTGTTATAAAGTTTACTTGCAATGATAGTCTTGCCCTTGTTTACTTATGACACTTTATTAATAAGTCATATCAAGGTTTAGCTCAAAATTTATTCTCAAGGCAAGGTTATAGCAACACTCATTTACAAGAACCAAACAAGATTACATCAATTCTTAAAATACTGGTACTCCAGCAAAGTCACTCAACAACAATAACCAAAATTTTCTTATAATTTCAATGATGGTCAAACAATACAAGGTTTCCAAAGTTCAGATGACAAGTCCACAATACATTATACTAAGACATTAATCCTCTTTTAAACTTTCCTTTCGGACGTTAACAACAGTTGAACAACATAAAAAGGTTTCGAGCAAAGGAACTTCTCAACCGAGGTTGATGACAAAAGTCTACAAATTTATCCCTCATCTACACGCAAAATCCATCTGCAGCAAATTTTCTACAAGAGTTAGTTCACGAGAACCGAGCAAGATAAGGCTACACAAAACCACCATAACTATTATTTTAAAATACCACGAGAAGGAAACACTATATTACAAGAATTGGTTCAAACCTCTAAACACTATTAACACATCAAGTTATAATAAAGTCTTCATCATGCCAATCAAAGAAGGAGAAGACCTTGTACATCAGTTAGGGGTAAAAACCAACGAAAGTATAACAATTATATGAGAATGGCCCTTGGCCCTATAAAGAGAAAACAAATAATCTAGCAAAAACAGAATTCCCATCAAGTAAGTAATCTAACCATAATTACAAGATTAAGATCTGATATATACACCAACCATCAAGAAATTTATCAAAGGTACCAAACGCATAGACCAAATTAATATATTCCTAAAAGAACTAGAGTTGATCGGCCCAAGAAAGGGGAACCACGGGTTTCAAAAATTAACACAAAAAGCCATGTATAATCGAGTTTCAACCCGGAAATCAAATAAAGCATACACACAACATAATTTTCGAGGTAAAGCAAAGTATACAACAATGTCATCAACAAATTTTTATAACACTAAAGATTTGCAAACCTCCACTACACTACTAATGTTTGGTTAATTTAAAATAAATTACCCATATCCCAAAATAACCATATTTTAATGCAACCCTTGGTAACACAGTCAACCGTCGCACAAATAGATACAACATAAGTTCTAAGTGACCTTATCAAAAGAAAACCTTCCCCTATGAATCTATAAGACTATCAATTGAAAAGCTGAGTTTTTTTTTTTCCGAAGATTAATCACATTTAAGAAAATTTCCATCACAAACTAAGGGAGAAAATAATGCAAGTTAGGAATAGTAGAAGAGCGCCATCAGCAATAATTCGAGAGGGGATTAGAGCAAACTATTCTAGTGTCAACGAGGTAACTTGGATTTGCACAATGAAACCTCCAACTTAGTTGATCCGAAAAGCTAGTTATGGTTCAAGTTGATAGGGATGGTCAAGGTACTTCTTGAGGATGGCCTTAAAAGCCTAAAAACAAGATGAAAGATAGTATAAGAGTCTAAACACGCGAGGCGGAAAAACACATTGCACACAAACCTTTTCATTCTACTAGTTTTAATTCCAAAACTCTACGCTGGCTAGCCCACGCATTGCTCACACCATCCTACAACCTTTCTTTCTCGATGCCCAAAGGTTATCAAAGGGACTTGCGAAGGGGCTAACAAAAAATGTCAAAAGACGACTTGGGTGCTAGGGAGGAGCTTCATAGTTATTGTAACTTACTTCCATAATATCAAAATACTAGTTGATCAACATAAAAACTTGCAACTCAATCGCAAAGAAGAGTTAATGCATAAACATACAGACGAAGGTCTATCATTCGAGTAAGAGAAACATAACATTCAGAGGAGAGGGCACATGCATCCTTTCGATCCACATACTGTCATCGATAAAAGCTAAAACAAGAAGAAACAAGCAAAAAGGGAAATCTCCCATCATGACATCCAACTGACAAATTAATGCAAGGAAAAGTGGTTCAATTTCACAATATTTTTAAATAAAATAACAGCAGAAAAGTGTAGAAATATCTTGCCTATTTCTTCAGCCTTCAACAGTCGCACAGACTCCACACGGGCCAGCATAAAACAATAGCATGAGACAAGGATGTGAGTACTGCTGCTGGCGATGTCAAAGGGCCAAATGTGATAACTGGATAGACAGATGGGGCAGAAAATTTAACAGTTGAGTCCTTTCACAAAACCACCTCACACCGCCTCGTAGTACGCTTCTGCACTGGAAACAACTCGAGGAGATTGTCTTCCATCTTCCCTCGCTTCAGCAGTCCTATGAGATCATCAAGGCTGTTATCAACCAAGTACTCCTTGAAAAAGTCTGTGACGAATAAAAGCACGATGCCCTTGGCCATAAGACAACCCAATTAATCCAGAGGAAAAGACCATACAGAATGACAAAGTCGGAGAAAAGAAATATCAAGAGATGCTCTCCTCGTAGTCTCCTAGCATTGGATTTACTGCAGGCTCATTCTCACATTTCCTGTTCTGCCCAAGTAGCTTTCCATTTCCTTCAAGCAGTACTCTCCTACTTTTCCCAATCTCCACCTACTCTTCTTCTTGCTTTTTTTTTTTTTATCCCAGAGATGCATACCATACCTCAGATTTGATGAAGTAAACAACATAGTCCAGTCCTCTTAACATTCAGAAAAGAATACTTTTTCGAAAGTGAAAAAAAAAAAAGTCTGATTCCTTCTTATCGCTGCAAGTTCCATATGATGCACCTTATTATAGTGCAAATGTGCAGCCCATTGCTTACAGCTTGCTTCACTTAGCAGCACCAAAAATCTCCATAAGAACATTGTCATTGTTTAAGATGAGAGAGCTGGATTGCATTACCCACAACAATTTCTCTAGCAATATAATCTTGGAGATAAACTTGGTTGCAGTGTGGCAGTCAACATCTGCTAGAAGGCTCTTTTGAACTTAATATAATAGAGTGTTTCTCCACCATGCTTGTGCCACAGAGACTCGATATCATCATTTCATCTTTGTCCAATGAATTTTCTGGCTTTGCTTCTGCCTCATCTCCAAGTCCAGGCTTCTGAAAACACGCAGAGGAATCCAGGGCTTTTGGTGCACTTATATCTATGCTGCTCTCATTCAACCCGTGAACAGTGTGTGTGGTTTCAGAGTCATCTGCTGCACCTTCCATTCCATCATGGTACAAAACCTCAGAACTCTGTAGCACTCCCAAAGGACTCTTTTGGACAGAGTCAACATGTTCCATGTGTTCCTTTTGGGTGTCAAGTTCCATGATTTGGAGTTCGGACACAAGA
This sequence comes from Taxus wallichiana var. yunnanensis, assembly GCA_018340775.1. Lineage (NCBI taxonomy): Eukaryota > Viridiplantae > Streptophyta > Pinopsida > Cupressales > Taxaceae > Taxus > Taxus wallichiana. The sequence goes on along the minus strand of CM031237.1, from coordinate 710,375,496 downwards.
CATAATGATTACATCACGCTCCCGGCTCGAAAGGCATCTAATGTTATGATAAATAAACCTTTTTCCTTCATCAGATTGAGGACAACATCAAACTCTCGGTGCAACGTTTCAGCTGCGCTTGCAAGGTGCGATAAATCCAACAAAAACCTTTATGCCCGCCAACTTGGTGACTCGTTGAAGCACTCATAAAATTGCAAGCAAATTGTGTTTTAGGAATATTCGATAAGAAGCAGATCCACGCCTTTGAGATTCTCTTCCATGAGTTACATCGTAAAACAAGTAAGGTCTCAGTAGAGAATCTCTGCAATAATTTTCATCAGGTCTCCTGGTAACACTCTCACTGTCACTTAATCGATTTGATAACAATATCTTGTAGGAGAATCCCGAATTTGAAGATGCATTCGATACAGTAATGTATAACAACGAAACAACACAAGGAACAAGGACAATAGAAATTTGAAGAAGAAAAATACGCCTCCAAAAACGTATGCAAGGAGACAGGTCCACGCACGCGGCGTGTAAAACGTGATGAATGCCACAAATCGATGGGGGAAAAGGTAGAAATACACAAGAAGGAAAATTACTTCATCTAGCCACCGTCGGACCCATTCGCACTCCACTATAATCTTTCTCTCGAACTTCGCGAGCGGGGAGGAAGGGAGCAGGAGGCTGCAAACCAGATCCCATGGGCACGAAGTGAAACAGCTGAGATCATTGGACAGGCTGAACAAAACCACGGCAGAGACTCCACCCTACAACTCTCTGCTCTCCAACGCAAGCTTCACACCACTGATCTAGCAACCGAAACCTTCCTGTAAACACCAATCTCCATGCCTCTATACTTGTGCTAACAGCAATACTCCTCTGTCTTTTTTTCACAGCACATAAAGAACACAAGGTAATAGAACACACCACGCAGCACTCGAGAAGGTGGAGGTAACACGCCTACTCAACCAGCTATCACGTCAATTCAGACTGCATCTAAAGCATTGAAGGAGGAAATCAAAAAGAGATCTTGGTGAAGGACGTCAAGACTCCACCGACTCCCACTGTCTCACGCCAAACAGGAAGCATAAATTGCCACCTAACTACCAGCTAACCATAGAAATTTTTTTATTTTATCTTATTTTTGGAGCCCCACGCTTTGGGGATAGGCCGCTTGCCAGAGCTACAATGAACGGGCATTACATTCTTAAATATGACCGAGAGGCTCTAGCTCTTCGACGAATGACAAAACTTTCCAAAATGAATGGTGCGACACGGTGGTGGGGCATGTGATAGTGAATGCGGAGGTCACGAGTTTGCTTCTTGCAAAGTCCTCTCGCGAACGTCAATGGCTAGTCTTCGCTAGCACTCGTATAGTTTCAATCTATACACCGTAAACCTATTACGATTATAGCTTCACCTTAGGCTTCTTCTATGCCGGAGCTTTCTCCTCGTATCATTAAGTCTAAAAATAGAGATTTACCTTAAATAATCATACTAAATGCATAGTTTCTTTGACTACTTTAAATAAAAATTCATCAAGAACAAACATTTTATTTTTTTCATCGAAGACATGTTTGTCAAAGTAAATACACTACAATTTAACATTATAATATTCTTAATAGGCTCTATCAACCATTAGTATATTACAACCATGATAATTGTTGGTAGGAGTAAGTGGTTAACTTAGTAATATTCCTATAAATTTGAAGTATCGTACGCAATTAATTTTTTATGACTTGCTATGACCTTTTAAAGACACTACCATATTGTTGACCTTATATGGAGTAAGTTTTAATATTATATTATCTATGATAGGTATTGTGCCCAATATCAATATATCAAAACCATAATAATAATTGATAGAAAGTAAGTGGGAAATCTAATGAAAATCCTATAAATTTGGCACCCCTAATTATTGGTACCCTAGGCAACTGCCAAGTTTGCCTAGGGTTTAATTCCCCTGCCCATCAAAACTACATAGGAAATGCATGCATGTTCACTAAAATGGCAATGAAATCCGTTACCCAAAAAAACATTCTAACATGAGTCCATTTGCGCAAAGAGGGACAACTTGGATTGTTGACTTTAGTCCCCGATGTGCATTTTGTATATAGTTTTGTCAATGCTGATTTTTGTTTCATTCACCAAATCTACTCACCGTTGTTCTCCCCGAATGCTAATGGGGCATGTTTGATATATGAAATTTAATGAGCTAACTTCCTCAACTACACCCGTAACATCCAAAGTAAGGAAAATTAATTTAGTAAATATGGTTTCGGAAGTGAAAAATGAATCAAACAAAATAGATAAATGCACAACAGAACATTTATTGAATATGGCGTGGATTGAAAAGAGAGACACAAAACATAAAATTAACCTAGGAGATAAAAACATAGTGTTGTTTCTATGATACTGATTGTTCGTAACTCTGGGCGAGATGACCATTAGAAAAATGAAGAGGCTTTTGAAAAACACAGCTTATTGATCATATTACATATGTAGCAACTTTATTCATCATTGTAGGATATTAAACACAATGAATGTTAGAAATTACAATTTGTTTATGAAGCTAAATAGATGCTAGTATACGTAAAAGAAGATTGAAAAACTCACCATTATTCGAAACAAAATGTTCATTGGATAGAAAACAAAGTTACACTCACTCCAATTAGGTATGTAGAAGCTTTCTCCATCAATGTAGGATATTAAACACAATAACAATTGGAAATTACAATTTGTTTATGAAGTAAAGAAAATGCTAATGAACCGAAGAGGAGATTTAAAACACATCAAATCTAAAACAAAAAGTTTAATGGAGAAAATTTGGATATAAAATAGAAATGTACTCACTCTAATTAGGTATGTATTAGTGAAAAATCATAGCACCCCCAAATGAGTTCTAAAATCTGCTTTTCTAAGGCAAAATCATCTGGTGTGATTGCATAACATTGAACTTTCCCCAAGGTGTGGGACCTTGCAAAAGTGGGAAAGCTCTCCAGATTAAAGGTTGGTTCCTATTCCTCTATTTAGGTGCATACGTGAGAGCTTGCAGAGGATTTCTCTCTATACCTAATCTAAAACTTGCCAAGGAGACAGGGAAAAAGGGATATAAGAAATAAGAAATAACTAAGCTACAAGGTGATGCACCGAAGGAATGATGAACACTAGTTTTTCCAATAGACACAAACCAACCAAATGCATACAATAACCAAGCACAGATAATTAGATCTATAATGAAAGATCAAATGAAAGCAAAAGGGACAAGAAAGGATCTAAAGTCGATCACAGACGTGTTTTATTGCTCTGCAGATTGATACAATGCATTACAAAGTGGCCAAAAGGTAGAAATGTATTATAGTCTAGTGGAAGGTTTAAAACCCCACGAGTTTCTTTGCTCAGAAGAAAAGGGGAGCTTGAAAAACGAAGAATGTCCAACCCTTTACAATGAATCCCACCCTTGTATTTATAGATTCAATCAGAGAGGAGAAAGAGAGGGAGAAGTGGGAAAAGTAGGTTGAAGCTCAACCACTGTTGTTAATGCCTCTGAAAAAATCTGCCCCCAAATCTATCTTTACTGCATCAATCCTTGGTTTGACACCTTGAAGGAAGAGGAAACAACGGAACAGATCGAATCCGATCTAGTTGTTGAAGCAAGGAGATCCTGCATTAAAGGCCTAAATAAGTTTCTCCATTTTTCACCTATAAGGGCCTAAAAAAAAAAATTTTTTATCTTTCCATGGTGTAGAAGACGTCGAGACGCTTCCAACGGTGTCATATTTGCAATATTTCGAGCCCTGAGTCGAAAGATATGCCCCTTCAAAGTTTATATCGAATCTGTATAAATGGGTGGGAAAATAGTTTGAAAAATGGGTCCCCTTTTGATATGGGACACATGGCAGCTAGATTAGAGCAAAAATCAGGCTTGCGGGTCCGCAATTTATCTTTTTCCCCTTTTCGCAAAAATGCAAAACTCAAAAAAACTCCCACGGCCCCGAAGCTCTACCTGGACACGTGGCACCCTTTGGTTGGTTGGGGAGATGCACTTCAATTTTGTCTCTGTGCCTTTTTGTCAAAAGGAAAATTTTCACCTTTTCCTTTGACGCCCGCTTTGGCCTTGACTCGGGCCCAAACACTGACTTTTTCCTTTGGGCGGAGTTGCGGCCCATTTTGCAACTTTTTAGCTAAATCTTTTGCTTGGCAGCAGGCATATCTCTTGACCTAGGATACACGACATGACCTAACGCTTGTTTGGGCTTCCCTTTTTGGATTCATCTTTGGAGAAGCACCGTTAGGACACATGGTTCTTTCCACCCTCCTCCATACTTAGTCAATTTCGGACCTTTCCTGAACTATTTTGAACCCGAGGACTTCAGATCTTCACCGTTTCTTCCCCTTTCTTGCTCTTGGTTCCTCTGCGGCACTGCCCCTTCTTTTCTAACCCTGCTATTCCATTGTTGGGTCCTTCTGCAACTTGGAAAATGGATTTAAGACATGGAAATGACTCGACAGAGTTGTTTCTTTTGCATAGGGTCCTTTAGTCTCTCTCGGCCCCCGCTACTCCATTGTTGAGTCCCTCTATGACCTATTTATAGATCTGAATGAGTTTTCTCAAGTTATTTCTATGCAAGGTCATAGCTGATCTGATATTTGGCCCGGGGTGAAATATGGATAACAATATGTAGAACCTTTCTCCATAAATGTAGGGGATTAAACATGATGAATGTTGGAAATTGTAATTTTTTAGGAAGATGAGAAGATTCTACTGTAGGGAAGAGGAGATTGAAAAACACACCAAGTCTAAAACAAAACATTCACTGGAGAAAGGATGGATACAAAACAAAGTTGCACTCACTCCAATTAGGTATGTAGAATATTTCTCCATCAATGCAGGAGATTAAACACAATGAATGTTGGAAATTACAATGTGTTTATGAAGCTCAAAGTGGAAGGTAGTGAACCAAAGAGGATATTTTAAAACACACCAAGTCTCAAACCGAATGTTCACTAGAGAAAGGATGGATACAAAACAGAGTTGCACTTTCTCCAATTAGATATGTAGAATATTTCTCCATCAATGTAGGAGATTAAACACAATGAAAATTTGAAATTATAGTGTGTTTATGAAGTTGAGTAGATGCTAGTAGAACCTGTAGAGGAGATTGAATAACACACCAAGTATAAAATAGAACATTCATTCAAGAAAGGATGGATACAAAACAAAGTTATGCTTGCTCCAATTAGGTATGTAGAATATTTATCCATAAATGTAAGAGATTAAACATGATGAATGTTGGAAATTACAACATGTTTATGAAGTTGAGAAGATGCTAGTGAACCGAAGAGGAGATTGAAAAACACACAAAGTCGAAACATAACATTCTTTGGAGAAAGGAAGGTTTCTAGATTTCATTAACATACATTGCTGACAAGTTTGTTGATTGATCCAAGAGATTAATCGTAGTTCTAATTGAAAAATATTGTTAGGTAAAACTCATATGTTAGATTAATTATGCTTTGTAATTATAAATTAGTGTTTACCTTAGGTAACTAGTTATTTACTTGGGTAATTAGTTAATATTTGGTTATATGGTTTATATTGCTATAACCATATGTTTTGTGCATATATTGTATTGTTATGGCTTGTAACAATTATTTGTTTATATATAAGCTTCCTGGATGTATTTAGGAAGTTGGCATAACTGTGTTGGTCATTGTACAATTTATATATAAATTATAACATTACATAGCATGTAAATGAAATTTTCCGATCAATATAATCATAAGCAGGTTGTATCCCTATTTCTCTCATATAATTTGGTATAAGAGTAGGAGAGTTCAATCCTTGGAGTGCAGAGTAGGTTACAAAAAAATAGGAAGCACAAGATGGAAGTTTGAGCAACAAAGAGGAGCCAATACAACCCTATGCCTCTTCCCAACTCCATTCTCGACTTCACACACTCCAAATAGATCTATATGAGATTTTACAAGATTTTGCAAGAAATATGATGTAGTTATCATTTTTTTTGTACTAGGAAAGGAGGAGTCACCCAAGAAATACTTTCTACACTAGGAAACATTCGAAAAATTAGGAAAAATAAAAAATCAAGGATATTTTTCCTCATCGGGGTTTTATCTCTACATATGGAGACAAATATACTCTCCTCCAAATTTGGCACAATAATTAAATTTAAAGGCATCTTCATCTAATAAATCAATGTGTTGGCAAGCTAGGCTCTAATAGAGCAGTAATGACAACCAAGTTAAGGGGTTAAGAGGGGCGATATCTCTCTATAAAGGGTCGAGCCATATCTTTGATCCAAGTCGAGTTCAAAGGGACCGAGCTTCCAGTCAAATTCCCACACCATACTAAGGAGAGAGCTACCCTCATCGAGTTACATTAGAATGAACATAGTTCATTAGGTTGAATATGAGCTCATGTTTCACAAAGGGTTGTGTTGAAATAAAAAATTGAGCCACGTTCCAACCTCACACGAGTGAGTTGCATATTTGGCGAGATCCCATCCAAGTGGGTCTTCATTCACCCAAAACCAAGCATTCCTCTAAAGGAGATTCGATCTAAGATCCCAACACGTTGATTCGAATTCCATGCAAAACCAAATCAAATCCTCAATGTTGTGACAAAGTAATAAGCAACGACCGGTAAACAAATATAAAATTAAAAACAAAAGTAAAGATAAAAGACATGTGGCAATCAAAAGAGACTCATAACCCTAACTCTATCCAATGATAGGTAATAGAAGAGAAAACATACTTTATTGATTGATTAAAACATGCAACAAGCACAACATATATACAAAGAGAATTAGTTACAGGAGGAGATAATCGATAGCAATTACGAGAAACAAAAATTCCACAAAGGCATAACTACGTAGGAGAAGGCATAACTAGGTTTTTGGTTAAAAATGTATTAGCTTATGCTAAAATTCCTCCCTTAATATGTTATTTTTACAAATGTACCCCTAAAACAATCCAAATTTCATCTTGCCAAGAGACTAGGTGAGTATATCTCGCAATTTGAGAATCTGTGGGGCAAGATCTCTGGAGTTGGATGTGGTAGTTCAAGACTTGTTCTCAAATTTAGTGAAATTCAACCTCAATATGATTTGTTATCTTATGGAAAAATGGATTTATCATAAGCTTCAACACATCCTGATTTTCATAGTGAATGATGGGTTGTTTTTCTTCAAGAATGCCCATATCTATCAAAATACGACATAACCAAATCGCTTCGCACACAACTCCTCGTGTGGCATGATACTCTACCTCATTAGATGAGAGAGCAACAATAGTTTTCTTCTTACTGATCCATGAGATAGGTCCAGACCTGAGATGAAAAATATAACTGAAGTTGATTTATTGTCATCAACAGATCCAAAATAATGCTTATATGTATATCCCGCAAGAGGAACTAAGAGTTCTTATGATACTCCATACCATAGTTAGTTGTACCTCGTACATATCTCAACACATGCTTTGCTTCTACCCAATGACATTTCTTTGGCTCCTACATGAATCTAGAAAGATAGCTCACAACAAAGCAAAGTTCTAGTCTGGTATACGTCAGTAAATGAGACTCCCAACAAGTTGTTTGTAGTGAGTACCATCTACTTGAGGTGAATCATGGAATCTAGAAATTTGCAAATCTTTTTCCATTGGAGTGGACATAGGTTTACAATCAGACATGTCATAATTTTCTAGGATTTTCTTGGCATATTTCATCTAGGAGATAAAAATATGATTCTTCTTCTACCATATCTCCAAGCCAAGACAATAGTGAAGTAGTCCCAAATCTGTCATGTCGAAGTATTTCTTCAAAAAAATTAACATCTTCGATGAGATTGTCTAGAACTCCCTATGATCACAAGATCATCCACATATAAAACCAAGATGACAATCTATATGCCTATATTTTTATATACAAATTTGAATTAGAGGGGCTACGAGTGAATCCATGCTGCAATAGGTGATCATCTATTTTAATGTATCATGTCCTAGGAACTTGTTTAATTCCATAAAGAGACTTAATTAGATGACATACCTCCTGAGGATGTTTCTCATCAACAAGTCCTTCCATTCGGGTCATGTATACTTCTTCTTTGAGATCACCATTCAAGAAAGCACTTTTTACATCCATCTGCCAAAGTTTCCATCCTTTTTGTGTTTCCAGTGCACAAAAACTCGATGGTTTTGATCTACGCGATGGGTGCAAATGTCTTATCATAGTTAATTCCTTCATGTTGAGAATATACCTTTACAACTAGTCATTATTTGTACTTGTCATTAGATCCATATGCCCTATATTTTGTTTTGAAAATCTACTTACAACTAATGGAATTCTCACCTACGGGAATATTGAAAATTTCCCATGTCCGATTTTGTATCAAGGATTCATATTCTACATCCATGTCCTTCTTCCACTCTAATTGACTAAGTGCCTCATGAACTGAATTGGGTTTAGTGCTATCAACCATTGAACTCATGAGTGTGAGATTTACCTCATTTCTCACTTGTCTTCTTGTTTGAACTCCTGATGAAGTGTTTGGAAGAGAGTTCAGGTGGGAGTCTCTCATGGTGCTTTGGACCCACTTTGGATGTTGATGATGTTGCTACTGATGTGAAGAATTGTTTTCCAAATTACCAAGATCAACAAACAATTCCCCTTACAACTCATCTTTCTTCTATGAATAATCCTCATGCTCATCATCTAGATGTGAGAGAAATCTATGAGAGGAGGTCGGTGTTGACTCTTCTTTCTATGGAAAATAGCAAGATGATGACTCATCACAAACCACATCTCTACTCTCATATATCTTCTTTGTCTCAGGATCCATGAGACGATATGCTTTTGAGTTAGTATTGTACCCTAAAAATATGCATTGGAGTGTTTTTACATCAAGATTATTCCTCTTCTTATCTGGGACATGCATATATGCAATACATCCAAATAATCTCAAATGAGAAATATAAGGCTTATGATTACTCCATACCTCTTCTGGTGTATTTTCATGCAAGATCTTTATAGGCGCTCGAGTTCAAGAAGATATACGGATTTCTGGACCACTTATGCCCAAAATTTGTTCTCCATCTTCGTAGTGGAAAGCATGTAATGAGCCATCTCCATGATAGTCTGATTGTGACGTTATACAATTCTATTATGCTAACGAGTATAGGGGGGCGGTCAAGTGATGTGTGATGTCATACTCCATCAAGAATGCCAATATTGTTTTTGATGTTAATTCCCCCTCGATCTGAGTGGAGGACAAGAAGGGGTTACCCGGTCTGTGAACAACTCTCTTATAGAAGATCTGAAAATTGGAAAATGCTTCACTCTTCTTTCAGAGAAAGAACACCCAAATCTTACAAGAATAGTCATCAATGAACAACTGGAAGTATTGAAACCCCTTAAATGAAGTAGGCAAGGGTCCACATAGATTGGTATGCATGACCTCAAGACGGTTCTTGGCATGGAATGTACTTGAATCGAACGGATCCTGATGTTGTTTTCCCTCGACATCCAGGATAAAGAGGTAATGAATGAGAGAGTGGAGGAAGTCCTGTACCATATGCTTGGAATTGATCGATAGAGGGAGCCGATAGAAATATTTCCATATTGATAATGTCGAGTGCAAAGTGGATTCCACCGTGGAGGAAGATAAAACAAATGCAGAGGATGAAATTGTATCTAATGCAAATAAACGATCCTTTAAAAAATATCTAGCAAGTATCATACCTTCTCATGATATCAAACAATATTTGATGCCTTTCTAAACCATGAACTCCACCTTGAGATTTTGATTTAATAACTAAGAGACAAACATGATATTTGTGGTCAAGCAAGGGACATAGAGCACCTTCGTGAGAGTACATCTTATTGTATTGAGAGGAATGATGACATTGCATATTCCTTCTACAACATACCGCTTATTGTCAAGATTCAAACCCGATCTTGAGTAGATCAATTAGTCAATGAATCAAATAGATTCTTATCACCCATCATGTGCTTTCTGGCGCCTAGTTCTATCAACCAAACATTCTCTAATGGATGTGATGTTTGAGAAACAAGAACCACATCATCTTCAGGTACGCCGCAATGTGTTGATCCCTGGTACATCTTCATCTGAGTCATCATATGGATGAGTTGCGACATGTCCTTTCTATTTCTTTTGATGAGGATGACACTTAGATTTCAGTGAATCACCTTAGCCAGATGTGATTTCTTCTCCAGAATTGAGTTGTGTGCGACCATTGTACCAACAAATCACAGTGTCATGTGTATTCGTGGTGCAGATGTGACATCGTCGATTCGACTTTTGAGAATTTTTCTTCTATTGTTGCTTTTATGGTTACTTTTGTGTTTTCTTCTCTTGTTGTCCCTTGTGAGGCTTTTGCCTCGAGATCAACGATTTTTCCTAAAATTCTTCATGCACCGATCGAATGGATTATTCTTGTTGTATAAATTTCACCAATTCGACAAAGGTCACCTCCTTCTTTGTGATGGTCAATGTGGTGATGAATGTCCTGAATTGGGAAGGAAGAGCTAGTAGTGTGAGAGGGACAAACATTTTATCTTCCACCAATTCTCTGAGTGCTCCAAGATCTACTCGTAGTTCCACCACACGATGTAAGAATTCCTCTACTTTCTTGCCTTCTTTAATACTCATGGTATGAATATTTGACTGGAGATGGAGGATCTTTATCAAATTCTTTGCTTCATAGATGGTGGAGAGAGTATCACATGCCACATTTGATGTTGTTGCATTTCGTATGTGTGGTTGCACCTCATCGGAAATGATGAGTGTGATCAACATCAAGGCTTTTGCATCGGCCTTGTCATACTTCATTTGTTCATTTACGTCGGTGGGACGAGTGGCTGCGCTATGCACGATCTCCCGGAGATTTTCAAAGAGGAGAATGGTGTGCATATTTATCTTCCAATCGACATAATTTGGCCCTTTCAAGAGTTAAGCATCAAATAGAAATATTTTTGGGGATGGCATTATATGGGCTCACAATGAAGGTTCCACATCCTTCAGCAGCTCGTTAGAAGAGAAAAAACACCAAGCAGATAAGCAAATGGCCACACCAATATAGTTGGTAACCAGTCCATGACTGTGTTAGCGTGTAGAAGGTGAGTTCTAGTTGGGATGAATTCCTTGCTCAATGCTGCCAAAGACTGGCCTAGCGTAGCTTCTTCACGTAGCAGCAACCAAGCGTCCAACCCTCACACAAATCTGTGCAAATTACTTCTTGTTGACACCAAAAAAACTAATCACAGATTGGTCTCCATAGACACATCTCTGGCGGTAATGTTTGCAAGTTGAGGTCTGGACGCCAAACTTTGCAATATTTAAAACAACGAAGGGTATTGATATTGTATGCTTCTGTGCTTAGAAAATGATTCTTCCACGTAGGCGGCTACGAGAAAAAGGAAAATAGGTCTCTGTTGACTTATACATGCAGTATTCACAACCTCCAACACCTCCACTCGTCTAAATAGGAAAAATTCATTTTGATGAACAAAAAATGCCATGTTTCCTTCACACAGATCGCTACTTGTGTGAAATGCAGGTTTCCAATCATTTTCCCAAATGCCAGACCGCCAAAGTAAATTATGTGCTTTCTTTGTTGTTCGTTGCAACTTCCAAGCGCTAGTTCAAAATGCCAAAACAACAAATGATGCTTCAAAACAACCACGCAGGTCTCTGTCGATCTTTTCTCATTTGCCACGCTTTAGCAACTCAAAACTAGGTATCTCTAGATTTCCAAGCTGCACGCCAAGGGGAGAGAGAAGCTCTAATACCAATGATAGGTACTAGAAGAGAAAATAGACTTTATTGATTGATCAAAACATACAACAAGCACCACAATATATACAAATAGAATCGGTTACAGGAGGAGATATCTGACGGCAGTCATGAGAAATATAAAAGTCATAAATGAACAAATATGTAGTTGGTTAAACAATGTATTAGCCTATGTTAACATCTACCCTACTAGCTCACTTAACCAAGCTAAGATTCATATTTTTATTATTATTTTCTTTTTCTTTACTTAAAAATCTTAAATATAATATTCTATTTTACAAGTGTCAAGTGCTCTAAGCATTGTGCTGGATAATAGAGGTGTGTTAATTCATTTGTAAAGGTGAGGTGTAGGGGTTGACCCCTAGCACCTTTTGATGGAAATTTAGGATACACCCCTTAAATTTAGCACTGTCAAATCTAACCTTGTTAAGCTATTTAGAGACAACAAAATTTAGTGAGGAAAACCCTAAAATAGGGTAAATTATTTTTCTCCCAATTGGCTTAAAAGTTATATTTTACATTTTTGTAAAGGAAAAGTCCTATAAAAGAATTGTTTGTTTTTTTGTAAAAACAATCATTTTGAGCCATATAGTGTTCCAAAGGCCACCACGGCTAAAAAAAAAATGTCACCAAACAATTTTTTCTAATCATAAGGTTAATTTGAATTTTTCAAAGTGTATTGTACTTATTTGAATTGTACTAACATGTCATTTAGAAGAGAAAATTGTAATCACCCGCAATGGCCAAAAATGCTCCTAAATTCTTTCTACCTAACTTATGACTACTTTGTGGCGATAAGTATGCCGCATGAAAGAACAAAATTTGAACTCAACTTGAGTTTGAAGAACTTTGGCCTATTGTAAATGGTTCCATAACCAGATCAGAAAATGACGCAACACAACAGAGATAGTTTTATAGGGCCAATCATAAGTCCAAGCTCATCATCTTGTTCGGAGTGTTCGATGACATGCAATCAAAAATTTGAGATGCTAAAATGGCCAAAGAAGTGTGGGATAAACTCAACATAGTGTACGAGACCAAGAACAAGAATACAATACTAAATTTTTAGAGTTAGCTAAATACACCGAATTCAAACCAAATGAGAAAGTCAAGTCTTTCCCGTGAAGAGTCAGCAACATCGAGGGCTTCACTTCTAGCCATGGGAGGGGATATCATAGATAGTGCTCTCGTTCCCATTGTTTTGAGAACAGTTTCTCCCTCATACAGATATTCTTGATGACGATAAATTTATCCGATTAGATTATCATTTTAAAAATATGGTGAGCTTGTTGTAGAAGAAGAATCTATGTACGATAAATATGAAGAAGAAGACCATGCACTTTCTTCTCATCAGAAAGGGAAGAAAAGATCGCAGATCTTTCAATAAGTCATAGAAGCATAATCAACAAGGGGACAAGAAAAAGAATAAGTGTCATATATGTAGTAAATACTTGCAAACACTAAATTACACACTTTGGGTATCTATCTAGTCCTAATCACATACTATTGTTCATATGATTCCTAAGTAAGAAAAGTACTAATCAACCCATGTCTTTGGCCATCTTTATTTGCTTTTTGTTTCCTCTTTTGATCTTACACTCATCCTTTCCCAAAGTATGTCTTTTTATACTTCAACATTTCTCACCCTAAACACCCCGCCTAGCTAGGATGCTAGCACCAGGCGCCCCCGTCCCCTCCGGGCACTCCCAACCTCTTTGTATTATTCTCACATATTTTGGGTCCTTTCCACCATTTGGGCATCTTATCTTTTTATAGTCATCCTTTTCGGGTTAATTACGAAATTCAAGTAAGGGAATCATATAACTATAAAGTTACGTGACCATATAAAGGACCAAGCACTAAGCATTAGCTATCACCACCTAAGGTTACATTCAAAGGGTATTCTAGAGCATTCAAGCATCCATTTTAGCTCCACACAAGGGACAAGGGACTGCATTATTCTGCATACACTTCATAGGAGGGGAAGTTCATTATTTCATGCACACATCTATTTACATTTTCTACATCTATTTATTTGCTCACCGTCAAGTGCGAAACGCACAAGAGCCACCTAGGCAACGATTTTGACACACACCTACACATAAAATTACATTGGGTCTAAAATGTAGTGCAACACTCAGTCGTAAGACCACTCATTTGATAACTGAGGACAATCTAACCCCTCATTCGCATTATTTTATTTTTGGGATTTGATGTGCTTTTAAGGGTTTTATAGGTCATTTATTTATTGCATATTATCAGCGACATTGACAATCATTGTGCAACCTACTAGTGACAAGAAGCGAAGGACAACGAATATTTTATGACCGTCCAAAGATGATTTTCTAAGGTTCTAAACAGCCATAAGCTCCTAGATCAAGTCTGCAGTGCCCGTAGGTGCCCCTGACCCATTCCAAACACCCCAGTCTAGCATATTCCAACATCTTTGCATTTTATTGGGTTTCATTATGACAGTCTACACATTAGATTTTCCAGTTCATCAGTTTTGTGCACCTTTGGGATCATAGTGAAACAACTAAGTCATTTTATATCTTCATTTGTATTTAGAGTTTTAAATCTTAATTACTTATTTGTTTGGGTCAGATTTATTCTCGTTGCATACATATTTATTAGAGCCGTTACACACTTATATTAGGCATTTTATTCATTTGTCAATATTTTTCTTAATCATTTTGGTGAACTTGACCATTCAAAACCTTCCTTATAAATATGTCTTCGCCTTATCGAGTCATGGATCAATCTCCTTATCCTTCTTTCACTCCAACTAAGGTCTTTGACATCATTACTGCTTGTTGTTGATTTCATACAATTTCATACTCAACATCCTCCTCACTTTATTACGCCTATGGTTGATCCTACTATCAATGTAGTAACTACTCACCACACACCTGTCCTCCTATGGCTCAACCCATTTCTATCCCACCACCTATCACTTCTACGGATCCCCCGCTACTTCTAAGGGATATGATATCATTGAAAAAATTAAGAATACACTGACCAAAATATCCCTCTATGACTTATTGCACAATGCACCTGATTGTTGTCAAACATTAGAGGCTGCCCTTCATTCTATTCATATTGAGAGTGATAATTCTTCGGTGGCATTCACACACCTCATTTATTCCCTCAAAAATCTACCACATGCTATATCATTTACTAATGAGGACATATCACCATTTACTATTGATAATCCATGTACACCTTTACTTAAATCACTACTATTATTAGAATAATTTGTATCAACCGTGTACTCATTGAAATATATCTATTGTTAATTTATGTTCTCATGCACTTTTAAAAAATTAGCATCGAGAAAATCTAATTTCTAAGAATTCCACTCTTATTCGTGGCTATGATTCAACTACTCACACATGCTTGGGAACTATCACATTACATATCAAGGTCAGGCCTAAGACGGTCCCTACAAAATTCTTCATTATCGATACCTCATTTCAATTCAATCTATTGCTAGGAAGGGCCTGGATTCATATAATGCACGCTATCCCATCCACTATTCATCAATGTGTTAAATTCCTACATGATGGCTATGAACATACCATTACTACAGACCTTGAACCATTTAATTTTATCGCATAGATCCATTTACTTCTATGCTTATTCCTCCATCACATTCTATTGCATATAGAAATATTGATACATATGATATCGACCAATCTAACATGTCACAATCTTCTTCTACCGCTCCAAGCATTCCAACCTGTTTCCAATCATGCTACTACTATCATTTCACCTACAAAGTGTCTCCGCTCCTATAAACACTACCACTCTTCTCATTGAGGCTCCTCTCGCTCCTACGTCTAGTGCACCTCCTACCAATATTCTTGATATTGTTATCCAACATGACAATACCAACATTGATGATTATGATGATGAGGTCGATACCGTTGAACTTACCGATGACAACTTGGGAAAACTTAACTTTACTCCTCTCGGGGTAGATGATTCATATTTCAATGATATTTTTGTTGTTGTAGGCCCTGGTGAATACCAATTCAAAACACCCCCTCCTTCTACTAATGTTATGGTACTTTATTGTTTAGTTGTGGAGCTCAATTACTTTGAATTATCATGCACTATGAAACTTTCTCGGAAAACACAAGAATAAATTGATCATCGGTTATGGAGGGACCGACATCGGTCACCTATGATCGGCATCAGTCAGACAAGGAGGAACCAACATTGGTTAGGGATAACTAGCATCGGTTACCTGTGTATGAGTG
The DNA here is from genome assembly GCA_018340775.1 of Taxus wallichiana var. yunnanensis. NCBI lineage: Eukaryota > Viridiplantae > Streptophyta > Pinopsida > Cupressales > Taxaceae > Taxus > Taxus wallichiana. The sequence continues at coordinate 710,359,421 of CM031237.1, read as the reverse complement.
TTTTATTTAACTCTCGGGAATTAGATCTATTTTAGTATTAAAACAAATCTATTGATTGTAATTACATGGCTAAGTGCCCTAAGTTTTTATATGCCTATATAAGCATGAAAGCTAGGGTTTAGAAGTAAGAATTAAGAAGAACTTGTAAAAGTTGATGATTATTGTGAGAATAATTGTGAGAGAGAGAATTCTTGGAGAAGAAGCAAAAGCTTGAGTGAAAGAAAGTATTGTACATTTGAGAGGTGTGGAAGATTGTAAATATTTAATTGTATATCTTGTCAAAGCTTTGGATAATATATTGGCTTGTTTCTTGGTGGACATATCCCATACTGGTTGAACCACGTTAAATTTGGTGTTGATTTATATCTCTTCTTTTGTATATTTCTTCTAGTAGAATATCCACTTTTATTTGCATGTATGCTTAGATTTGATATATTATCTATACAACCGGTGTTCTAACCCCAACAACTGGTATCAGAGCTTTGTTTGAGGGTTTTTGTGTTGATTGATTTACTCACAGAGGGTTTTCTTATTGAGTGGGAGCTACGGTAATGGTAAAAGAAAACAAATACAAGGTAGAAATTTTGACGAGTGAAATGATCAATTATGGAAGATGGAGATTGAGGATTATCTGTATCAAAGACATTTGTATTTCTTGTTGGATGAGAAGTCTAGACCTACGAAGATGATTGATGAATAATGGAAGATTCTTGATGTAGAAAGGCTTTGGGAACTATAATATTGAGCCTAGAAACATCCATGACTTCCAATATTATAGAAGCTACTTCTATGGTAGGGTTAATGAAATATCTTGCTAATTTATATGAAAAACCTAGTGCTTCAAATAAAGTTTATTTGATGAAGAAACTATTTAGTTCTAAGATGCATGAAGGTGGATCTGTATCTAGTCATTTGAATGATTTCCGATCTATTGTAAATTAGTTAAAATCGGTTGATATTTTGTTTGATGATGAAGTGAAAGCAATTTTATTCTTATGTTCTTTTCCTGATAGTTGGGATAACTTGGTAATGGTTGTTAGTAATACAACATCTGCTAATAATATTTTGAAGTTTGATGATGTGGTTAGTATAATATTGAATGAAGAAATTCATAGGAAGAGTACAAAGGAATCATCATCTGGGAATGCTTTGAATGTAGAAAGTATGGGTAGGTAGAAGGAGATATCCAAGAGTAAGAGTAATGGGAAATCAAAGTCAAGGGATAACAAATCTAAATCCAGAGGTAAGGGAATTACTTGTTGGAAATGTGGAAAGAAAGGACATACAAAGAAATATTGTTGGTCAAAGGATAAAGAGAACCAACAACCAGACAAAGGTAAAGAAGTAAATATTGTTGCAGCAGAGGTAATGCAAGATGCTCTTATTCTTTCTTTAGATAATAGAATTGAATCATGGGTTTTAGATTCATGAGCTTCTTTCCATGCAACCCCTAATAAGGGTTATTTCAGAAATTATGTCTAGGACAATTTTGGACATGTTTTTTGGGTGATGATGAACCTTGCAGTATTACTAGTAAAGGGGAAGTTCATTTAAAATTTTAGAATGGAAATACATGGGTATTGAAATATGTGAGGCATGTGCCAAGCCTCAGGAGGAATCTTATTTCTGCAGGGAAACTAGGTGAATCTGGTTGCATGGTTACATTTGCAAGAGACTCTTAGAAAGTCATCAAGGGTGATTTTGTTGTGTAAAGAGGTAAGAAGGTAAGAACTTTATATTTATCTATATGTGTTACTTGATTCCTTTTCTAGCATTATCTACTTGATTTAGATGCATGTATGTGGCATAATTGGTTAGGCCATATGAGTCAAAAAGGAATGCAGATCTTAAAGGCTAAGGGTAAGTTATCAAATTTGAAAAATTTAGATCTTGATTTTTGTGAGCATTATGTCTTTGGAAAGTAAAAGAGAGTGAGATTTCTCAAAGTTGGGGCAACTAAGAAGGATCAAAAAATAGATCTTATACACTCAGATGTGTGGGGACCAGCTCAGTATCTTCTCATGGAGGATCATAGTATTATGTTACTTTTATTGATGATGCTACAAGAAAGGTATGGGTTTATTGTATTAAATGTAAATCTGATGTTTTTGAGACTTTTAAAATATGGAAATCCCTTATTGAGAATGAATCAAATTCAAAGTTAAAGTGTCTTAGATTTGAAAATGGTGGTGAATATTGTAGTAAGGATTTCAATGATTATTGTTTAGTAAATGGGATATGTAGAGAAATAATGGTTCCAAGAACACCACAGGAGAATGGTGTTGTAGAGAGAATGAACAAGACAATCATGGAACATGCTAGAAGTATGAGGATACATTCTAGATTTCCTTGTAGTTTTGGGAAGAAGCAGTTGATATAGCAGTTTATTTGATTAACCATGGGCCTTCAAGTTCACTAGATGGAAGAATACTAGAGGAATCTTGGACCAAAAAAGGTAGATCTTTCTTTTCTTAAAGTTTTTGGTTCATAAGCTTTTGTGCATGTTGATAAGGAAAATAGAAAAAATTTGGATGCAAAATCCAAGAGATGCACTTTCATTGGTTATGGATATGGTGATTTTGGATTCCATTTTTGGGATTTAGAAAATTCTAAAATTATTAGGAGTCGTGATATTGAATGGAATGAAAAGAGAATGTACATGGATCAAATTTTGGTACCCAAGGATGAACCGGTTGAGAATTTTGTGAATGAAAATGAACTCTCAGATTTAAAAGTAATACCAATAGGGTTACACAGTAACTGGTGTTAGTTGACCCCTAATTGACATCGATCATCAAAAAAAGCGTATCGGTTACGGAAAGTAAGAACCAAACCAACATGGTTAGTAGAATCAACGTTAGTTATAGGTGATTGGCATTAGTCATTGACAAATTTGGATACAAATGTCCAAGAGGTTAGAATGAGCCTCTGGTACCCCAAACTCCTGTGATAAGGTCACAAAGGGTAAGTAAACCTCAAAAATATTTACACCTTCTCTATTTTATTTATTATTGACTGATAATGGTGAACCAAAAATTTTTGAAGAAGTAATGTAGGATAAGACCCACGTCCAGTGGGAGCATGGCATGGATGAGGAGATGGAATCCTTGGAACATAACCAAACTTGGGATTTGGTTAAGTTTTCAATAGGTAAGAGGACATTGCAAAACAAGTGGGTTTACAGGATCAAGGAAGAAGAGGGTGGATAAAAAAGTATAAGGCAAGGCTTGTAGTAAAGGGATTTGCACAGAAAGTAGGTATTGACTTTGGTGAAATATTTTCTCCTATTGTTAAGATGACTTCTATTTGTACTGTATTGAGTTTAGTTACAGTAGAGGATTTGCATTTAGAGCAACTAGATGTGAAGACAAATTTCCTTCATGGTGATTTGGATGAAGAGATTTATATGCAACAACCGCTTGGGTATGAAGTCAAGGGTAAGGAGAAATTAGTGTGTAGGTTGAAAAAGAGCATATATGGGCTCAAGAAAGCTCCAAGGTAATGGTACATGAGGTTTGATAGTTTAATGCATAAGCATGGTTACTTGAGATGTGAAACATGTCTATTGTGTTTATTTCAAGAAGCTTGAAAATGAGAGCTATATTATTTTATTACTATATGCAGATGATATGATTATTGCAGGATCTAGTATGTAGGACATTGGTGAGCTTAAGGGAAAGCTATCTCACACATTTTCTATGAAGATTTAGGAGGTGCAAAAAGAATCTTGGCATGCAAATACACAAAACAAGAAGAACAAGAAATTGAGGAGGATTATATCTATAGGGTGTTATAAAGGTTCAATATGCAGAATGTAAAACCTGTTATTGCACCTATGGATGGACACTTCAAATTGAGTAGAGATCAGTTTCCATCATCACATGAGGATGTCAAATACATGACATGAGTTCCATATGCTTTAGTAGTTAGGAGTCTCATGTATGTTATGGTTTGTACCAGACCAGACATTGCACAGGTAGTGGGAGTTGTGAGTAGATATATGGTCAATCCAGGTAAAGAGCATTGGAAAGTAGTCCAATGGATACTCAGGTATTTGAAAGGGACATCTAGCATGAAGTTATGTTATGGAGGTTCAAATATTTCATTATGTGGCTATGTTGATTCGGATATGGTTGGAGATCTGGATGGTAGGAGGAGCACTCTTGGATATATTTTCATAGTAGTGGGACACAGTTATTAGCTGGATTTCAAGATTTCATAAGGTTGTGGCTTTGTTTACTATAGATGCATAGTATGTTGCAGCTACAAAGGCTAGCAAGGAGATGATATGGATGAGTAAGTTCATGGAAGAGTTGGGAAAGGAGCAAGATGATTGAAAATTATTCAAAGTGACGATTGAGTGCAATTCATTTTGTAAAGAACTCGAGTGTTTCATTCGAGAATGAAACACATTCAGTTGAGGTATCACTTCATACGATAGGTATTGGAGGATGGAAAGTTGAATCTGGAAAAGATTCATACGAGCAAGAACCCTGTGGATATGCTAATGAAGCCATTAGCAAAGGAGAAGTTGGAGCTACACTCCACTTTTATTGGTCTTCAAGTTTGAGACTTGAAGAGAAAAAACAAAGCTAAGGAAGGATCCAAGAATGATGTTATACATGTATGGTGCAAGTAATTAATCTCCAAGTGGGAGATTGTTGAGTTGTGGAGCTCAATTACTTTGAATTAGCATGCAATATGAAACTTGTTGGAAAACATAGTAATTGTCATCGAGCTATTATGGAGGATCGACATCGATCACCAATGGGTGACATTGGTTAGGAAAGGAGGAACCGACATCAATTAGGGCTAATCAACATCGGTTACCTGTGTATGAGTGTTTTATTTAACTCTTGGGAATTAGATCTATTTTTAGTATTAAAACAAATCTATTGATTGTAATTGCATGGCTAAGTGCCCTAAGTTTGTATACGCCTATATAAGCATGAAAGCTAGGGTTTAGAAGTAATAATTAAGAAGAACTTGAAAAATTTGATGATTATTGTGAGAATAATTGTGAGAGAGAGAATTCTTGGAGAAGAAGCAAAATCTTGAGTGAAAGAAAGTATTGTACATCTGAGAGGTGTGGAAGATTGTAAATATTTAATTGTATATCTTGTCAAAGCTTTGGATAATAGAATGGCTTGTTTCTTGGTGGACGTATAGCCACACCTTTGGGTGAACCACATGTTAAATATGGTGTTGATTTATATCTCTTGTTTTGTATATTTCTTCTGGTAGAATATCCACTTTTATTTGCATGTATACTTAGATCTAATATATTATTTGTACAATCGGTGTGCTAACCCCAACAACTGGTATCATAGCTTTGTTTGAGGGTTTTGTGTGTTGAATAATTTACTCATAGAAGGTTTTTACGATTAAGTGGGAGCTACAATAATGGCATAAGAAACAAATACAAGTTAGAGAAGTTTGACGACCGAAATTATCAATTATGGAAGATGCAGATTGAGGATTATCTGTATCAAAGAGATTTGTATTTACCATTGGATGAAGTCTAGACCTACGAAGATTACTAATGAAGAATGGAATGATTCTTGATAGAAAGGATTTGGGATCTATAAGATTGAGCCTAGAAACATCCGTGGCTTCCAATATTACGAAGTGACTTCTATGGTAGGGTTAATGAAATCTCTTGCTAATTTATATGAAAAACCTAGTGCTTCAAATAAAGTTTATTTGATGAAGAAACTATTTAGTTCTAAGATGCATGAAGGTGGATATGTATCTAGTCATTTGAATGATTTCGATCTATTGTAAATCAGTTAAAATTGGTTGATATACCATTTGATGATGAAGTGAAAGAACTTTTATTCTTATGTTCTTTTCCTGATAGTTGGGATAACTTGGTAATGGTTGTTAGTAATACAACATCTGCTAATAATATTTTGAAGTTTGATGATGTGGTTAGTATAATATTGAATGAAGAAATTCACAGGAAGAGTACAAAGGAATCATCATCTAGGAATGCTTTGAATGTAGAAAGTAGGGGTAGGTAGAAGGAGAGATCTAAGAGTAAGAGTAATGGGAAATCAAAGTCAAGGGATAACAGATCTAAATCTAGAGGTAAGGAATTACTTGTTGGAAATGTGGAAAGAAAGGACATGCAAAGAAATATTGTTGGTCAAAGGATAAAGAGAACTAACAACGAGAAAAGTAAAGAAGTAAATATTGTTGCAGAGAGGTAATGCAAGATACTCTTATTCTTTCTTTAGATAATAAAATTGAATCATGGGTTTTAGATTCATGACCTTCTTTCCATGCAACCCCTAATAAGGGTTATTTCAGAAATTATGTCTAGGGAAATTTTGGGCATGTTTTTTTGGGTGATGATGAACCTTGCAGTATTACTAGTAAAGAGGAAGTTCATCTAAAATTGTAGAATGGAAATACATGGGTATTGAAATATGTAAAACATGTGCCAAGCCTCGGGAGGAATCTTATTTTACGCGGGGCAATAGGTGAATCTGGTTACATGGTTACTTTTACAAGAGACTCTTGGAAAGTCACCAAGGGTGATTTTGTTGTGGCAAGAGGTAAGAAGGTAGGAAAATTATATTTATCTACATGTGTTACTTGATTCCTTTTCTACATTATCTACTTCAGATTCAGATGCATGCATGTGGCATAATCAGTTAGGCCATATGAGTAAAAAATAAATGCATATCTTAAAGGCTAAGGGTAAGTTATCAGATTTGAAAGATTTAGATCTTGATTTATGTGAGCATTGTGTCTTTAGAAAGAAAAAGAGAGTGAGATTTCTCAAAGTTGGGACAACTAAGAAGGAGAAAAATTAGATCTTGTACACTTAGATGTGTGGGGACCAGCTCAGGTATCTTCTCATGGAGGATCCCAATATTATGTTACTTTCATTGATGATGCTACAAGAAAGGTATGGGTTTATTGTATTAAACATAAATCTAATGTTTTTGAGACTTTTAAAAGATGGAAATCCCTTGTTGAGAATGAATCAAATTCAAAGTTAAAGTGCCTTAGATCTAAAAATGGTGGTGAATATTGTAGTAAGGATTTCAATGATTATTATTTAGTAAATGGGATATGTAGAGAAATAATGGTTCCAAGAACACCACAGGAGAATGGTGTTGTAGAGAGAATGAACATGACAATCATGGAATGTGCTAGAAGTATGAGGATACATTTTGGATTGCCCTTGCAGTTTTGGGAAAAATTAGTTGATACAATGGTTTATTTGATTAACCGTGGGCCTTCAAGTTCACTAGATGGAGGAATACCTAGAGGAAGCTTGGATCGGAAAAGAGGTAGATATTTCTTTTCTTAAAGTTTTTGGTTCAGAATATTTTGTGCATTTTGATAAGGAAAATAGAAAAAGTTGGATATAAAATCAAGAGATGCACTTTCATTGGTTATGGATTTGGTGATTTTGGATTCCGTTTTTGGGATTTAGAAAATTCTAAAATTATTAGGAGTTGTGACATTGAATGGAATGAAAAGAGAATGTACAGGGATCAAATTTTGGTACCTAAGGATGAACTGGTTGAGAATTTTTTGAATGAAAATGAACTCTTGAATTTTAAAGTAATACCGACAGGGTTACATAGTAACTAGTGTCGGGATTGACCCCTGACAACATTGGTTAGCGAGAAGCGTATTGGTTACAGAAGAGCCAAACCGACATCGGTTAGCATAAGCGATGTTGGTTACGTGGTGACATGGCATCCTTTGAAAAATTTGGATACAAATGTGAAGAGGTCCAAAATGAGCCTCTGGTACCCCAAACTCTGTGAGAAGGTCATAAAGTGTAAAATACTTCCAAAAATATTTACACCACCTCTATTTTATCTATTATTGATTGATATGGTGAACAAAAAGTTTTGAAGAAGTAATGCAGGATAAGACCCACGTCCAGTGGGAGCATGACATGGATGAGGAGATGGACTCCTTAGAACAGAAACTAGACTTGGGATTTGGTTAAGTTTTAGCATGTAAGAGGACATTGCAAAACAAGTGGGTTTACAGGATCAAGGAAGAAGAGGGTGGAAAAAATGGTACAAGGAAAGGCTTGTAGTAAAGGGATTTACATAGAAAATAGGTATTGACTTTGGTGAAATATTTTCTCTTGTTGTTAAGATGACTTCTATTTGTACTATATTGAGTTTAGTTACAGTAGAGGATTTGCATTTAGAGAAACTAGATGTGAATACAAATTTCCATCATGGTGATTTAGATGAAGAGATTTATATGTAGCAACTACTTGGGTATGAATTTAAGGGTAAGGAGAAATTAGTGTGCAAGTTGAAAAAGAGCCTATATGGGCTCAAGCAAGCTCCAAGGAAATGGTACATGAGGTTTGATAGTTTTATGCATGAGCATGGTTACTTGAGATGTGAATATGACCATTGTGTTTATTTCAAGAAGCTTGAAAATGAGAGCTATATTATTTTTTTACTATATGTGGATGATATGCTTATTGCAGGATCTAGTATGCAGGACATTGGTGAGCTTAAGGAAAGCTAGCTCACACATTTTCTATGAAGGATTTAGGAGCTATAAAAAGAATCCTTGGCATGTAAATACATAGAGATAGGAAGAACAAGAAATTATATTTGTCTCAGGAGGATTATATCTATAGGGTGTTAGAAAGGTTTAAGATGCAGAATGCAAAACTTGTTAGTACACCTATGGTTGGACACTTCAAATTGAGAAAAGATTAGTGTCCATCATCACATGAGGAGGTAAAATACATGACATGAGTGCCATATGCTTCAGCAGTTGGGAGTCTCATGTATGTTATGGTTTGTACCAGACTAGACATTGCACAAGCAATGGGAGTTATGAGTAGATATATGGCCAATCCAGGTAAAGAGCATTAGAAATTAGTCAAATGGATACTCAAGTATTTGAAAGGGACATCTAGCATGTAGTTATGCTATGGAGGTTAAGATATTTCATTATGTGGCTATGTTGATTCGAGATATGGCTAGAGATCTGGATGGTAAGAGGAGGAGCACTACTAGATATATTTTCATAATAAGTGGGATGCCAGTTAGCTAGATTTCAATATTACATAAGGTTGTGGCTTTTTCTACTATAGAGGTAGAGTATGTTGCAGATATAGAGGCTAGCGAGGAGATGATATGGATGTGTAGGTTCATGAAAGAGTTAAGAAATGAGCAAGATGATTGCAAATTATTCGATGATGATAGTCAGAGTGAAATTCATTTGGAAAATAACTCATCGTTTCATTCAAGAATGAAACACATTTAGTTGAGGTATCACTTCATATGACAAGTATTGGAGGATGGGTAGTTGAATCTGGAAAAGATTCATATGAGTGAGAACCCTACGGATATGCTAACAAATCCATTAGCAAAGGAGAAGTTGGAGCTACACTCCACTTCTATTGGTCTTCAAGTTTGAGACTTGAAGAGGAAGAAACAAAGATAAGGAAGGATCCAAGAATGATGTTGTACAGTGTATGGTGTAGTAATTAATCTCCAAGTGGGAGATTGTTGAGTTATGGAGCTCAATTACTTTGAATTAGCATGCAATATGAAACTTGTTGGAAAACACAATAACTATCATCGGTTATGGAGGGACCGGCAGGACCTATGACATCGGTCAGGAAAGGAGGAACCGACATCGATTAGGGCTAACCGGCATCGGTTACCTATGTATGAGTGTTTTATTTAACTCTTGGGAATTAGATCTATTTTTAGTATTAAAGCAGATCTATTGATTGTAATTACATGGCTAAGTTCCCTAAGTTTGTATATACCTATATAAACATGAAAGCTAGGGTTTAGAAGTAAGAATTAAGAAGAACTTGCAAAATTTGATGATTATTGTGAGAATAATTGTGAGAGAGAGAATTCTTGGAGAAGAAGCAAAAGCTTGAGTGAAAGAAAGTACTATACATCTGAGAGGTGTGGAAGATTGTAAATCTTCAATTGTATATCTTGTCAAAGATTTGGATAATAGATTGACTTGTTTCTTGGTGGATGTAGCCCACACTGGGTGAACCACATTAAATTTGGTGTTGATTTATATCTCTTGTTTTGTATATTTCTTCTAGTAGAATATATGCTTTTATTTACATGTATGCTTAGATCTGATATATTATCTCAGACAACCAATGTGCTAACCCCAACATTTATTGGGGGTATTTCCATATTTTGTACAACATTTAACCATATCATAGGCAATCTACATCCCCACCACTTCCTTTCACATGCACGTTTTTCATGAATAAATATTATTGGCATTATATTCCATTGGATCTTACTTTGTATGATACTATTTACACCTATGATGGCTTGAATCAGCTTGGCTTGATGCTCAATTATATCTTACTGCCACCTCACTCACCCCATCTCTATCGTGGATGTGTTTATATTATGTCCACTTATGGTCTTCGTGTCTTCTATCTAACATCCTTTGTTGCACGCACCCCCTCTTGTTTCTCCACGAATACTTGTGTAATCTTGGCTTGATTATATTGGGGGCACTTTGGACTCTATTCATACTAATATCATGTTCCCTATGTCATTCGACCATGTTCCTATCTACAATTATTCACCTCCTAAGTATTCACAAAATCTCACTCGTTAGTATACACATGGATGTCTACAAACACCTTTTAATGATGAAGAATACACAATGACCATGTATAACTTACACTGCAATGGATCTTTATATGATCCACCACATTCAATTGTTTATCAAGTTTATAATGCATCTCCGATTGGCTTTGATCATGACAATGATGACCTCTTAGAAAATTTTAGTTGAACATAAAATTTATCACACACTTGGGGGGAATCATACTTATTCTTCCCCCCACCTTCTATCATTACAAGTTGTCTTGCATCATACACATAACACATATATAATTTCACACACATTTTACACATCTTGATACACTTGTATCGTCATTACCCGATGATGCACTCTCATACTTTGGTTCACACTTGATTGTTAAGGGCATACTATATACATAAGCCTCACACACTCGCACGCTACACACGTATATTAAATACTTAGTACACATTTGACATCTTTTTTATCCTGGATTTTATCACACACCATGCACATTATTCACAATACATCTTTCTCACATCTTCTTCTCCACATTGCGCTCATTACCCTATGATGCACTCTAGTTCCACAGTTCATACTCAAATACTTGGGGTCTCAATCTAAAATGAACCTCACCACACTCACTCACTCACTCACTCACGCACTCTCTATGCTATATGCTTTATTGATCATATCTTTCTAGCGCACACATTCAAACCATTTTCCAATGACACACTCTTGTTCTACGGTTCATTCTCAATTATTGAGGGGGAATGTATAAATGAACCTCTCTTAATGCATACACATCTACTCGAGGGGGATTCTCATAGCACACTCATTCTGTATTCCATTTCATCTCACCCACAACATATAGCATATCTTGGTTGCATTTACTCTTGCGTACTTATGCTTACATGTACAAGTTTTACACATGATAGTTAGATATTTCGTATGTCATTATCTTTATCATACACACATGCACGTTCACTTGCCTTCTATTTATGATCACAGAATTTATATAGATATTTACACGCAACATGGATGTTTGGCATAGTACCTCATACCAGTCCCATAGTGGCTCCTGGGGGCATCCACTTTCGTCCACACTTGGTGTTATTGTTTCATTTTTATAACACATTATTATATCAAATTACACATGCTCGACATAATTTTTATCTTTCTAAAATGATAATGAGTGCTTCATGTCTATCATTTACTTTTCAAGTCTATTTACCTCCATGGTTATATGTCACGTTATTCTTGTTCACTCATGTCTTCCATTATTTTCCATTGATTGTGGGCTATGTCCTTTGTCTTGTGTGCACACTATCATTTTTAGGCCACATAGGCCTTGATTGTCTTATGACATCGTGAGTAATAACCCATGTTTGAAACCTAATTTTACTGATCTGCATTGTCTTCTTGTGTCTTAGCTTACATGTTGTCTTCTTACATGTGTATTTGTCTCTACTTACACTAACACTTGCTTCCCAAGCCAGCTTTTTTTGCATGTGCCTTGGTTCTTACCAAGCACACTCCCTCCTCCCTCGGGGCATCGGTTTGGTTCAACGGTTGATCCTCCCTTGGGCCACATACTCCTCAGCGATGTCATGTGTAACACAAATGGGGGGCATCATTTGGTTGAATAATTCACCCCATACAATAGTCTACATTCATAGATCAACACGGTTTGGTTCTAGTATAGCACAATCTTTAGTCTTAGATAGGGCTCAAAATCTGATTTAGGTCCTCAACACAACATAGACACTGGTACTTAGACTAGAACAACAACACCTAGGTGCCCCTAACCCTTCCTAGACACTTTTGACTAGGGGGTAGTTACATATTATTTTTCAACTCAACACAGTTTTCATCATTTTCATATCGGCTTTTACAGGGCACACAATCCTTCAACACTCAACATGCATGCACCACACCTTCTTTTCTACTTTCACATTGGATCATAATTGTTCAAAATGAATCAAATTTTTACACGCCTATCCGGAGTGGTGTTGTACACTTCAAGAAGTTGTTAAAGGTTGGATCATGACACCATAATTTTCTCCCTACACTTCTTTTGTTCTTGGTGTGACGTTGCCTAAAAACTCATAGTCAAGTCAACCGGCATGAGATCACCTAAAAAAATCATTCTTCTACATCATCTTCAAGATCATTTTTAATCCATTTTCTCATCACAAATTAGGTGCACATGTTCCTTTTTCACATTTTTACATTTTACATACTTTTTGACTCATTTTGATCATATATGCATATTTGACTATTTATGTCTTCTTCTCTTTTGCAGTGCCTATCCTTATGGGAAGCGGTAGTCACATCATCATCACATAACAATCAAACATCAATGACAATCAACATCAACAAAAGGTATATCACGACATAAAAACATACGCTCTCACCCTAGGGTCATTATCATTCCTTTTCACTTCCTCTTCTCTAGCATCCACACTTCACATTTTTATCACTCCATGCTTTTTCTTATCTCTCTCGGCACACTTTTCTCCATTGATCTACATGGTTATCAGGTACAAATATTTTATCTACTTTATGTTATTGAGAATTCACTCAATAACATAAAGTGGGGAAAAGGTAGACACTAAATCATGTGCTTTGGGTATCTATCTAGTCCTTATCACATAAGTCTATTCATATGATTCCTAAGTAAGAAAAGTACTAATTAACCCATGTATTTGGCCATATTTCTTTGATTTATGTTTCCTCTTTTGATCTTACACTCCTACTTACCCAATATTCATTTTTATACTTTGTCATTTCTCACCCTAGACACCAACATCTAGCCGAACACCACCGCAAGGTACCCCATCCCCTATGGGTGCCCCGACCTCTTTGTATTTTTCTCATATCTGTTGGGTCCTTTCTATCTATTTGGGAAACTTATATTTTTATTAGTTATCCTTTTTGGGTTAATTATGGAATTCAAGCAATGGAATCATATAAATATAAAATTATGTTACCACAATAAAGGACCAAGCACTAAGCATTATCTATCACCACCTAAGGTTGCATTCAAAGGCTATTGAGAGTATTCAAGCATTCATTCTAGCTCCACACAAGGGAAAAGGAACTGCAATCTTCTTCATACACTTTATAGGAGGGTAAGTTCATTTCTTCATGCACACATCTATCTACATTTTCTACATCTAGCTATTTTATTGCTATCAAGTGTGACACGCACAAGAGCCACCTAGGGTACGATTTTGACACACACATAGAAATATATTGGGTATGAAATGTAGCATAGGGCTCTATCATAATATCACTTCTTTGGCATCTGAGGACAATTTGACCCCTCATTTGCATTATTTTCTTTTTGGGATTTGATGTGCTTTTGAGGATTTTGTAAGTCATTTATTTATTGTAGATTATCAAGTAACTTTGGCGATCATTATATGACCTAATAAACGACAAGAAGTGAAGGACAATGAATATCTTGTGACCATTTAAAGATGATTTTCTAAGGTTTTATGTAGTCATAGGCACCTTAACAGGTCTACAATGCCCACAGGTGCCCTTGACCCATTCCAGGTGCCCCAGTCCAAAGCATATTCCAACATCTCGCATTTTTTTGGTTTCATTACAACATTCTCGAACATTGGATTTTCCACTTCATTAGTTCTATACACCTTCAGGATCATAGCGAAAAAACTATGTCATTTTATCTCCTCATTTACACTTAGGGGTTTAAATCTTAATTTCTTATTTATTTGGGTTAGATTTATTATCATTACATACATATTTATTAGAGTTGTTAAATACTTAGATTAGGCATATTTATCCATTTATAAATATTTTACTTAATCAAGACCATGATTTGAAATATTGCTAGTACAATACGTACAAGAAGGGTTCATCAAGCAATTCGAGACCCAATGATCAACAATATCAACAGAGATAATCCAACTACAAGTGTATACGTCATAAAAATACATACCTATTTCTAATCATCCATATCACCTACACAATGTGTCAAATCCTAGCACGCATTCTAGACCATTATTCTCCCACATTCCATTAGAATTCACTCACATCTCACTAGAATTAATTTAATTAATTATATCATGCATTAACCATACACTTGCACACCTTAGCTAATTTAATTAGCTATTTAAATAAATAATAGCTAATTATCCACTCACCCTCCACTCATCTCCACTTCACCATCCAATTCACTCAAGTTGAACTATCTCACTCCACTCAAGTTCTAGAACCCTACAAAGTGGAAGAAAAATATTCATGTATAACCACCTTTTGGAATAAAAATCAACTAAATATTCATTTCCCCTTAAATTCTTATTCAAACCATCTAATTGCATAGACCAAATAAACTTGCTAATTTAGGAAAATGCATTCATTTACCTACAACTCATTCAAATCTTGATCCACAATCCATGGCCTCTCCTTCAACTATAAATATGAGGCTCTTTCCTTCACAATTCATCCCTTAGAAGATTTAGACATTCACAACATTACTTTGCCAAATTTCCACTAGAATTTTCATGGTGGAAGGTTATCCATTTGATCATTTATTGCTCGTAGCATCCTTCTTCCATTTGGAACCAAGTTTGGAGCATCCACAACTAAATCATCCAAAGAGATCCAACAAGTGTGGTACTTCATTCCACACTTCAGCTATCTCATCTAAGGTTGCAAGAGAACTTGAAGGAAGGTTTGCATCGCATTTTTATTGTTTTTTTCTTTCATTTGTTTCAGTTTTCATTATACACATTCGACATACCCGATGGGAGACCCATGATTTTTATATCATTTCTATCTTGTTTCTTATCAATCTAACTTTTTTCCATGTTATTTTTCTTGTTTAAGACATACAGACAAATTTTTAGGACATTTGGTGGAGTAAAGTGAGAGAAAATAAAAAACATTCATTCTTTCATTTTTTGTGCATCCAAAGGTTCCTGTGCTACCATAGCACTTAGAGTGTGTTACCGTAAGATTAAGTACGCTACCATAACCATTTCTAATCCAAGAAATGTATTTGTCACACTCGCTTCACCTACTTGAGTGTGCTGCCATTTAAAATCACATTAGTGCACCTACTTAAGTGCATTACCATACTAGTTACGCTAGCACACCTACTTGAGTGTGCTACCATTAACACTCATGCTAACACACTTTCTTAAGTGTGATACTATTATTACTCATGCTAGCGCACCTAATTACATGCACTAACATTCTATGCTTTTTATTTTTGTTATTTTTTATAATTTTCTAGCATGTTAGCTCACTTCTTATTACCTGTCTAAACATTGTTTTTCAACCTATTTTATGCAAGTTTTCATAAAAACAACATCTAACACTTGTTTTTCTTATAACAATTATCTAATCTAATATAATCAAAAAAAATATGTATGTTCTTCTACACCCTCTTGGGTGATCTTGAGAATCGAAATGGTGAAGTTTGTTTCATTATTTTACATCATGTTTTCTTTGTAGGAAAATTACTAATCATTTGTGTGTAGGACCATTGCGAACTTGGAAAACTTCATTTATAAAATCAAGCAACAAACTACTGACAATTTGCATGTAGGTTTCCTTGGCCAAAGACCATTGCAAATTATTAAAACTTGTTAAAATAATCTAAAAACACATTGTCATTGCAGGTTCGGATAAGGGTTAACACCCATCCTCTTAACTATGGTAAGTTCTTGGGCATATCCCTAAAACTCATTATGAGGAGTACCATAGGAACCCTAAAGTAGTTGGTACCTTGAGGGAATAGGCCAACAAAATAGGGAGTGCCACAAACCCACTTAACTTGTAATACCCATGAGGAAACCATAAGTATCCCGTGGTGACAACCTCATTCTTAATTTATTAAGGGGTATAGTATTGAAAGAGGATTTGCGAGAAATGATGTTGAAAATAATGAACCACAACAAAGTTGCACTCCGATGGTAACGTCAAGCTCTAACGCAATAAGCAAGAAGATTCAAACAATGGAATGAATATGCAAATAAGAAAATAGGTCTGCTCATCCTCATAGATCCAAAAAGGAAGTACAAATAGGGGTGTCGTGTAACCCCCATGCCTAAACAAGGAAAGAATATCAATGATGCCACTGACGCATATGATGCCACTAAATGAGGAGTTACAATTCCAAATAAGGAATGTAACTCCTATGACGCACTGATGCAAATGACAATGACAAATTATATGACATAATATTACACTTGTCATTTAACTTCCTAAGACCTATGACTCTCGCAAGGCAAGATGACTCACTAGGTGATGTGGATGATGACTAGGCATGTCACACACACCAACACCCCCTTCATCAAAGCCGAGGAAGAGGTCAAGGTAAGCCAGAACAGAAAAGAAGACTCCCCTAGACAACTAAGAAAGATGTGTCAATGGGGCCCGACAACTAAAGGCCTGATAAGGTGCCCATATACAAACAACATCTTTTTGGAAAGAAGAAGAGGAGAAGAAGGAGGACTATATATCCTGAAGAAGATGGGTGGTTGCAGTCAGACCTCACCCCAAGAAGAGACCACAAGTGAAGAAATTTCACCTTAGTGAAGGGCTTGGTGAATATGTCTATAACCTAATCAATTGTTTGAACATATTGTATGTCGATGATGTTTTCATGTATCAGCTCCCATATGAAGTGCATGTGAATCTCAATGTGCTTCATCCATTGATGTTGAACTAGATTTCTACAAATTGAGATAGTGCTCATGTTGTCATAGTAGATAATGGTAGGCCACCGAAAGTGGATGCCAAACTCTGTCAAGATACCCTGTAACCAAACAAATTCTATGGTAGTGTTAACTACTCCTCTGTATTCTACTTCTGTTGATGATATGGAAATGTCATTCTGCTTCTTGCTGAACCAACTGACAGGACTTGAACTAAGAGTGAAACTGTATCCTGAGGTAGAATTTCGATGATCTAGATCACGGCCCAATCTAAGTCGTAGATCTAACCAAGTGAATCTCAGTCCCTGCTAAGTAATGAATACCATATGTGTGAGTGCCACAAACATAGTGAAGGATCCACTTTGCTACTTTTAAATGCAGCTCATGAGGCTCCTGCATAATTCTAGACATGATCTTGATAGCATACGAAAGATCTGGCTGAGTGTGAGTAAGGTAGATCAAACTCCCCACCAACTACCAATAAAGGGTACTGTCAACCAAAGGGGAAGAGAAATCATAAACCAACTTGACCCTGGAAAGAAAAGGAGTAGGTTAGGACTTGTAGTTAAACATGTAAAACCGAGCAGGAAAATCAAGAGAGTACTTAGGCTGTGAGATCATAATTCCCGAGTCAGATTATGAAATTTGGATCCCAAGAAAGTAATGAAGCAATCCTAAGTTAGACATGGAGAATTTGTTGGCCAAGGAGATCTTCACATAATCAATGATAGAGGAAGAGCTACCCGTGATCAACAAGTCATCAACATAGAGAACAAGAATAAGCATGGAGTCATCTTGCCACAAAATATACACATTTGGGTCAGAGTGACACCAAGAGAACCCTAATGTAAGTAAAAAGGAGTCCATCTTGGCATACCAAGCCCGAGGGGCTTGTTTAAGGCCATAGAGATACTTCTTTAACTTGCAAATGAGGGATGGATCATGGACATAACCCAAGGTTGTTCCATATAGATCTCTTCCTCTAGGTCCCCATGAAGGAAGGCACTCTTAATGTCCATCTGGTGGACTTCCCATTTGTTAGCGGTAGTGATGGCAAGGGTCAGTTAAATGGAATTCATCTTCACAACTGGAGAAAAGGTTTTGAGTAATCAACCCTAGCTACCTAGGAGAAACCCTTAGCTACAAGTTGCGCTTTATACTTCTCAACTTATCCATTGGCTCCATACTTTGTTCGATATATCCACCTACACCGAATGAATTTTCTTCCTTTCGGAAGAGGGGTAAGATCCCAAGTGTCATTCTTTATGAGTGAGGAATACTCCTCATCCATAGTAGAATCCCACTCAGAATCCCAGAAGCTTCCTGGAAAGATGGTGGATCAGAAGCAGAGGCAAAGAAGGAGTGGGGTCCAACAAAACTCAAGTGTGTACGTCTCATCCGAGGGATCTCAATTAAATCTCCAACACTCTATAAAGTTTTCCTAGCCCAAAGAGGTCCCGAAGGTCCAAGCTCAAATTCGGAAGATTCTTCACTCGAATGAGAAGGGACATAGTCCTCATCATCACTACTGTCAGAATCAGAAGACTCAAAAGTTTGAGGATTGGGAGGATTAGGGAGAGGTGGAACTCACTCAACAACATCATCATCTGATGAGTCAGAATTTGAATCAGTGGGTAAAAGAACCTCAATGGAAGTAAGAGTCAAGGATGACTCATCAAACTTCACACTCCTCTCAATATAGAGTTCATGGGTAGTAGGGTTCAACAATCGATATCCCTTCATGCCATCAGGATACCCGACAAAGATTTGGATTGTGAATCCAATGCCTTGCATTTCTTCTTGGGAATCCAAGCCATAACTTTGGATCCGAAGACTCAAAAGTTCTCAACATCAAGCTTGTGTCCAAACCAGGATTCAAAGGGTGTCATCCCTCTTACTACCTTGTGTGGAACATGATTCTAAATGTAACAAGCACAATTCACTACTTCAACCCAATACTGCGAAGGAAGGGACTTTGAGTGAACCATACAAGTGGCTATCTCCTTTAAAGTTTGTTTCTTTCTTTCTGCAACTCCATTTTGGGAAGGGTGTAAGCAACTGTAAACTGCAAAGCAATCCCCTCATAAGTGTAGAAATCCTCAAACCTATTGCTCACATACTCGCCTCCATTTTCGGTTTGAAGAACCTTGATATACCGTTTCGCTTGTTTCTCAGCAAGAGCCTTAAAGTTTTGAAAATGATCAAAGACTTCAAACTTAAGTTTAAGAAAATATACCCAAGTATAACGTGAAAAGTAATCAATGAAGGTTAGTATATATAGAGCTCTAGTGAAAGAAGGAGATGGAAAGGGGCCAAAAACATCACTATGAACAAGATCTAAGGGACGAATAGCTCTCTAGGATTTTCCCTTATCAAAGTTTTTAGGGTGCTTTACGAGGGTGTAACCCTCACAAAGACCTTTAGAAAACTTAACTCGGGGTAACGCGTTGACCATTTCATTTTGACTCAATTGTTTAAGGTAACAATAATTTAGATGCCCAAAATGATCATGTCATATCTTGCTAACTTCATTTGCATGAGTGAGCAAGGCATTGGGTGTCAAATTAGAAGAGAAGTGGGAAAAGGTATACAACCATGAACAGGTGATCCGCATTTCCCTTAACCACAATGCAATCAGAGTTAAGCTCATGAATGATCACCGAGTTAGGACCAAATTCCACTTGCATTCCTTCACCAAGGTGGGTGATTTGGTAAACCGATAGGAGATTGGTAGAGATATTGGGAACACTCAACACTTGGTTAAATGTTCCACCTTCTATCTCTACCGATCCACTACCGGAAACCAACACATGAGTGTCATCACCCAACATGATTTGGGACATGTCACATGGTTCAATGCTAGAGAATTCAACCTCTGAAGAATCCATGTGGTGCGAGGCACTAGAATCAATAATCCAAGTTGATGATGGAGCTGATCTAGCTACGAGGGCCTTACCTTTCTTCTTTTCATTTTTAGACTCCTTTGTTTTAGAAGACTCGCCCTTCTGAGCATTTTGTTTAACGGATTCAGGAACACTTATTTTATTATTCTCAAGCAAATGAGTTAAGTGATCAATTTGTTTCCAAAAACAATGATGCTCATCATGGCCAAAATTCTTACAATAGGAGCATTTAAACTTTTCCTTCTTCGCTTTAGGCTCAAAAGTTGAAGTGTTAGTGTTGGGCTTAGCTGGGGGTTGGTTGGTCTTGGTTTCTTTCTTAGGTTGGTCCTTTGTTTCTTTCTTCTTTTCATTTTTCTTGCCCTTATTCACCACAAGGGCATGTGACTTGGATTTTAGAGTCCCCATTTGAATGAGTTGGGATGAAAAATTGTCAAAGGAGGGCATTTTCCAAGCACTACCCAAGGCAGATTTCGTGGTGTGGAAAGTTGAAATGAAGACAGATTATTTAGGACCTAACTTAGAAAGAATCGATAAGATAAATTGAGATTCTTTCTTTTCCACTTTACATTCCTTTAGAAGTAGTCTAGTGTGGACAAACTTTGAGAAGAAGGCCTGTAGGTTTTCAAAGTCACTAGGATTTAACCCTAGTAGTTCGTTCTCCAACTCATGCACTCTCATGTCATCTTGCTTCCCAAACATATCGTTGAGCATTTTCCATGCTTTATAAGGTGTCGAGGAATTTTTATGTCGAAGAGTGAGTCAGGAGATACAGACATACAAAGAAGACCTAAGGCTCCATCACAACAGTTGAACCACTTAGATTTTTCAGGTTCATCATTAGGTTTGGTCAATAACCCCATGACGACATGTTATAACCCTTTACTTCGCAAAACAATTATAATTTTAGATTTCCATTCAAAGAAGTTACAAGGTGTGAGCACTGTACTTTAGAGATATCCATAATGAAGAGATAGAACCAAAGGATGCGAGGAAGGAAGGAGAAAGAAACAACCACACCGGAACAATATCACGCCACCTTGAGTTTGGCACTTTATAGTTCAGTGCGTTGATTACAATCAGATGTGACTATGTGTCGAGAACCAGTCTATCACTCACCTTGCAATCAGCGTAATAATGCGTAAGAGTGGAGACAACAATCAAGGTTCATTGGGTGCAACAGATCGACACTGCAAGAAAGCACAAGAATGAGAGAAAATAAGAAGGGGAAGAGAGGGCTTTGTGAGAAATAACATCTCACATCGCATGAAATAATCCCTTTGTTGTAATATTATGGTGGACATGCTCACAAGTCCACAAGAAATAAAAGGGATAGAACAAAGCTCAAGATGATTCAAAATGAGCCAAATTCAAGCAATACAAAGACACCCCCGAATGTGGCACTTTATAAAATAGTGCATTTACAAAAATGATAATCCCATCAACGAGAGTGAAAAAACATGCAACTTTTACTAAAAAGTGCTCAAAACTCGAGCAACGAGTCAAAAGTTATAGCAAAAAATAATTCCCGCAACTGATGGAAAAATGCTAATAAGCCTACAAATGGATTAAAAAAGTGCCATAAATGCATGAAAAGGGTGTCGTATGTATGCTCGTTGGAAATGGCATCAAATTTTAAATATGGTTTGTTTTAATTGCGAGGGGGGATTAGCCTCCTGCCAACCCCAAACCTCACCCTCTGTCTTCGACACTTGAAGGAAGGTTGAATAAAATAAGAAAAATACCTAAAAAGGTTTATAACGCCAATTAAGAGGTTTATCACCTTAAAATATTTTACAAGGTGATTATTGATTACCAATAATCAATTTTGGTGGATGGATAAGGTGTATCACCAGAGCTACGACAGTGTTGACGGAGTTGGTGAAGGAGAATGGAAAACCGCGCCAAGGAGATTCCAAGGATTTAGCCGTGGCATGGTTAGAGGTCGGCGAAATAGTCACCAAGGTGCCAGAGTGGTGGTTGGTGTCAGGAACAGGTGGTCCACGTGGAGGAGATGATGCTCGCACAATAGTAGAATGCATCAAAGATTCTACGAGATGGCAAAGAAGATAACAAAGATTCAAGGTAGAAGCTTTATGTATGGGAGCACGAGAACGATCTGTATGGGAGCATGATAAGCAGACAGCAGAGAACTACAAAAATGAGTTGATCTTTGGAGATGCACAGGTTTGAGCTTAGAAACCATCCACAAAGTTATCTCGGCAACGGAAAATGGCATGGAACCCAATGAACTAGATGATGATTTGAGAACCAAACTTCAGAATGTAGAAGGTAGAATGAGCGGAGTTCTAAGCTAGTGAGACAACGAAAAATGAGGACAAGGCAGAGGGTGAAGACGTCGATCATCACATGCTCCAGCAGAGTCGACTGTCGAATGGAGCCCGGAAGAAGTAGAAAATGTAGGCCAAAGACAAATATAAAACTTGTACAGAGCTCGAGTTGCAAAGCGGGAAGCTCGGTTACCATTGGAAAAACATGCGGGGTGGGAACGGTGAGGGCCAGAAGGAGCCAACGAATAGTACAAGCACGTGAGCCAAGGCTTCAAACACAAACCCAATGCAAAACTCGAGAGGGCCAAGACCATGCACAACCAAGTCGGCATTGCGAGCAATACGTCGAGTAAGATTTGAACAATGCACAATGACGGAAGAGTATTCTTAGCCAAGACACGAGTTGTAGGTGGTTATATGGCTCGAGCACAATGTAGGCCAATGCAAAAATCTGAGAATCCAATGCACAGACTCGAGACAATAATGAACCACAAGTCCATGCCAAAGTAAAACCGAGCTCACAAGAATAGAAGCAATCAAAAACTCAACAATATGATAGAGCAAATCAACCAAAAATACCTCAAACTTGCAACTGCTGAAACCTCAATACGAGGTGAGCAATACAATTCCAAAATAATAATAAAAAAACTTGCACAAGGAAATAAGAAGAAACTAGAAGTAATAAACAACTTGATAAATGAAGAGTGCATGTTTTACCAAAACCAGCTCTGATACCATGAAAGAGGGATTCACGAGAACCGATGTTGAAAACAATGCACCACAACAAAGTTGCACTCCAATGGTAACATCAAGCTCCAACACAATAAGCAAGAAGATTCGAACAATGGAAAGAATATGCAAATAAGAAAATAGGTTTGCTCATCCTCATAGATCGAAAAAAGGAAGTACAAATAGGGGTGTTGTGTAACCCCATGCCTAAACAAGGAAAGAATATCAATGACGCCACTGACGACATATGACGCCACTAAAGGAGGAGTTACAATTCCAAATAAGGAATGTAACTCCTATGACACATTGATGTAAATGAAAATGACAGAATTTGACACTTGTCATTTGAATTCCTAAGACCTATGACTCTTGCAAGGCGAGATGACTCACTAGGTGATGTGGATGATGACTAGGCATGTCACATAGACTTACAAGTCTGTAGCTAGGAAAGCAGTTTTCTAGCATGAGTACTCATTTAGGCACTTTGGTGAGTGAAAATTCTCCCTAACCCTTAAGAATTTTGACATACTTAGGCCAACTGATTCCATCTCATTCCATAAACTTATCAACTCAAATCCAAATCATTCTTAGTCTTAGTCTTTGATTTTACTAAAAATCATAGACTTAAGCAAAATCCAATCACATCACGATTTAAGCCTTTTTCATTGGATATTCACTTTATCCATTATTTAAGCACATCTAATTAAATCAAATCCTTTATATGTTGAATATTCACTTTATTCATGTATTAAACCACATCAAATCAAATCCAATCAAGATCCCTATATATTGAATATTCACTTTATTCAATTTTAGGAAAATCATACACAATCGAATCAAGAATCACATCCAAGCCTTATACGTTGAATATTCACATTATTCACATATTAAGAAAATCAAATCAACATCCAAAATTTATACATTGAACATTCACTTTGTTCATGTATTAAGTAAATATCAATCTAATACGATCAAGACGATTTTCAATCTTAAACTTACATTGATTATATCAAACAAAGTTAATACAATCACCGTTATCTATCCTTTTAGCTCGGACTTTATCCGAACTTCTAAAAAAAACAAAAAAAAACTATTCACTTAGGTATTTACCTATAAAACAATGGTGTTTACACGTAGTAAGAGCACTAATGCCCATGAGGAGTCTGATAGATTCAACCCTTTTGGTCATCACGTTCTTGAAGACGAAGACATTGGAGAACAACCTTGAACTATCAAAAGGAAAAAAGTAGCTATTGAATGTGTCATAACATGAAACAAAGACAAATATCTGCTTTGCCTCTTCAAAATGGTGGAAAATCTACTCTTAGACTATGGGCATGAATACTTAAAAGACTTAATAGAAAAACTTGATTCTAGTTACAAAAATTAAAATCAACTACTATGTCCGATTCATCAAAAGAAGAGTTGTTAGCCAAAATCGAAGAGTTACAATGCCAACTCACAAATAATGAAAATCCTAAAAAAGAGGAAGAACACAAATCAACACATGAAAATGATGTAACCATGGACATTCCTCAAGCCAAATCCCCATTCACACAAGAGTG
The DNA here is from genome assembly GCA_018340775.1 of Taxus wallichiana var. yunnanensis. Taxonomy (NCBI): domain Eukaryota; kingdom Viridiplantae; phylum Streptophyta; class Pinopsida; order Cupressales; family Taxaceae; genus Taxus; species Taxus wallichiana. Next base: position 710,334,660 of record CM031237.1, on the reverse strand, counting down.
GAGGAGCATGAAAGAAACCTTAATGGGACTTCAAAAGCGTATAAAATAATTCAATTTTGATGAACTATGTCCTTACCCATTCGATAGGGACATGTTAAGTGTACCTTTCCTAAATCCTTTGAAACACCCAAATTTGATAAATATACGAAAAACATGGTCCAAGAGAACATATCAAGGAGTTTTTCATGACATGTCAAGAAGTGGCATACAATGACATCTCTCTTGTGCCTATTTCCTAAGAGTTTAGGAGGGAAAGATTTGGATTAGTTCTTAGACCTTCCAAAGGGATCGATCACAACATTTGCGAGACCATTCCGAGAAAAATTTCAAACATTTCTCATTTTATCTATATTTTGTAACGACAATTGTGGGCCTTTTCAACACAAAGAAAAGGAATAATGAAAATTTTGTGTCATTTCATCCACGGTGGCAAGGAATCGCAATTCGATTCCCTTTCTCTATACCCAAAAATAATTAGTTAGAATCTTCATTCCAAATCTAAAATTCAAAACTATCTTTTCAAATACAAATACATTGTTCGAATAACTTCAAAGAAGTAATAGAAAAAGATAACAGATTGAAATATCTCTTATCACTAAGGGCCTAATCAAGACACCTTCCAAAGATCAACCTAATAATCACAACAACAACATAAATCAAAATCGGGATAAATATTAATTTTTCAGCCGAAATAGAAATGTTATAAACAACGAAATAACTAATTCTCGTCATGTTCAAAATATACAAAATCCAACTCTTCAACAATCTAGTAAATTTGAAAAATCTAAACAACCTCTAATCTTATCCAGTAAAGAAACCACTCCACTTGAGGTAAAAAGATGAAAATTTATGCCTCTTGGAGAAATCCTTTCAAGTGTCCTCCATTAATTAGAAAGTGCTAAAATGGTGACATACCTATTTACACATCCTTTTGAAGAAGGACAACCTAAACCCACATGGTATAAAGAGAATGAATATTGTGACTACCATCATATACATGGCCATCCTACAAATTGTTGTGTCAGACTACATCACTTTATACAAGACTTAATTGATAATGGAGACATCAAAATAGAAGGACAATCTAATAACAAGACACCAAATGAGAAATTAAAGGTCTTCCAGACCCATTCCCTAAGCATGGAATAAACAATGATGCAAAAGACAAGGGTCATTATCAAACAATGTCGAATTTGATTTCATTATTTCATTGTTAGATCATACACTAGACATGGTAGCCACTATCAAATTTAACACTCCTAATTATTCTCGTAACAACAAGACATAAACATTTTTGGGTACCCACTACTAAAAACCTTCCATGTCCACCACACTACAACAATAATTTAATTCCAATTCCACTACCACTATACAATCCTCAAATGCAAAATCTTCCACTTATTTCTATGATATAATCAAACAACTAGGGAATACCAATGCAAAAATATCCCTCATGGAGTTACTCAAGACATCTCATGTGCTTCAAAGTATCCTTACTTGTACACTCCATGAAGTACGTGTTCCTCAGGATATCAACTCTCAACAATTTCAAGAATTCATTGTGAATTTATCATCCAATAATCCCATTTTTTCATTTGGTCCTCATGACCTCTTGAACCCCAACATTACCAATAATAATTCCTTATACACTGATTAATTTTCCACACATCATACAAATAAATGAATTCTTATAGATAATGAAGTTCCCTCAAATATCTACTCCATGAAATTATGCGGTGTCTAGGTTATACTTTGAGGAATGTCTAGGAACTAACATCATTACCATTCATGGTTTTTATAATAGTGAAAGGAATTTTTAGGTAATATCTCTTTACAAATCAAATTTTGACCTCAAACTCTACAAAAAAAATTCCATGTTGTGGACATGGAAACATGCTTAATATCCTTCTAGGCTGCCAATGGATTCATGCCATATAATGCATTCCTTCTACATACCATAAGTGCATCAAGCTCCCCGTGAAGGAAAACAATTCACGTTACATCAAATGTTAAACCCTTTGATTATTGCAAAATTTTAGAGGGAATACATGCACGTGAAAATCATGTCCTTCTACGGATAAATCCTTGAATCCCTTCCTTTTACCATTTATGAATGAAAACCACATAAACCCCGAGGTTTTTCTAAAATCTTAACTATCCACTTCCTCCACCCCATCTACATTGAAAATCATAGACAAAGGTCTTGGAGAGTATGAACTCTAGAATTCCCTTCATGTTGGAAACATATCGTTATCCTCACATAGTTATGGCCAACCAAATGCTCCCTATATCAAAATTTCCTCTATCTATAATCTTAGTAAGTCTGTATATAAAAGGTTTAGATACCTAGATGAGGAAAAAATTCTGAGTTATTTTGGGTCTTGGCTATATGATGATGGATATTATTCTTTCTATGAATCATCTAAGTATACTAAAGCACACAAAATCATGAAAAATATGCAATGGAATGGTAAATGACTTGGGAAAAATGAACAAGGATGTCTTGATCCAATCTCTTGCACAAAAATATTTTTCAATATGGTCTTGGGTTCCATTCGCTTGAAAATTCATCAATATTTATTGATGTCTCAACTAGTGGTGAGGACACGACTCGAAAACAAGACAAGTTCTACATAAAGCCTCTTTGATAATATTGTTGACACAAACCTATTTATTAAAAACTTCTCCATTAATACCATTGACTTCCAACTTGTCTATCCTACCCTAATAAGTCAGGATCAACTAAATCATGTCTCTATGGACCTCTTTCAAAATGATGAGGCCATTGAAGAGTTTCTTGGGACTCGGGATCCCATCCCCCTTTCTGATCACAGGAAGGGATTTGATATTGACCTTGATATAACTACCTACTTTGGTGAGGAACTAGAGTAACCTAGTCTGTAAAAAGTGAAATTCAAAGTAAAAAAATGAAAAATATCATCTCCCATAGTGAAAACATCATTGAGGCACTATTGTAAATACAAAAAGTAAAAATGAAAAATAGTAAAAAGAAAAGGGACGTATCTCCTAGTGAAAACCTTTTTTGAGGCACTAGAGAGAGGGGACTCTCATTCATCATCAATTGAATATTTACATCAACCAATGACATCCTTTTCCAAAAGATACACATCTAAAATGTTGGTTGAAGAAATAATAGAAATTAACATTGGCACACATGAGCAACCAAATATTTTACAACTTGGTACAAGTCTATCAGATAAAGAAAGAGTAGAGTTCACAACACTCCTTGTGGAATTTCAAGATATTTTACATGGAATTACAAATATATTCCAAGATTAGATCCATCTCTCATGGTACACCACCTTGTGGTACATCTGGATGCAAAATATGTCAAACAAAAGTTATGAAAATGCATCCCAAAGTTCATAGTGCGTGTGAAATATGAACTTCAAAAACTTCTTAAAGCATGTTTCATTCGAACTATCAACTATTTTACATGGATTTAAAATATCTTACATGTGGTGAAAAACATCGAGCATCAAAATATGTACATATTTTCATGACATCAATAAGGCATGTCCAAAATATGAATTCCCTTTACCAAACATCAATATGATCGTGGATTCAATAAAAGGTCATGAAATGATTTCCCTCATAGATGGTTTTTTTGCTACAATCAAATTTATATTGTAGAATAATATCAACATAAAACAACATTCACTATAGTATGGGGCACGTTCTACTATAAGGTCATTCCTTTTGACCTTAAAAATGCAGTGTTACATATCGAGACAGTGATGACAGCAGTCATCTTTCATGATATATTACATGATATTATGAAAGACTATGTAGATGACATTATACCAAAGTATAAAACATGAGTAGATCATATGGTAGTATTGTTAAATATCTTTGAAAGACTTTGAAATATTGCGTAAATACAAAATCATACTTAACTTGAAGAAATGTGTGTTTGGTGTAACATAAGGAAAATCGAAGGAGTTATTATTTTATGAAGAGGCACAAAGAAGACCCCGCAAAGGTCAAGGCTATCATGGAAATTCTTCCTCCCAAAATATCAGAAACCGCAAGGTCTTCAAGGAAAGATTCAATCAATCAGAAGCTTCACTTCACAACTAGTTAATAAGTGTCATCACTTTAATCAACTACTAAAGAAAGATGTTCAATTTCAGTGGAACCAAACATGTTAGGATTTTTTTGCTAAGTTAAAAGAGTTCTATAAATTCCACCAATATCAGATAAAGCAATTCTTCTCTACACATCAGCTACATAATATGCAATAGGGGCATAACTAGCGTAACATAGCAATCAAGGACAAGAGCAAACAATATACTATCCTAGTAGAACACCTATTGATCATGAGCTCAAGTATTCATAGGTTGAGAAAGTGTGTTTGGAAGTAGCTTTAATGTTTCACAAACTACTCCACTATTTTCTCAATCACATAACCAAACTCATTGCAAAATTAGATCCTCTGAAATATCTACTATCAAGACCCATTCTCACAGATAAAATGTCAAGTTACGTCATTCTACTGAGTGAGTTTGATATCAATTTTGTTAGTCAAAATGAAATCAAAGGACAAGATATTCCATATCAACTTACTACATAACCTCTACTGGTATTAGAACCACTTTATTTTGAATTTATGGATGAATATATTTTATATGTTGATACAATGCCTTCTTAGACCCTATTATTTGATGGATCTTATAATATCCATGGATCAAAAGTTAGTATTTTTCTTATCACACCAAATGGTAATGTTATTCCAAAATCTTTTACTTGGCCTTCCCCTACACCAAAAATATTGCAGAATATAAATCCATTATATATTCTCTCGAATTTAGCTATATCTTGTAAACCTAAAGAGTTAACAATGTTTGGTGATTCACTTATGATTATCAAACATGTAACTAATGAATATAAGGTAAAAGATGAAAATATCATTCCTTATAAACTTATGGTGGAAAAATTTAGAAGTGTTGGCCATTGTGTTTTTTTATCATTGATGTCAATTCCATTGATGGAAAAGGGTGTCATGATGTCATATGAGTCTCCATGAGGTGTTATTCAATGGTCAAACATGAAGTTTGATTGGTAGTGATAGGATTTCATGAGTTCTATATTGTCTTGGAGCATGGTTTAGTGTGCAAAGTCATAGTTTGAGTCCTACCAAGTGAGTTGAAGGTTTTAATGAGGTCCATCATGGTTATTATGATGTTTCATGAGTGTTAATGAGTCTATAAGAGGTCATCATGGTCAGTTCATGAGGTGTCATGGTTGAGTCAGGTCATTCTAGGCTTATTCCTAGCCCTAGAGCATACAAAATGGCATGGAAGAATTGTTTTGGAGATGACTAGTCTTGTTGTATCATGGTAATAGCATGATGTCGGTGTACTTGAAGTGTATGATGAGTTTCAGGTCAATACTCAGAGGTTTAGTGCATTTATGAGGTCCTTGGGAAGTAAGAAGGTGGAAACAAGAAAGATGACATAGGTAAGTCTTAATGGTTAGAGAGTTTAATACCTAATTGGTCTAGATGGTGAGTATGGAAAAATAGAGTATGTTTTCATGATGCTTCATGAAAAGTTTTAGGTCATTTTGAAGAAGAAATTGCAAGATATGTTAGTTTTGGAAAATCGGGTTTTCTAGAGTGAAAATTTGACCTAAAATTTGACTTTCATATGCTCGTTGTGAGCTTTGTGATTTGTATGGGGAAATTAGATATTTGGAATATATTTTTGGGTAATTTATTTATAATTTAACAAAAATAATTAGGTGGTTTCACCTGTCTAGTTTCTATGAACGATTGTTAATAAAATAAGTTGTTTTGAAACCCTAGCTAAACCCTAGCTCAAAGTAACTTGAAGAAGAAGGTTTTTACTTGAGTCCAGTATTGATTGGTTTTGCAAATATTATTATTTTAGGTTATAAATGACTCCTCCATATTTATAAAAATGTGTATTAGAGAATGTGATTGTATGTGGGCCCCACCTGAAAATGTTTATTTTTGAAGAAGTCTAGTTTAAAGAAAAGTTATAGAGATAAGGTGATAAACAAATTGGCATTGTTTTCATCCATGAATTTTTTCTATATGTCCATGATATTTTCAGATCATGGTTGAGCTTCTAAATGGAAAAGTGTGCCCTATTTATGAAGACTATTTTTGGGGCAGTTTGGAGTAGCTTGTGGTAAAAGTGGAATTGCAGGAGTTATATGTGGAGTTAGAAGTTTATTCAAGTTTTTTTGTGATCCTGGTTCATAGATATTTCGAATAAAATATAGAACTTTTTTTTATGAGGTATGAATAATTTATGACTTGTTATTTGAGTTTCAAATCACAGGAGATGCCTACCAAGCAGGGGTCTCGAGAAGCTTCATGAGGTAAGTGATGGTTATGAGTTTTTCATGCTTGTTGAATAATGTTGAGTGCTTAGGAAACATGTATAAGGGTATTACATTATTATTTTAAGCTTGGAAGTGTTTTTGGAGGTGATAGAGAAAGTTGAGCTCAAGGCTAGTTCTTGAGTCCTAGACATAGTAGTTTCAAATATGGACCTAGTTAAAGGCCTTCCACTTGGATTTGGAAGGAAATATAATATGTTATAGAAATAATATTCAGATATATTTCCAATGGTATAATTTTTTCTCATGATGATTAGATTTGTAAGGTCAACCAGCTCAGTTTGTAGAGAATAATGTTTCTTGTTTCTCAGGACAAAATTGCTCATGCTAAAAGATTGAGGTAGATGATGCATGTTTTGGATTGGATGATGCTTTATATAAGTTAGAGAGTGAAGAGGGATAAAAAAATTCCTATTTAAGGAATTTGGAGGTATTTAAAGTGACAACAAGGGTGAAAACTAGTTGCGTTTGTAAAATTAGTTTTGGGCAGCTCAATTTGGTGAAGAGGAAATTTGGTGTGATTTGCACATATGGATTTTTTTTAGTTATAGAAAACATGGATGTGATATAAAAGTCAGATTGATTCTAATTATTCATTAAATTCCATATTTTATATGTTATTTGGTGGTCTTGAGGCCCAAAGGTGAAGACAAGGTCATGGAAACAACTGTTTGGTGAAGGATATGAGTCTTCTTGAGTAGGTTATGAAGAATTCGATTGGTGTAAGCTAATTAATAATAATATATGGTGTTTTATGTTATATTTGAAATTTGTGGTGAATTTAGTATCTTGATTAATCATGGTTATGGTTTTGTGGTTTTTGCTCATCCAGGTGATGGGGTTTTGAGTTATTTTTGAGCTAGTTTGGTGCTTTTGGGCATGGCCAACCTACATGGGTCCACTTGATGAATGTTTATAAGTTTTTGGATATATTTTTATGTTTTAATGGTTGAGATAAAGTATTTTACTGACCTCCCTTATTTTTTTGAATTGGAAAACATATAAAAGTGAAGTTTTGAGTTCATTTTTGAACTAGTGCTCTTAAAGGGAAAAGTGTGACCCAAGTAGAAGTGTGTAACAGGTATGATTCCATGATTTGAGATTTTAGGATTTTTTTATAGGTTAATTAGTGATATATATCATGTAATAAATGGGTTGAAGCTAATACAAGTCATGAAAGAAGAAGAAAAAGAGAAATGAGGGACCGAGGGTTTGAAGGTTAGTGTGGTTTGCATGTATGGATGTTTCAAGAGCTCTAGAAAGAATTTATGTGATCTACAGGTCCAAGGGATTATATTGAGTGGTTAAATTCCATATTTGAGTTGTTATTTGGTGGTCTTGAGGCCCAAAGGTGAAGACAAAGTGTCCTGGAAACAACTATTTGGTGAAGGATATGAGCCTTCTTGAGTTAGTTATGATAAATTTGATTGGTGCAAGATAATTAATGACCATGGATGGTGTTTTTATGCCATATTTGAAATTTTTGTGAATTTTTTATCTTTAATAATCATTGTTATGGTTTTTATGGTTTTAGCTCATCCATGTCATGGGTTTTGAGCTTGTTTTGTGCTAGTTTGATGCATTTGGGCATGGCCTAACTATATGGGTTCAATAAAAATGTTTTTATGAATGTTTTGGGATGTTTTTAAGTTTTTTTTTTTGAAATTATTATGGAGGACTGACTTCCCTTGTGTTTGAAAGAATAAATGCATATAAAAGTGATGTTTTGAGTTCATTTTTGAACTAGTTCTCTAAGAGGGAAAATTATGACCCAAGTAGAGGTTTTTAACAGTATGATTGCATGATTTGAGAGATGAGAAAGTATGTTACAGGTTGAGGATTAATAGAGAGCATGTGACCAAGGGTTTGAAGCCAAGACAATCCATGAAAGAAGAAGAAAGAGGGAGTTTAAGGAATGAGGGTTTGAAGGTGTGTATGTGATTTGAATAAGTGATCTCGATCAGTTTTGGTCACAAAAAAATTAGAGATATTCATCTACAGGTGGTTGAGTTGGTGATTTATCATCTTAGGGGGTTTTATCCTCCTTGTGGAGTGGGTGTTTCATTAAAATAGGGGTTCATGATCCTTGAAGGGTCGGTGCTCCTTATGGGGTTAGTGCCTCACTAAATCAAGGGTTGGTGCTCCTTGTATGGTTGGTGCTTTATAGAAATTACTCTAATCTAATACAAAGAATCCATGAAATAGCTATATAGAAAATAATTGAAATCAACAACTCTATATTATATTTTTAATTAATTCACTATTTCATTACACTTCATTATATAGGAGATGTTTAATAACAATCCTCACAACAACATTTGTGTTCATATACAACCATACAAGTAATAATAAAAAAATAATAATTGTTTTATTATTCTAACTTACTAACTTACCACATACTAACCACATTTTACATTTACTATTTACATTTACATAGTAAATGTACTTTCACTAATTTACCATAATAATAATTACACATGTAATTATTATTCACCCATACATACAAATGGAGCACTAAGATATATTTCCTAACATTCCCCCCCTTAGTGCGAACATGGGGAAAACTTGCCTTTGTACTTGCACTTACTTTCATGATCTGATGATTTTACAGGATGATCATAAACCTAATAGATGGTTTTGCAACTAGTTTACCACAAACCAAAAAGGGTGATGGTTTTGCATAGGGTTTACTAACAACCGAAAATGGTGGTTTTACAAGTGGTGTACCACAAACCAAAAGGGTGATGGTTTTGCATAGGGTTTACCAACAACCGAAAATGGTGGTTTTACAAGTGGTGTACCACAAACCAAAAGGGTGATGGTTTTGCATAGGGTTTACCAACAACCAAAAATGGTGGTTTTACAAGTGGTGTACCACAAACCAAAAATGAAGGTTTTCAAGTGGTTTACCTACAACCACATCATGATATGCCAAGTATTATTCTTAGCCCTCATCACATCTCACTGCAAGGAATAACATAGGAAATTCTGTTGAAATCTGTTGCTCATATATAGAAAATACCAGAAATGTAGAAAACTAGAAATGGAACATTGAGATCATGTTCTCCCCTCAATGTGAAATTTCCTTTACTATGCAAACCATAATAGGAACATTGCAACTAAACACTCTTCCAGAAACACAAAGAAACAATAGGAACACACTGTATATAAAAATAATCACCATAGCTGATACGGCCCCGTCGTTGGTGACTAACGAGAGGTCGTTGAATGACCTCCAACCTCCTGTGCCTCCTTCCTCCAAGAAATTCACTTAGTATAGAAATTATTCATAATTATAGTCAATTTCATCTGTTATTTGTTCATCTCTATTTTCCCATTGTACAATTTTTCTTACATCATCGTAGGTGTTTTTTCGTTTCCATCTACTATCCTCCATAGGTTTTTATTCATTAACTGCATCTGGATTTTTACTCTCCATGTATGGAAATTCAGTTCATTAAATTTATCTAATGGTGTATCCATTTTACTGAATCTAAATATCAAAAAAATTGAATGTAGATTTGAATTACCTTTGATTCTCTAATTTCTTAAAAAAAAACAACAGCGATCAATGTGTTGTATAGTAAATTGCACGTTTATCCCAAACTACGAACTGGGTTTTGCTGAAATTTCTAATGTAGCTTCTTGTATAACATATCGTTCCATGTGAAAAATTTTGGATAACCTCAAATTGTGAAAAAAAAGTTACAAGATCTTCTTCGAGACATATTTAACCTACTCGGTACCAAATGTAGAAATTACTTTGATCTAATACAAAGAATCCATGAAATAACTACAGAAAATAATTGAAATCAAAAACTCTATATTGTACTTTTGATTAATTCACTATTTCATTACACTCCATTATATAGGAGATGTATAATAACAATCCTCACAACAACATTTGTCTTCATATACAACCATACGAGTGATAATAAAACAATACTAATTGCTTTATTATTCTAACTTACTAACTTACCACATACTAACCACATTTTACATTTACTATTTATATTTACATAGTAAATGTACTTTCACTAATTTACCATAATAATAATTACACATGTAATTATTATTCACCCATAAATACAAATGGAGCACTAAGATATATTTCCTAAGAGGTGCTCTACTAAAAATATGGTTTGGTTCTCCTTGTAGGGTTTTGTCTCACTAAATTTGAAACATGGCTATATACAGTTTGTGTTTCAGTGGGTTTTCTTCCCCTTGAGTGTTTCCCACTTAAATCTAGTCTTCTTGTGTACTCTCTTGATTTTTCTCTTGGTTATGTTTGATTCAATGTATAAGTAAACACACATATGGATAATGTATGATTGAATGGTTGAATGAATGATAATGAATGGTGAATGGACAACAAATGATGAATGCATGGTTTGGTAAATTAAAGTTAAAATTATTGTAGGACTGATTCACCCCCTCTTAGTCAATTTTTCTTCTAACAATTGATATCATAACAGGTCCTTGTGAAGAAATTTTAACTTGTAGGAGATCCTAGAAGAACAAGATGGATAAGAAAATAAGGAAAGAGAATCAAGAATTGAGATCCATGACCAAGAAGGATGAAGAAACTATCAAAAGTCTCAAGAGTTAGTTAGAGAAGGCTATTTCAGATTTGAGTTCAAAGGAAGAGGAATGTGATAGATTGAAAAAAGTCATGTGATGTTTGTATGCATGGTCAAGATGATCTCAAATAGGTGGTGATGGATCTACAAGAAGATTTAGCATTCCATAGGAAGGAGAACATTAGTTTAAAGTATAAAATCAAAGGTATGACAATAAATATTAAGGCCAAGGAAGAAGAGTGTATCAAGCTCAAAGAAGAGATAAAAACTCTAAAGGTGAAAAGAATATGAGAAACCTAATCTTGCAGATCAAAAAATTGGTCCTAGTTCCAAAGGAGGATAAAATGAAGGTGTTCATACTAATAAGGTCTACTCAATGCCTAATCTCATTAGACAACCAAATATAATAAGGTATGAAAAATTTCATGGTTATTATTATGCTTGCAATGGTTTTGGTCATAGAGCAATGGATTGTAGGAATTTTTTTAGTTGTGTGTACCCTTGGAGAAATGAAAAATACCACAAGAGTGATTAGTCAAGAGATATGCAAGAGGTTATTTTCCACAAGTGTCATCTCAAGGGTCATATTATAAGGTTTTCTCTCATGAATCATCTAAGAAAGTGAAGAAGGTTGAATCTCTCAAAATGAAGGAAGTTTGGATGTCAAAACTTGTCGAAGGAGAATCAATTTTAGTTAAGATGGATGATCGAAAGGTAGCTAAGGAGAATTCAGAAGATCAAACAAGGAATAAAAAGGTGTAATCATGCCAATGAGGTCAAGAAGCTTAAATCAAGGGTTGAAGTAAATTTATCTCCCATGTTTGAGAATTTGAGAAGACTAGGATTTTGGGACACTTCTAAAGTGATAAGTTATGATATGTGATTTGTCCATGTAATTTTGAGCTCTTATTCCTTGTAGGTGTCCGAGTTTGTTATGTGTTATTTGTCTCTAAGAGTGTGTCAAATTTTTCTCTATCATTCTAAGTGAGTAAGTATTAATGAAGTGAGTTCTTGTCAAGTCAAAAGTATCTATGTCTCAAAAAATTATAGCTATAAGGTTACGAATATGATTGTGTCCTTTTGAAGTTAGCATAATCATGATTTGTGAATTATTCTTAGTATGTGTCATTTGTTATTGTTCAAAAGATGTGTGATGTCTCTGTCATGTGTCTAGATGTCTATCTATACCTATGAAGTTTCAAATGGAGTTTTTGCCAATATAAAGTGTCATGGAGACCTTATGCCTTGATTAGTCAATGTGAGAAGAGTCTATAGATTAAGTCTTCATTGATACATCAAGTCCTCAAGATGGTTTTATATGCAGGAGTGTGAATCATCATGAGAAGCTTGTTTTAGGTCTATGATGGGCAATGACAAGAATATTTTTCATGAAAATATGTGTTGTGCATTGTATGGTCATAGGTTCATGCATGAGTTTCAAAGTTAGAGAAATTTATATTTATGTCAAAAAGCTATGTATAGTATTTTCAGAACCTAAATTCGATAGATTTGTTTTGTCGGGAAATTTTTGTTTGTCTTAAGATGGTTTCAGTACTCAAGAAGGAAAAAAGTACTACCGTGATGTCTCAGTCATATGAATGAAACATTTCGATGGTTTTCAAAGTTATACATGTTTTCTAGAGGCTCCAAGGTGATATTCAAGGATTATAAGATTAGTTTTCATGCTTCTAGAAGGTCTAGGTTGCTAGATTTGTTGAGAAAGTAGGTTCAAATTATTAACATAAATTTGTCGAGCCCGAATGCAGACAATTTTCTAGCTTTTATGGTTAATAAGTGTTTCCAATATGTTTCTCTAGGTTTATAAGTATGATAATGAGTTATTTGTCCCTAAAACATGTTTGTGGTGTCCTAAAAGTGATTATACATTATGATTACTACATGAAATTGAGAAAACAAAGAGAAGTCTAAGAATTCCAAGGTTTGATTGATTATTGAGGTTTAAATGAAGGATGTCAAGTGGTAAGTGAGAAATACAATACAACTCGGGTATGCAGAGAGGTTCTATAAGAAGTATGTTGAAAATTTAAGAATGTACTAGCATAAAAGAAGATAGTTTAGGTCTATGATAAGTGAATTTTTTTGCTAAGGTGGATTAGTCACAGAATGGATCTTGAACTTTGTGACAAAGTGTGTCAAGAATTGAAACCAAGTATACTTACATGATTGAAGGAAGTAAGGGTTTAGGATGGGTCTTAGTTAATCCCTAATAGCTTTGTGTCCGAGATAGAGAATCCTCATAATTATCTAATATACCCCAAAGGGGGTTTAAACAGATCAAGAAGTTTCATTAAAGAAATTTTACTCTCATACCTTAAGAATAATGTGTAAAAACATCCAAGTTAAGTATTCTAAGTCTGTGGCAAGGTGTCCCTAGATGGATGCACATGTTTGTAAAGTTTTATATGCATTATTTTGAAAGTTGTTCTAAAAAATGTGAAAATGTTCAATGAAGATAGTAACAATGATCTCAAGAATTAATTGTGCATGGTAATCTCAAATGAATATATTGACCAAGGTATGATTGTTAGGAAGGTTAAGATCAGTTGAAGAATGCATGTGACAAGATTCATCTCATTTAAGGTCATGAGGATGATGATTGACATGGTATCAAGTGAATGACAATGTGCTCAAATTATATGTTGATTAGATGCCCATTTTTCTTAGAAGTCTGAGCATTATCAAAATTTTAAAGATGTGAGTACATGTTCTTCATAATTATTGATGGTTTGAGTCAATGGGCTACGGTGTCGAATAAGAGTGATCAACAGGTTTTATTGTGTTTGAGGATGAATAAGTGACCAGATTTGACAATTTAGGGTTTCATATATGTGTATGACTCAATAAGACTTATAATAGTGTCTTGAGCATGATAATGGAGAGATAGTATGGCTTGTAGGGCTAAAAATAAGTCCTTAACAATGATATGAATCATGTTTAGTCTATACAAAGTGTGAATCGATTCATCGAAGGAAAAAAGGTGAAGTATGGATTTGCATCTTTCTTGGGTTGCTACAGAGCTTATGTGGAGAGAAGAGTATGAATATGGTTGAAGTATCAAGTACAAGAAAAATTACATGTATGTTTGATTGACAAGTTATGTAGGGGCACATTGATAATTATGAGTTGTCTCAGTCTAGAAGTGTGAATTTTGAGTTCATTTCCTTTAAGGTACATCAGAGCTTTAATGTGTAGATGCATTTTCTTGAACTAAAGTATATATGTTATGTTAATTGTATCCATGTTGACATGTTTTTTCTAAGTAGTTTGAAAGGTTTCTCATAATGAGTTTTACATCTTGAATTATGCTCAAGATATATGAATATCAAATAGGTATGTGTCTCATTCAATCAAGGATCAAATTGATGATTAGGTTTGTGTCATGATTTGAACATCATAAGTCTTAAGCATTCATCCAGGGGGTGTTGTTTTTGTGAAGAAACCATCTTATGAAGAGGTATATGTGATTCTCGGTGTCCATGGACATTAAAAGGTTTTCAAGTTCTCCTAACAATTTTAATATGAGTACATGAGAAGAATATTTAAATGAGTTTGAAGCCTTCATGAAGATCATTACATGGTGATTTACATTTGTGAAAGTAATTAGTGTGTCAAAATTCGTACTCAAGCCTTAAGTGAAAAATTGTGATCATCATTATTAAGTTGAAAGGTACAGTTAGGTCATATGTGTATGGAGGAATTATCGATAGGGGGAGTTGGTTGTATGAATCCAACTGGTGTGTTGTCATGAAAACAAGGTAGAGAAGACTAAAGTAATTTTTTAGGTCTGAGTCAATGATTTTAATGATTCTACATGGCATGAAAGCAAGGTATGAACTTGGTATTTTATTTTTAGTTAGATATGGATGGTACAAAGACACGAGGATAAATAAAGAGCGATTTCATAACATGTGATTGCTTTAATAACATGGAGAAGGTGGTCAATTTTTTTTGAAGATGTGGTTTAGGGATCCTAGTTCTAAAAGTGGATATGCTAAGGTTGAAAGAAACTTGGGATTTTAATCTTGAAATAGACCTAGAAAGAAATGTATGACAATGATGAAGTCAAAATAAGAGGCTATAAGTTTAGTGGATCTAGTATGAGGCTCATTACAGGTCAATGGACCATCATATGTTGTTATTGAGGTCAGAAAAGAGATAATATAGTCCCAATGGGAGTCACTAAGTCAAGTAAGTTGTGTTTTTGCATTATTTTCATTTTTTTTTTTAGCCATGAGTCGTATTTTCGCATAAAGTATTGTCATTGTAACCTTTTTAATAGATGTCAAAGGGGAGAGAAGCATCAAAAACATGGAAAATAGGTCATGTAGGTGTTGGTCTTGTTGGTTGTCATCAATGTTTCTAAAGGTGGTTGTCATCAATGACAAAGGGGAGATTGTTGGCCATTGTGTGTTTGTGTTGTCATTTATGTCAAGTAAATTGATGGAAAAGGGTTTCATGATGTCATATGATTCTCCATGAGGTGTTAGTCAATGGTCAAACATGAAGGTTGATTGGTAGTGATAGGATTTCATGAGTTCAATGTTGTCATAGAGTATGGCTCAAAGTGTGCTAAGTCATAATTTGATTCCAAAAAGTGAGTTGAAGTTTGTAATGAGTTACATTAGGGTTAGTATGATGTGTCACATGTGTTAATGATTATTTAGGAGGTAATAAAGGTCAATTCATGAGGTGTTATGGCAGAGTCGGTCATTCCATGCCTATTCCTATCCCTGGAGCATGTAAAATGGTATGGAGGTATGTGTTTTGGAGATGATAAGTCTTTTTGGAGCATGGTAACAGCATGATTGTAATGTACATAAAGTTTTTTTTGAGTTTCATGTTAGTACTTAGAGGTTTAGGGCATAGTACTTAGAGGTTTAGGTCAGTCCTTGGAAAGAAAGAAGGTGGAAACATACAAGATGACATAGATAAGTCTTAATTCCTAAAGAGTATCAGACCTATTGGGCTATATGGTGAGTATGGAAAGATATAGGATGTTTTCATTATGATTCGTGACAATTTTTAGGTCATTCTAAAGAAGGAATTGCAAGATATGTTAATTTTAGAAAAACTAGGTTTTTATAGAGTGAAGATTTGAGGTAAAAGTTGACTTTTAGATGCTCGTTGTGAGTTGTGTACTTTGCATGGGGACATGAGATATTTGGAATATATTTTTAGGTCATTTTTAAGGTTTCACAAAAATAATTAGGTGGTTTTATTGTCTATTTTTTATGAATGATCGTTAAGAAAATAAGTTGCTTTGAAACCCTAGCTCAAAGTGACTTGGAGAAAAAGGTGTAAACTAAGCTTATCTTGATTGGTTTTGTAAATGTGATGATTTTAGGTTATAGAGGACTCCTTCATATTTCTAGAAAGTTTTATTAGATAAAAGAGACCCAAAATAAGCAATCAAGATAGAAAAGGTGTTGGGCACGGGAAATGGCTAAGTGTTTGAAGTATGCAGAGGTCCACGCGTGCACGAAAGGGCTACCGAAGAAACATGCAGAGGGATATACCTAGTGAGTGCAATGAAAGATGATGTTTTTACGTGAAGAAAATGGAAAGAGATGCATGTGAAGATCACTACAAGAAGGCAAAGGACTTAGTAATTTTTTTTGCATATGGGACTAAATATAGACTTGGAGTGTGTGACATGCAAGGAGGATTGGGAAGTCAAGAAGAGTCTATTTTTGGATAAAGGAACTAGTAGTTTGAACTAAAGCATGAGAGATAATAATAGGATTATAACTAGAGTTAACTATAGATAATCTATTATTATGTGAAGCTTGCATGCTTCCTAGTTGCTTTTGTAGCGACGTATGGCTATTCTTAGCATGCCGCCTATTTTGAGGAGTGCATGGGTGGTGAAGGGAAAGTCCCCACCCCCTATATATGTATGTCTGTATGTATGTATTTGTATTGTTTTGAGAGACATCATGATGATCATTGTAGACTAGATTGTTACAAAGTTATGTTGCTGGTATGATTTTGCATGCATGGCTTTGTGATGTTTCTTATGATGTATTCAGCTATTGTGTTTTGATGAACTAATATAATGGATCATTATGGTTGGATATTGGTTGTTGATGTATCTGTTATTGGTGATTATATGGTGAATCTGGTTTTAATTGTTATGTGATCTATATGTTTACTTTATTATGTGTGTTTCCAATTTGAGTTCATGAATTTGATTGATAAAATGGATTATGCACCTTGGGATTTGGTTATTATGAACATGCATGTTAACCCCGTGGTAAGACTATAATAAAGAGGGACTTGGTAGCTTCGCAGATTCAAGTGAGCACTCAATTTTTTTGAGTGATGTGCATTTGTGTATAGGGTTTTAGCAAGAAAAATAGACTACATTTTGGTTTCGTTGTCGAGCTCATTTCAAAACATTTTACCATGATGTTACATAATGATGGCATATTGGTTGACTCTTGTGTCCATTGAAGATTGGGTGATTGATGGACAAGATCAATTTACATAGAGATATAGTACCGGACCTGATTTCAATGCGCACAAGTGGGTTGAAGAACATATTTATCATGAGCTTTATGAGTTATTCTTTTGTTTCTTTCCAATAGAGTTGTATGAGTAGTTTTCCATGTATACATCCAAGAAAATTTGGTATTACAAACTAAGGACTTGGACCCAGGAAGAGCATCAGGATTTTTTTGATGCAGATGAACCTTGGACGCATTTTGTAGATCATTGGTGGGATGGTGTTGTGTGCAATTATACTTTGGGGTATGTGGTGTCTACGTATACTTATTTGGAAGTTATTGAGTTTGAATTCTTGTGTGAACCGAGAGGATTTTTCCTTCATGTCATTCCTTTGTCTATTAATATTTTGATGGTGATGTTGAGCTTGGAGCATCTTCCTATGGCTAGCTAAACATTGACCCACCGCACGTAGGGGCGAGGGTAGGTGTTGTGAAAGATGGCGGACCTTGTGGTAGAACGGAAGAGAAAGGAAAGGTGGCTCGAGTATAGTGAGGTACGGGAGAGGGAATTGGCTAAGAAGTGAGATGCGATGAGTCCGTGGAGTTGCGAAGGATGATGTCTAGTGAAGGATTTGAAGCTCAAGTGGAAGACATGGAGCCAGAGCGTTAGGATCTCCATCACTAAGGAAAGCGTAGTAGAGAATACCCTCTAACTATTGATGAGAGTGCATCCGATAAAGAAATATTAAGGATCTCAAACATACATTAGATCCCACCTAGAGACCTAGCCCTTGTGCTTGGTGTTCAAGTTTTAGAAGTAAATATTGACAAATAATCGAGTGTAGGTAATCCAATGGTTTGAGGTAATTATGATTTTCCATTAAATATAGAAGTGCATCAGACAACATCTATGACATCACAAGGGACAATATAGTTGTTGTTTGGAGGACCTGATTGAAGGAATCTTATATGGTGCATCATCAGTCGAGTGTGGTTGTGCAGAACATTGGTAACATGTTTGTAAGTACTACAACTTCTTAGACTATTTTAGTTGGTTTAGTACCACTATTAGAATACAAGGGAGTACGTCCACTAGTTTGGAACCCACCGCATGAGGTGGTTTAAGTAGGTCGGGGGCTCGGGATCAAGTGGATCAGGTGGTTTTGGTGGTGGAGGAAATATTGGTGGTGGTTCTAGTTCTAGATCCGGGGGAAGAGATCCACACCCTCAAAGAACCCCACATCAACCCAACAAATGTTTTACTAGATGTCTCTTCACTTTCCAGAATACAGAGGTATTGAATATGTTGTAGAACATATACACAAGTTTGAGTTGTTATGATGCACTAAGGGAATCACCACTCCAAATAGGAAGGTAAGTCATTTTTCTACTACTCTTCAAGGGTGTGCACATAGTTGGTATAGAAAGTAAGATCTCGCACCATACTATAGTCAATTATGATGTGTTGTGCTCTACATTTTGGCTGAGTTCCATATCCCTAAGTTTGAATATAAGAATATCAGCATGCTTAAGGACATTAAGTAGGGATTATTAGAAAGTGTTTGGGAGTATGACGTGCATTTTAAAACTTTGTTGTCAAAGCTATCTTATGACATACATCCTAGTCAGCATGCATAGTGGTTTGTTGGTGGGATGTTGAATCCTTTCAAAAGGGCACTATTTTTAAGACTTTTATAGACATGCACAATGCTTTGGAGGTTGATATATGCATTGAGGTAGTTGGGAGTGTGGACACTAGTGTGAGCCTATTTCTTGAAGCATAGATTGCAGCTATGGTAAAATAATTGGAAAATATCTCTGCTAATTCAGCTCATGAGACGCGTAGTGGGATTTTGTGTACAGATTGTGAGGTTGAAGGACACACCAAGGATAGTTGTGCCCTCACAAGTCAGTGCACACCATGTTCTTTGACTGCGAGATTTGTCATTTGGACCATGATGCGAGTAGATGTCCTCTTTTGCAGCGTGTGATCCATAAGAATGTATCCATGTATTGTAAGATTTGCAAAACTTATACTCATGATATAGTTAACTACAAAGTAATAGATCACATACATGAAGCCACCAAAACTAGTGTGCACGAGACGGGTGTTTCACCTTATTCTTAGAGTGTTTCTTGGAATATTTACGAAACATATAAGGGTAAAAGGGATAGGAGGAATACCTATTAAAGATGGTTGAAGGTTGTTGTGCATGTATGACTTCTTAATCCACACCCGATCGTGAGAGATTACTTTTGGCTGGAAGGAACTACCCGAAATGAACCACAAGACCACCAAAAGAGATTAAATAGCATATGATAGTGGACTACCTAGCGTATGTTAGTTTTGAGAAGTGTGATACTCCCTAGAAGGTTGTTAATCCACTATTTAAAACAACTCAATGTTAACAATAAATGAAATCCTATTGTAGTTAAAATGATTTAGGTATCTCATTCGACTACAATAAGAAAATTTGTTCACAATAGGCTAAGCTATGATTGAATCTAAAGGGAAAGGTTTCACGTCGAGTCTGCACCGTGTAATCGGGTCGTGGTCCTGGTTTTGGGCTGTTTTGGGTATTTGATGGGGAATTTAGGCTCTGTTCTTGGTCTAAAGGTGAAACACATAGGCCGGCGTCATCTAGTGTAACCGATGACAGATTCAGATGGATCGATGACAATCATTGGTAACCAGATTTTGTATAGTTAGGTGACAGAAATTATTAAAATCTTAGTGTTGGGATAGATCTGAGGCTAAATGAAAATGGAGAGGGTAATGGAAAGGTCTGTGGAGATCTTAGGTATACTCAAAGGTGTTTAACAATGTGTATGGGCAATTTAGTGGTGTGGGTGAAGGAATGATCAAACTTGCATGAAGGTAAATGGTGGGAGAATGGGGGTGTAAGTAGAAATTGATAATAGAGGTAACAAAGCCTACTAAAATGAAAATGGATGAATGTTGGTTAACAAAATACTTACTGTTATATGATCTTGGTGGCTAGATGGAAATTGTAGTTGATCAGATGGATGGAATTTGATGTGGTGATGGCGCTTCCCGGATGATTCCGTGAATGTAAATGGCTCTATGATCACTTCTAATGTTGGTTGTGGATGTTCAGATGCATGTGCGAATGTTGGTTCTACTTGTATGGCTCTGCTTTTTTCTCTTTTCTCCGAATATGTCAACCACAAAATAAGGTTGTTTTGGGAATAAATGGTAACCGATGACGATTCCGGGGTGACCAGAATGGTTTAGGTGATGAGACATCGGTTATGGTAGGATTTTCTAGGTTTACTAAAAATGGGCAAATCCGCTTGATTTCTTGGATCTTGTTTATTTCCCTCCAGATTAGAATGGAAGCTTCTTTTCTAATGGGCGGGAATGTGGTTAGAGGGAATGTAGGATTTGATTTTTAGGGTTTAGGTAGGTCTTAGTTAGTTATGGCAACATACTAAGAATAGATTTGGGGTGAGGTGGCTAGGTGAGGTGTATAGGTGAGGTGGTGGTGTGAGAATTATCTTAATTAGGATAATTAAATAATAAATATTGTGAGGACATGGGTTAATTTAATTAATTTAATTTAATTAATATTAGTGTGAGGTGTAAGGCCCCATGGTTAGGTGAGTGTGTTCATGGTGATTATTTGATGAGGGACCAAGGGGATTGTGACCAAATTTTGGTGTCTACAACTAGTGTGGTAGGTGGATATAAGGAGCAAGGAGAACAATAGAATTAAGGTCACGGTAATGGGGATAATAAGAATAGAGGCTTATGTGGTGGATGTAGAGGTTGAGGTCACAACAGTGGAAGAGGAGGATTTCCTAGAGGAACTTGTTTTACTTGTGGATCTCTTGATCATTATCAGTGTGAGTGCCCTCAAAATGTGGTTTACTCCGGTGTGGAAAACAACATAAGTTTGAAGAATGCCCTGACTTATATGAGCATATGAACAAACAACATAAATAGGATAAGGGTACAACTATGATAAAGATACAATGAGTGGATGGAGAAAAAGGATGCCGAAGGTTGGACTAAATTCTTAATTACAGCTTGTCTTAGTTAATACACGCATTGAGGTTGTGCATGCTTAGGAGAATTTAAAGTAAAAGTAACTTATAATGAATCAAGAAGTTATCAATACCAAGTACCCTAATGTTGAACACCAGAAATAATTTTATCTAGAGACTATGGATGTAATCAAGAATCTACAAGGAGAGATTCAAAGTTTAAAGGAGAAGACACACATATTGGAACATGTTAAGCATGTTGAAGTCCCACGTAAATACATAGATGATCTTAAGGAATTTTACAAGATGTTACGTCAGGAAAACATCATTCTTATGTTAGGAGAGTGGTTAAGAGAGAAAGTACCACATTTTGGACATGGGCGCGAGAGGCAGATCCTTCATGTAAATTTACCTCCCCATAATCATGAGTATGAAAAGTATATTACATTTAATGCGGTCATTGGTGGATGAATTTTGAGTAACATTCTTATAGCCACAAGTGCAGAAGTTAATGTGCTCACATTGGATGCTTGGAATTAAATGGGAAGACCACCATTGTAGCCTTCTTCGAATGTGTTGTACATGGAAAATAGAACTAGGGCTAATCCTATTGGGGTGTTAAAAGATGCTACTATTATGATTCAGGGATCCAATTTCACTAGGGACTTTGAAGTATTGGAACTCATAGAGGAAGATAGTTTCCCAACATTACTTGGGCACCCTTGGTGTTATGCAAATAATGCAGATTTACACTTTAATAAGGGGTATATTAGCTTTGAGAACAAAGAAGAGGACGTCATTATCCTATTGACATATGCAAAATCTGACTTGTATGTTAATCCATTAAGTGATGAGCACTTAAACATGATATATGCATGTACTATCAAAGACCCTAAGGTGATTGATCCATCTAAGGAAGGGGTAATATAGTGGGATGATGCTCATTTAGTTAGTGATACTACAAGTATTTCTTGTGAAAATTGGGCACATGGGACGTATGAAGTAGTTGGGCGCAAGGTTAAGAATACAATTACTCAAATGATCAAGTCGCGCATGGTTAGGCGCTTGAGTAATAACTAGGTACCTCGTTACATAGGTGAAGGAAACCCGATGTATTTTTACACGTTATGGAATCCTAGTGGAAGGATATTGGTGATAGAAGAAATATCTTGGTTTATACCATGTGCAGTACATCAACACGTTGGTGGGTTACACACGAGACAACCTTTTATAATGGTGCGAAGTGAGAATCAAGTTTTCTACTAGGTTTCTAAGGATAAATGTACCTTCACAGATATGCAAATACCATGGGAAGGATTCTGCTTCACACCACATTTAGAAGTGTGAGAGACTCTGGATGGAGGGGCAAGAGGCCTTTCCACCATCACTTTGGGTACATAAGTTATATACAACCCTCAATGGATATGCACATGCATGGTATGTTTGTGTAGAGTTGACACGAGAGACAATTAATTGGTGAGAGATGACCTCAGGTATGGTTCACACTTTTGATTACTTTTCTACTAAACCTCTAGTCAATGAATCATTGTAGATTATGAAGCACCTTACTTTGGGAGATAGCACAAAGGTTGAGGAACTACTCTTAGACATGTTTGGAGAGATGTATTTAGAGGCATGCCTTGATCTTGAAGAGACTGAAGAAGAAGATATGGTCCACACAGGAAGAAAAAGAAAAGGGTAAGTTGGTATGCCTAATAGATGGTGAAGAAGATGAGGAAAACAACCGGAGGTTAGCCCATCGAAGGTATGCGTGAGGTAATGGAAAAATTAGATGAAAAGGTGTGCATGTATCATGAGCCTATGAAGATAAAGAAGGTTAACATTAGGATGATGCATAACCTAAAGAGGTAATTCTTGGTGATTATTAGTTTGAACAAGAGGTAACTAAGACTATTTATCTTCTCTGTGATTTTAGGACCTATTTCTTAGGGGTTATCATGAATTGAAAGGAGTAAACCCTTCTCCGGTGAGGTGTGAATCAAAATTAAAGAAGGGGAGCACCCGTTTAGCAAAAGGCCTTATAGGATGAACCCTAATCCGAGCATAAAGGTAAAGGAAGAAATAGAAAATATGTTGAAATATAGAATCATTGAGCCCATTGAGGAATCAGAGTCGGTGAGTCAAATGGTAATAAGAATTAAAAAGGATGGGAGGATAAGGATCTGTGTGGATTATCGGGAATTAAATTCTTCATGTGTTATTGATCCTTTTCTTAGCCCATTTCTTGAGCGAGATCCTAGAAGACATAGCAAGGTGTGAGATATACTCTTTTACTAATGGATTTTCATGATATCATCAAGTGCACATAGCAAAGGAAGATTAGGAGAAGACAACTTTCACCACTAAGTGGGGAAGTTTTGCATACATAGTTATGCCCTTTAGACTAAAGAATGTGCCTACGGTGTTTTTCGAGAGCATTATTGTACACTTGTTTTAGGACTGCATTAATAATGTTTTACAAGTGTATCTTGATGATTAAAGAGTGTATGGTCTGGTTAAGGATTATTGTGACAACTTGTGACTTATGTTTGAAAGATGTAGATAATTAAGAATCTCCTTGAATATTAAGAAATGTGTCTTTGCAACACCTTTTGGCACTTTGTTGGGACATATTATTTGTAAAGAAGGCTTGTTGGTAGATCCATCCAAGGTCGATGTGATCTTGGGATTGTAATAACCAAATAATCAGAGTAAAGTGCATGGATTTCTTGGTCATAAGAGTTATTACGGGAAATTCATTAAGGGCTATGCTAAGATTTATGTGCCCTTGGAAGAATTGTTGAAGAGTAAAGGAAATTTCCATTGGGATGAGGCGCAATAGATAGCATTTGAGACATTAAAGGAAAGACTTAATTTTTCACCCATTTTTCATTTTCCTTCTTGTGATAAACCATTCGATGTTCACGTTGATGCTTCTAGAATGGTGATTGGCATCATGTTAGCACAACTAGGTGAAGGAATTGTAGACCACCCTATTTGTTTTGTAAATAGGAAGTTGACACTGCTGAATAAAATTATACAACTATTGAGCGTGAAGCTTTTTCCATGATTTACGCATTGTACAAGTTCAAAAAAATACTTGTTGGATAATCCTTTCATATTCTTTATAGATCATATGGCGCTTAAGTATTTGTTCAACAATCTTGTTTTATAGGGTTGCATTTGTAAATGGATACTACTATTTCAATAATTTTAGTTTACAGTTGTGGTTAAACCAGGAAAAACAACTCTTGACCTAACCACTTGTCAAGGATCAACTCTGATGAGGAGGCACAGAGCATTGAGGACATAATGTCGAATGCACAACTTTAAGATTGAATCACACACCCACCGAACTTTAATACATTGCGGTATTATTACACACTAGTCGGATGCTTGAGGGGATGAAGACTTTGGAAAAGAAGTAACTTACAATACACACGATGCCCTATCAGTTGATAGGTGGAGACTTGTATAAACTTGGTCATGATGAGGTTTTATGTTGGTGTGTTCTGGAACATGAGCACAAGGGGATAATGGTAGAAGCTCATGGTGGGATTGCAGGTGGAAATTATGTTGGAGATGCCACTACAAGTAAAATTTTGATGGCTAGATTATGGTGGGAAACTCTCTATAAATATATTAAAGAATATGTCAAAGCATGTGACCATTGTCAGCACCTTGGAAAGCTAGGAACAAGAGATGAGATGCCTTTGAGGCCTATTGCAAGTGCTGAACCATTTGAAAAATGGGAAATCAAATTTGTGGGTTCTATTTCCCCATCCGTACGTAGGACTGGTGTGTGCTACATTATAACTTGCACATATTATCGATAAGGTGGGCCAAAGTAGTCCCTATAAAGGATTACACAGTAGCTATAGCAGCAATATTTTGGGAGAACATTATCAGTCGCTATGGATGTTCATTGAGTCTTACAAGTGATAGGGGCACACACTTTTTGAATGATACCATTATGATTTTATTGGTATAATTCATGTTGACGCACCACAAAATAACGCCCTATCACCCATAGGGTAATGGGACTGCTAAGGCTTTCAATAATATATTGGGACATACATTAACAAAGATATGTAATGTTAGATGGAAGGCTGGGATGACAAAGTATTTGTTGTACTTTGAGCATATATAACTACCTATAAGAGGTTAAATAAGGCTACACACTTTCAGTTGGTATTTTCATAGAATTTGTATTTCTATTGAGTTTATGTTTCCATCTTTGTGTATTGGGCATGCAAGAGGCCTTGATGATGAAAAAATAGTAGGGGAGTGCATATGTAAGTTGATGCAGTTGGATGAGCGATGCGTCATTGCTCGATGGAGTCAGAAGATAGAGAAAGCAAGACAGAAGGCATGACATGATAGGCATATTAGAAACAAGGAATTTGAGGTGGGAAATATGGTTCTTCTGTATGATTCAAATTTTACGTACCACCTTGGGAAGTTGAAATTTCATTGGTTGGGACCATTTGTAGTAACAAAAATATTAGAATCAGGTGCTTGCCAACTACAGGAACTGGATGGAAATCTATTTCTGGTTACTTCAATGGGAGTAGGTTGAAGCCCTACTATAAATAAGTCTTCTTGGTGTTTGTAATAAGGAAGTGTTGTCATTTAGATTATGTTTCCCTTTAATACATTTATTTTATATGTGTTTCCTTTCATCGAGTTCTATGCTTTGTCAATTTAGTTTTGTTTTTTTGTAATAAGCACGCATGTGCACCTATAGCTTATTACTATCTAAGTTCATGTGCAGAGGATTGTGCATACACTTAGTGTGGGTTAAAATGAAATCAAGAGCACACGGAAGATAATTGAGGTTCATAAGAGCAAGCAATAAAGGAGCGTGTGCGTCGATGATGATGTTGGTTGTTAAAGGATATAATAAGGTGTCATAAGAAGAATGGTGATAATAAGGATGATACCAAAGTAAAATCCACGGACATGGAATACGCATGCAATGTGACATGAGGTAGGAAGTAGCATGGGTAGCTACTTGGTGTGAGGCGTAGAGGTTGATGTACTTTGGTGCATGGAGCACGTGAAATAATGTACGTGGTCGAGTAGTTTATACACCTAAATTTGCAACCTGGAGTGCATGATGAATGTGTTAGTTGAATGAGATGAAAAGCGTAGAAAAGGTGAGAAAAGTGGAATTAAATGTAGTACATTCATAAATTACCATAAATTAATACAAGTAAAATTTGAATGCCTATAAATTGAATGTTGGGGTAAATCATTTTTACCTTACCTTGCATAAAATTTGTGAATGTTTTGTATGACCTAGGGAAAACTTGAGAAATTTGGAGAGAAATTGAGTGCAAGTGAAGAATCATGAACCAGAGGGTGAAGGAGAACACAACTGTGGGAAGAGTGAGTTCCATTGGAGGGAACCCCACAGTTTGAGATGGAGTGAAGTGGATTTGGAAGGAAACAAGACTTCTCTAGTTAGGGTTTCAAAAATTAGGGCATAATATACAATTTTTAAAGAAGAATTATAATAGTGTTGTGCTAGAGGTTTGTGGAAAAAGGAGTAGAGTACTAAGGAGAGCAAGGACCAAGGTAAGATTTTGAATTTACACGACTGAAATGGCACCAAGGAAGGTAGTGACCGCATCACCTAAGAAGAGGGAAAGGGAAAAGAGAAGCTGAAACCTACCATAGACATCCAAGAATAATGGTACTTGGAAATGTAGTACCCGATGAGGTATTTATGGGAAAGGAATGAGTGTCTCATATTAGGGGCATGACCGTGAGTGATTGTAACCATTGAATGGATTTGACAAACATGTAACATGGCAACAAAATTTGTTCAACCAATGAAGGAAAGAACCCCAGATGATAAGCATGTGTATGATGACAATGGGAAGAGGTTGTTGAAGAAGGTTGGACTATTGCAACTATATGAGCTTCCATTCTTTGGGAATCCTGAGAGATTATACCAATGGTTGATGTCGTGTGTGCATGAGGACTATTTCTACTTTTCAGAAGAAGGATGTGCATTACCACGTAATTAATTGAAAAGTATATTGGTCCTAATAATATTAGTATCTCATTTGATGATGAATTAGCTAATGACATTGAAGTGAAGAAGACTTTAGTAGAGTTTGAGTACAAGAAAGGAGGGCACACGTTTGATATTGTTAAGCTTAATGATCATGTCATAAGGATGGTCACGTGCTTTCTCACAAAGCTAAATGGGAAGGAAAGATGGAAACAAGTGAATAAAATATGGCTACATGTATGCAATAAAATATTAGAGGGAACTATATATAATATTGCTTCTTTTATAACAGAGGATATCATTGATATTATGCGCAATGTGATGACAAGACTATGTTTGGAAACATCTTATTGGCGATAGCATTCTCTTATATTTAGGTGCTCGATGGGCCAAATACAAGATATGGGAGTATCTGATGAAGATCCCTCCCCTGCAAAATGGTTTTCCAAATATACCTATGAATCAGTGACACCAACATACAAGACACATGTGGATAAATGGTATAAATGGATGTGTGATGCATTCGGTGCAGAGTGGAGAATTCTATCCGAGTTACATGTTATTATAGATGGGGTTTTCGAGTTCTCATTCTATCGACAATTTTGTATTAGGAGGTTGACATTAGTTGATGGAACTAAAATTCCATGGTGCAAAATTTTGTTTGCATTTACACCGCAAAGACACTTTGAAAGTGTTGTGAACATGTTCAAGGAGGCGCGGAAGTTGAGACTTGATTTGAGAAAAATAGATAAGGAGCACCATGAGATGCTTCAAACACTTGTCTACCCCAAGAAGTGCACCTATGAAGAAAAGTATGTATCTAAGAACATACATTTGTATAAACCAGTTACATTACCAATAGCTTGAGTGGTTGCAGCAAGAGTATATATTTATCTAAGGCTCTCATTTGTTGATGGAGCATTTGTGGAAGATGATGTGAGTATTCTTTAATAACCCTCCACATGGAAGAAGTTTGAACCAAAGAAGCGAGTGCATGAGGAGACCCCTTCTGTCAATGGAAGTGAGGGGGGAAGTAAAGATAAGACTCATGTTTCAAGTGTGCTGGTAGGGAAAACCTCAGAACGTAAGGAGGTAAGGACTAACACCTATGTTAGAAGGAAACCTGCAAGAGAAAAATTTCTAGTGAATAAGAAACAAAGAGTAATACCTAGCTCAAACTCCGAGGAGAAAAATATCCAAAAGGAAGAAGAAGAAGGTCGAGAGTGAGGAAGAGTGGAAGGAGTTGAGACCACATGTGTACATTGTTAAATAATTAGTTGCAAAGGGCCGAGAGAGCACTTCGAGGATACACATGTCATGGATGTGGATGTAGGGGGTATTGGTGCGACTATTACACAAGGTTATAGAAGAGAAGCCGGACCCAACTACAGAGCATGAGGTCTAGTTCACTCTTGAACATAAGCTAGAACACAATTGGAGGTGTTCACGAGATATTATCGAAGACTTAGTGGAGTATGAGATGGTGCACAATATAGAGGAAGAAAAGAGTGAAGGAAAGGAAGGTATCATGGGTGGAGAGTAGAACCTTTTTGTAGGTTTCCCTAAGGGTGTTTGAGGAAATAGTATAAGACCAAGAAACATCCCATAAGGACCTATAATGCAGTATGTTGAAGATCCCAACAAGGTTTTGTTGGAAATATTATCATTGATGTCAAAGGCTTAATCATTGATGTATTTGGTTAATGGAAATGTGTAACGGAAGTTGACGGAAATATTGACAAATGTTGACAACAGAAGTTGATGAAACTATTGACGGAAATATTGACGGATGTTGACAATGGAAGTTGATGGAACTATTGAAAGATGTTGACGGAAATGATAGAAAGTAATGGAAATAACCAGCAGTATAGAAAGGCTGAAAACGAAAGTTTAACTATATGAAAAGAAGTATTGTTACATGGTATAAGCGAGATATACACAATTGTACATATGAGAAAGATATCAGCATTTTAAGGCGTTCATATGCCATGTTTCATGGTGAAAAATAAGATTTAATGATGGCTAGCAACGATTTAATGATGACAGCAATTTTATTAAAGGGCCAGCACATTTAATGGAGTATATTGCATTGTTTAATGTGCATTTAATAATTTTTATGGGCTACATTAATTACTTTTGGTTTTAAGCCAACTAATGCACTTAATTAAGTTGTGTTAATTAAATAATGGAAAGGTTGTGTTGGTTAGAATGATGTGTCTTTTCGAAAGGATGTGAGAAGGATATATAAGGAGATAGAATCATTTGATTTAAAAAAAGCACACATATTGAATATTTTGTGTGAAGAGAGAAAAGGAAGAGCAGAATATGAAATAAAAAGGAGTGAAGGGAAGATTTATTTTTGATGAAAAGTTGCAGTGATTTATTTATGTGAAGGGACTGAAATAAATAAAAAAGGATATTCTGAGCAGTAGTTTTGTTCTATCACTTGTTGAAGCAACAACAACATAAAAGATAGAAAAGAGTTTGTTTTTTTGTGAGGAAAGTTGGTGCCTTCATATTTGAAGAGATAGGGGTCTCTTACTGAGTTGGTGCTTAGCAAAAGGGGTTGGTGCTCCTGTAGGTTGGTGCCTACAAAAATTGTAATATGGGGATTGGTGTCTCCTGTAGGTGGTGCCTACAAACATTTGAGAAATATAATAAAGAATATTTTCTCCATGGTTTTCTCCCAAAAGTGTTTCACGTAAATCAGTATCTATTTTTAGTGTGTTGGTTTGCTTTGCATTCATTGATTGCTTTGATATATTCTCTCTCGAAACCGATTAATTGTGATTATGAATCGAGATTAAGTGTTAAATTTAAAAGAATATCATAATACTGATTCACCCCCCCCTCTCAATATTATCTTGTGCTTAACATGTTCTCGTGCATCAGTATCGAGCATGATACCTTCGGATCAAATATTTTTCGGTCACTATTCAAAAGGAGGATGCGCTACCATGCACAAGGAATATGTTATCATGGGTGCTTAAGTCATACATCGAAGAGCCGAGTTTGAAGTGAATGCAAAGTCATTGCTAGATACCCGTGAGTCTGCAATCTCTAGAGATATGTACACGATAGTTGATTCTCATCAATTGTGAGATGAGAAAGTGTGTAACGCTCTTAAAAACTATTGGTAGAGGTGGGTAGCATAATTTTTACAGAAAACCAGATAAAGGTTATGTAGAAGGAATTGGATGAGAACAATAAAGAGATAAGAGAAAGGGATAAAAAGATAAACAAAAAAATTATTGCGTAGTTGAAACAAACATTAATGGATGAAAAAGGTGGATGTGCACAAATTACAAAAAGGTAGAATGCATAGTTGATGTGATCTTACTAGCACACCTAGATCTGGCCCCTCGTGTTAAAATCAAGTATAAATCTGCCATCCATTTTCTGATTTAACGTGCATAATTACAACTCAACAACCACCCCTTGCATTAGAATCTATAGAAGAAGTTATGGTATGGCAAAAGCAACAGGAAAGAGAACAAATTGAAGCCATCATAACAAAATACATTGAATTAATTGAATCAGTGAAAGTAGCAACTCACGTGATGGAAGTTGTTTATGATAACTGTGATGATAGGGATCATGTAGTGGGATTGCTTGTTGTAAAAGATGAGGCAGATTTCAAGGATTAGAATATATGAAATAGGGAAAAATGAGAAAGAATCTTGGTAGAGGTTGAGCAAAAGTGTGAGTCAATGATTTTCTAAGGGCCTCAATTAAGAATAAGTTGAAGGAACTCTACCCACAAGTTACGTGCAAGATGGACATGATGTCTAATGCAAGAAAATAGCTAGAGACACCGGTTGAAGCAATGAAGGAAAAGGGGGATCGACTATTGAGGAGGTTCTTTTCATTATGGATGAGGACTTGATAAAGCAAGTAGGATTTAAAGAGGTGGAAAAAATTGGAAGCATTAATAAATAAGGAATTCCCCCTTCTTTTTCACAGTAGCACTTGGATTCTTTCATTATTTGGTGCAAGCCATACAAATATTCTTTCATTCTTTGATTGTTGAAGAATTAATTATCATTATTTGAACGATCAAGAAAAGTGTTATCAAGGACAGAAAACATACCTAATGTGGGGTATTGTTGGGCACGAGGAAATGGCTAAGTGTTTAAAGTATGCAGAGGTTTGCACACACATGGAAGGGTTATAGAAGAAAGCGCGGAAGGATATACCTATTGAGCACGCTAGAATACCGCGGTTTTGCACATGGAATATGGAAAGAGATTCGCATGAAGATTATAGCAAGAAGGTAGAGGACTTAGTGAGTTTTTGGCATATGGGACTAAATATAGACTTGCAGCAGTGTGCGACATGCAAGGAGGATTGGGAAGTGAAGAAGAGTATATTTTTGGAGAAAGGCTGGGAGATCAAACTAAAGCATGTGACTTAATAATGGGATTAGAAATAGATTTAACCGTAGATAATTTTATTATTAGGAGAAGCTTGCATGCTTCCTACTTACTTTTGTAGTTGCACATGGCTATTCTTAGCATGCAACATATGTTGAGGAGTGTATGGGTGGTGAAGGGAAAGTCCCCACCCCTATATATATGTATTGATTTGCATGGTTTTGAGAGACATCATGATGATCATTGTAACTGGATCACATGAGTTATGCCACCAATATGATTTTACGTGCATGGATTTCTAATACTTCTTATGATGTAGTCGGTTATTATGTTTTGATGAACTAATATAATGGATCATTATGGTTGGATATTAGTTTTTATGTATGTTACTAGTGATTATATGGTGAATCTAGTTTTAATTGTTATGTGATTTGTATGTTTACTTTATTATGTTTGTTTCCAATTTGAGTTCATGAATCTGATTGATAAAATGGATTGTGCACTTTGGTTAATATGAACATGCATGTTAACCCCATGGTAAGACTATAACAAAGAGGGACTTTGTACCTTTTCACGCTTTGGGTGAGCAATCAGATTTGTCTAAGTGATGTGCTAGCATGTATAGGGTTTCATAAGAAAAAAACATACTACAAAAGGGTCGGGCGCCCAAAGGGACGAGGGTGCATGGTGCTAGCATCCTAGCTTGGCACCGGTGTCTAAAGCCATAAAGGTATATAAGTGAGTCTTGACTAGCCTATAGGATGTGAAATACCAAAAAAATATAATAGACAAATAAAAGAGGCCAAAGACAACAATTAATTACTTGGTTTCTCACTTAGGAATCATATAAGTGCAAGTATTTTGTTAGGACCTAGAAATGTACCCAAGTATGTGATTTTGTGTCTATATTTTCCCCACTTTATGTTGTTGAGTGAATACTTGATAACATAAACTAGTTAGAAGATGCATACCTTTATTCCTATAGATATCGATGGCTATAGTGTGCCAAAGAGACAAGTAAAAGTGTGAAGTGATAAAGATGAAGTGTGGAAACTAAGAAAGAGGAAGTGACACTAGGGTCAAGCGTATGTATTGTACCTATTGTTGTGCTTATGTTTGCTAATGCGTGGTTATTTCTTGTTGTGTATTACCGATGGACCTGCAAAAGAAGAGTAAAGAACTAGTCAAATATGTTTATATGAATTTTTGTCATAAGTATGTAAAAGTATGTGAAAATGTGTAAAAACGAAAGTGTGCATCTAATTTGTGAAGAGTGAAAAAGATTGAAAGTGTCTGAACTGCTATAGAAGAGAAATTTTTTTGTGATATCTCACACGGAGTGTAATTTTTGGTTGATTTCATGCCGAGAATGAGTTTTTAAACGATCTCACGTCAAGTATGATTTTTGGGTGATCTCACGCCACGGAAAAGAGTGTTGGGGAGAGAGGTCTAATGTTACTCTCCTTCCATGACTACTTCCCAAATAAGCACCACTACAGATGGTACATCCCATGTTTTTTTGTATTTCTGTATTGTTCTAAATGTATTGATTGTCCCAATTGAAGGATATTGTAGGAGACTGCATGCATTTTGTATTCGAGGTAAATGCCCGATCTAATGAAACTTGCTGAAAATTGTTGTAGATTGTGTTAGTATGATAGATTTTCGTATATGCACAAGGACATATGCACCCATGGGAGGACACAGTACCTGGCACTACTTTCTTGTGTTGGGCACTATTTTCAGTGCTATGTTGAAGACTTGAGTCATAATTTGGGTCATTTTGTGACTGTAACTTTATTTTGTTCATGTATTGTGCAGGCATGTATTATAGCTCTAAGCTCTTATATGGGGTAATTGATTCACCCAATGTATGCCCCCTCATTTGGGGTTCATGCAATGTCACTAGGA
The DNA here is from genome assembly GCA_018340775.1 of Taxus wallichiana var. yunnanensis. NCBI lineage: Eukaryota > Viridiplantae > Streptophyta > Pinopsida > Cupressales > Taxaceae > Taxus > Taxus wallichiana. The sequence continues at coordinate 710,300,909 of CM031237.1, read as the reverse complement.
GAATGCATCTCAAAGGAGAGGACTTGTTGGTGATCCGAAAGTGTGCCCCCTTGCAGGGGAGGGAATGTTCATGGTAGAAATCAAGGCACATACAAACAAGATGGATAGATGCAAGTGTTAGTAGAAAAGTAGCAAACATGTCATAGAAAAACATTGTAATAAGAAATTGTTCATACAATATGGTGTGAAAAAATAGGTTTTAAACATGGGACATCGCTCATAATGTCACAAGACGATCAAGGGTGAAACGACCAAAAGCATACAATAAATGATCAAACAAGATGTATGGAAAATCATGTAAACAATGACATACAATAGCAGAGACAATAGAAAGAAAAATGTAATAGATAACCATGGTGGAAAATAGTTCCTGCAAGGCAAATTCTACACATGAAGCACCCGTTAGCATGTTAGAAAGATAAGAAGTATGTCAAAGCATGTATGTACTAGTAGAAAGTAGTGTGCTAGGAAGTAGAAGTAGTAAATAATGAAATAATAACACCTGTAATGTGTGAGAAAGTAGATGCCCCAGGAGCCTCGGTGGGATTGGTAAGAGGTATAGTGCCAAGCATCATTATAGCATGTAAGGATATGTAAGAAGTTTGCATTCACAACTAGAGAACAAGTGAATGCACATGTGTATATAGAAAATATATATTGACATACTAAGTATCCATCTAGCATGGGAAACAAAGTGTACATGTAAGTATAAGAAAGAAAGAATAAAATAAAATAAGATATGTAGTATGTTGTGTATGAGTGACATGAAATGGTATACAATGTGTAGTACCCAACGCTTAAGCAAAAACAAAATAAAAAATAAAAAATAAATAAAAATGTCAGAAATGCATAGGGTAGGAAGGTGGCCGCCTTTGTTCGAAACCGACTTGACAGTTGACAACTTGGAGAGTGACACATCCTAGATGGCCTTTCAGACCTGTAACTTTCATTACATAATAATACATGCATTTTATTTTGACCAGAGGCATTAACCACTATAAAAATCAAGTGAATGTTGTAAGTTTTGCAGTGAATAGGATGTTTGGCAATGAGGGCAGGACACGGTGTGTGAGGGGGTTGTGCTGAATGGAGCCCTTGGCCATAGCTATCCTAAAATTTTACCATTGTTGTTGATCAACATGTGCATGAATAAAAATCAGTAGCCTCAACATCTTCTCATGTTATCCTTATACAAATTGTTTTATCTCGATCTCGTATCTGTATTGAAGTTGGTTTGTTGCCCTTTGAGAACAAAAGGAAAGTTGGTGCATGTCACTATTTTGTATGTTATATGTTGAGGAAGAAGTTTTTGTCTTAAAAGGCACCTCATTTGGTGTAAGTTTATGTTTTTTTGACTTTATTTCTTCTCATGTGCACCTTTACTATGGGAACTATAACCTTTACAACACCAATCTTATCATTTATCTCCTTTAGTCTTCCTTTGTGTGAAACCCTTTCTATTTTCCATTCACATCTTGGCAGAGAGGATCCTTTTAGAGGCATTGTACACTTTTCTTCTTCACACAACCTACGTGGAGCTTCAAAAATAGGGAAAGGATATCCAACAAGGCATAGAAATCATGTTTTCTGCTAAATATTGTAGCTACAAATGCATCTGGGAGAATTAGTTGCAGTGTGCCTAGGTATATAGGAAAAATAATAGTTTTATTGAATGTTGAGGTTGTTTTACAGGTGGACACATGACAGATGAATGATTAGACAAGGGCATGTGAACTGTTTTCTTTTAATTTCCCTAGCTACAATATTTGCACCAATTGGGTTGAGAAAAAATGAAATAAAAAAATAGAGAGAGAAATACCTTGTTGCGTTCATCTACTAAGGAAAATTTTCCAACTTTCCTAGATCTCTGTGCGGTTGTGTGATGTGTCTTTTGCATGAAAAATGTTTTTTAAGGCATCAAGAGGCATGGGGTGGAAGTTGTGAGGTGTGGCTGTAACAAATTTTTCTCATGATCTATTTGATAAAATGCCATTGGGACCCTTATGAAAATATTTTGATCAGCTCTGTAATGACTCAAGGAAGGTCAGTTGTGTGGGGGTAGCAAATTTAAGGTTTTCATGGAGTGGTTGATTGGAAGGATGAGAACGTCATATGACCAACTCATTTTCTTCCAGTGATGAAGCATGAGTAAGCCACAAACTTCTATCGAAATTCCTAAAGTTGAAGTGGTCTCGTTGAATGCGAAATCACGAGTTTCACGAAAAAGGTATGGTTTTCCCCTTTTCTCTTGCACTAAATTTTTCTTCATCATTTCCATTTTTTTCGAGAAATATAATGTTGAATGATAGATGGATGTAACCCCAAAAATTGAAAAAATCTTACCTTGACGTGAACTGTTAAAAAAAAAATCTCGAAAGTCATGCGCATGGAGCACCACACCCAAACGTACCACAAAACTAGAACTCTTTGTATGACCCCTAGTAACATGGAACACCTTAGGGAACCCTAACCGAGTTTTTTAAAATTAATTAACACTCTTGAAATTCATATTCCTAAACCCTCTTAGCTTAACAATCACTTGTGTGACGTGTTTGTTTTAATAAAACACGATCGGTTTTGGCTTACGGTTGTCACTTAGCTTGAGCACAACTGAAAACCACTACCTCATACCTCTAGACTGCCAACAAGATGATCATAAAACACCTCTAGTTTAATGAAAACACCTTCAAAAGCTATCTTTGCAAGTGGGTTTTGGGGCCCACTGGTCGTTGTGCGACAAGAGCTACTAACACAATTACAATAATTGGCCCCGAAGTTTCCTTTGTAGCTAGAGCTCACCATTGTAATCAACCTATGTTAGACACGATGAATTCTATATGTATGGGGAATATTTAGGAATAAACAAACTTTGTGAATGAACTTGAAATGAGTGTGTTCGAGACCCAGTTTGCAAGCACTTTTGTTATTTTGGACTGTTTTCTCGACCATAGCTAGAATCTCCTTTTTGAGTCTTATTTGACTTTTAGCCATGTGTGTGACCTCATAATACCATTGCAATGATATGTAGAATTTTATTTGATCTTTTATCTTATATAAATGAATTTTGAAATGTATGGTGATTTTCTCTCTCCACCCTCTTCTCTCTCTTGAAACGACTATGATACTTGATTGATTTGAAAACATAAATGAATTGGGAAATATGAATTGGTTTGAAATGAAATGATAATGGAAATGAAATGCAAATGGTTATGACATTGTGAGTGGAAAATAAAATGTCTCTTAACTTTCTCTCTCATCCTTACTCTCTCTAGTACCAAAATATTAAGTGCAACTAAATATGAAAGCGTGAATGCATAAGAAATGAAAATTTGTCTTCTTCCCTCTCTCTCTCTCTCTCTCTCTCTCTCTCTCTCTCTCTCTCTCTCTCTCTCTCTCTCTCTCTCTCTCTCTCCTATTTAATTGAAATGTTAAAAATGATGAATGTGTGGATTTATGCTTGAGTGTAGGAAATTTCCATACTCAGTCCCAGGACTTACGCAATGTTGGTTGCAGGTACTCCAAACAAGAGGAATTTTTGGATGCGATATGTTGTAACTAATGAGTTGTCATAGTAAAGTTTTCTTCATCTTGTAATACATGTATTACCATAGAATAATGACATGTATTGTTGTTCGAAGAATTGTTCTTGGTATATTTTGAAAAGGGAATACCAATGTGGTTATATTTTATAGTGTTGAATTAGATGTGAAGTTGTACTCAATGTTGCACCTATGTTATAAATATATTAAACAAATATTTTGCTATGTTAATTATTGGTTTACTTCCTTAACACCCACAATGCTAGGTAGAATCTCCTCTCATCAAAACTAACGAAATTAAAAGAATGAGCTATAATTCCTATTGTACTTCCTCCTCCCATTTGAGTCTTTTTCCCAGGTTATAAAACAATGATCATGTTAATAAAATACTCTAACCTCATTAATCATCTTCTTGTTTCACACCTAAGGTGTCTTATTAAGGACCTTTTTCCTAAATATTTTAAGAGGTGGTGATTTTATGTTGTGAAACCTATCATATTGGGACGAGTGAGGTGATCATGTCTAGGTGTTGTAGGTCTAGCCATATCATGAATAAGTTAACCCCCTTGTGCGTAATATTCCTTGGTACCCTAGTGGGTGGCCAAAGCCTTGCAAGATAGTTGGTGGTTGTACCTACGATTGATCTCTTGTGAGATCTAAATTATGTGAGTGGAGACTATGTTTTGAATTTACTTGTGTATTTACCCAACAATTGAAATAGGTCCTTAGGAGTATTTTGTAATGCATAAGATTATTTGGGATATCTCTCTTTCAATATACACTTATACTTCCATGTCCAAGAGCATTGAAATGAGTTGTCTTGTGTGACGTTGTACTCTTTATAGTCTTAAATTCCTCAGTGTTATATAACTGTTAGAGGAATTTCATTTGTTCCAAAATGATGTTAATAGAGAACCAAAGTAACCACTTAAATGTAGTTAGTAAAAAGGGTAAATAAGATTAAACTAAGGAATGACTACTATGAAAATGGTACACCTTTGAGTGATGTCAAAACCAACTAAAATGTCAAATGTGATTATAAAATGAATGTAATAAAGTAGAGGTCCATGACTAATACAACAACCTAATAAATCGAAAACCCAAATATGATGCATGATCACATGCTTTGTTTGCATAAATATGAATCAAACAACGATGCTAATGAAATAATAAAATGTAACCTTGAGAATGGGATACCTACAACTGTAGCCAAGGTCTTGTGAGATAAGGAGATTGCACTCTAGTTGGACTTGTAAAAGTTAGCAGAACTCTTGGCGTAGTTAGGAATATATTAAATCTAGGATCACTCAGGAAGTAGAATTTATGGTGAAACATGTAATTAACTCATTGTTACGGAGAGTGAACCCTTAAGATGATGAAATAGAAGTAGTTTGAAATGTGAAATTCATCACTTAGATTAAAAAATATATATCTATAAGGGGAACATAGGTGTAATGTGCTCTTCCATGTGCAATACGATTGTGAAAATATGAATTCCTAATAGAAGCAATAGATTGTGAATTAATAATGATACAAATTAATTAGTTAACCTACATAGTTGGTTGTAATAATTGGAAGATGAAAAAAGTGTATTATTAATATTAAACAATGCTATGAAATGAACTTGAGATAGGTTTTCTATTGATCTATTAACCTTCCTTTTTCTTTCTGTGACATTTTGTCCTTATAACAAGAGTATTTTTCTAAACCTAATAAACACGGCTCTTTCAATCAAATCCTTAAGTCAAATATTAGAAGATGCATGTGTGTATATACGTTCCTAATCACAATCATGTTATATAAAGTTATTTCCACAAGAGAAATGATCAAATTCTAAAGGAACCACTATAAGTGAAATGTTAAACAAAAACATGCAACCTAGTTGTAAAGGAACGAAGGGTCCCATGTTATGTGTTCTTCATACAATTATAGTCAACTAATTTTTTTGTAAACAAACCTTTAACATAAGAATTGAATATTAGGAGACTCATAGTTGTTTAAAATGAATTTATTTAACAAATGAGCTATGGATAACTAATGGAATTGGAGAAAGGAACCAACCGTACATTCTCTGTTAAAGACTAATGCTCTACAAAATAAAGTAATTGAAGTTTGAACAATAGGAAATTTTAAACCTTATGTATTTAATTCTGTTGAAAACTATAAGGTCATACAATGCAAACCTAAATGTAATGAATATGTAAACCATGAAAGGGCCATGTCGTGGAGTATGCCTATCCTGTGTTTCTTACTGTAATTGGGTCATTATCCTGGTTTACATCATTTGAGTAAGACATTGATTTGTACCCTATGTTATCCTATTGTATGAGTGGGTTCATGTTTACGTAAGTGTCCTACGTGATGTCGAGTTTCTTTATTTGAATCCCATGTTATATTGTGTAGTGTATAATTAAAGTAAAAAAAATTATTATGATAATTTTACTGTTGTATTTTGGTGTTAAAAATGTAGGTGTTACACAATGTGAATGTTATAGGAGCAACGTGCCCCAACATATGTGCATGAGTATGAGATGAGGTTCATTTATAAAATACCCATCGATAGTTAAGAATGCACCATAGAACAAGAGTGAGTCATCGGGAAATGGTTTGAAAATAGATGATAGAAGAATAGAATAGAACATGAATCATAGAGCATGAAGGGTAGATGATGTGAGATTCATTTCATATTTAGACCCTCAATAGATGAGTATGAACCATGGAACTAGAGTGCGTCATAGGGTAGTATGATATGTGAGAATGTAATGTTTTAAATATGTATTGTGAAGTGCAAAATGTGAAATATTTAGTGTGTGAGGTTCATGTATGTAGTATGCCCTCAACAATCAAGTGTGACCCTTAGCACAAGAGTGCGTCAAAGGGTAATGAAAAGACAAGATGTATCAAGTTGTGTAATGATGCTTATGAAGATGAAGTATGGAGCATGGAGCGTAATAGTAGAAATGTTAGACACCTAATGATGCTAAAGGGGGGAAGTAATCATGATTCCCCCAAGTGTGTCAATGACGGATATCTATGTGGTGACGTGAGAGATACCATGTCGTTATGGGAGAGTGTTATTTGTGTAATGAGAAGAGAGATATTCTTCACAAGGGTAGGCATAAGTAACAAGTAGGACCATGCCATGGTGGTGGAATTTAAAATGTGTCTTGGTCATCAATATAACGAATAGTTTGCTTGATAAAAATTATTGGATGTTGAAGTGGAGAGTGGAGAGGGACCTTGAATGATGGTGGATTATTTGGTAACATTTTAGAAGAATTGGTAGGAGGAGTTGATAAATGAAAACCCTTGATAGGTGATTGTGGAGTTGGAATGGGTTGGGTAATGTAGTGCCCCACACTTTAAAAAAATAAAAATAAATAAATAAAATAAAAGTTTGAAATTAAAAGCCCATGATTTTGTTTGTGGGGCGGATTTAGGGAAAAAGGGGGTGGGGGTTCCTTTTTGTTTTTGTTTTCTAGATTTTGTTGAGTGTGAGGGAGCGCCACCACCATGGGGAGAAGCTCCAAACTTGTTTGGCGCACCAACAGGCAGGAGGGAGGCCATTTTTTCTTCTTGTGGAGACACCCACGCCTGGAATAATGCCCCTACACCACTTCACCTCCTTCCACGGGGTCAGAACCTAGCATGTGGCGGATTTGTATGGTTGGGTGGCCTATACCAGCTTCTTCCTAGCCTGTGTTAAAACTCGAGCTCTTTCTTCCCGCATGGACACCTAGCAAAGCATAAAAAGGGGGACAGAGGAATGGTTGTCAGATGTGTAGTTTGCAAATGTTGAAGGGGGCGTTGGTTTTAATCTTTTACCAAATGGAAGATCTAGAAAGCTTCTCATGGAACATGATTTTAGTTGGGCGTGGAGTGCGTGGGGTTTTTCCTCAAGAGGCAATCACATCGTTTCACCATGCAAAAAACAGGTCTCCAGACCAATCAGTTTGCATTGCCAGCGTACCTCCAACCTGCGCCAAAATGGATTTGGGGAAAATACGTGGGAGATAGTTGTTAGAATTCCTCTAAGAAATGTGGTCTCATGGAATGCCATAATGGTAGCCTATGCACAAAATGGATTTGAAAAAAAAAAAAGGCTTGTGAACTGTTTGATAGAATGTCTCAAATAGATGCGGGCTCATGGAATGCCATGATGGTAGGATGTGTAAAAAAAATGAGTTTGTTGAAAAAGCTTTAGAATCTTTCAACCAAATGCAAATAGCAGGTGTAAAGCCAAATTTAACAACCTTTGTCAGCGTATCTCCAGCCTGTGCAAAACATGGAAGCTTTGGAGCAGGGTTTGAGCAATAGAATCTGGTTTGTTTGTAAGATTTTGTTCTTGCAATGTCACAGCTGAGATGTATGAAAAATGTGGAAGTGTGCTATAGTTGGTATGTATGAAAAATGTGGAAGTGTATTCAAGGCATGTGATCTACATTGAAAAAAATGCCTCAGATATTTCAGTCTCATGGAATGCAATGGTTTCAGGGTATTCGTAGATGAGCTTGTTGTAAAGGCCTTTGAAACTTTGAAGGAAATGGATTTGGCAGTGGTAAAGCAACACTTAACAATTTTTTTAACACCCTCTCAGCTGTGCCAAAATAAGCGTTTTAAATTGGGATATGCGCAAAATGGACTTGTTGAAAAGGCGTGTGATCTGTTTGACATAGAAAATTTCATCTCAGGGATCGGGATGAGACATGGGGGCACAACGAATGGTTTGGTTTGCATGTGATTATCTGGCATCATGTGACATCAATGGTGGTCTCAACGGATCGTGAGTGTAAACCACTTGGAGCACCTTATCCCCATTTCACTCATCATTCCCAGGCATGGTTCTTCTTCCCTTACCTCTCATAATTCTTGTGTTTTAGTTCTCTTTTGCAACTAAATAGAATTTTAAATTATTAGGATTTTTAAATACAGTTAAATGTCTCTTCAACTCATTGCAAAACAATAAAGTGTCATGTCGCAACTCTCGAAGCCATTATAACTCGCCTACTTTAAACCATGAACTATCACCCTCGCTTCGAGATGATCTAGAAAACTCTTACCCTTTTTTATCGCTCCAATATCGTTTTATCGACCAGACGAATTTGACTCTCCATTGATTAAGTTGACCTTCTTCCTGCTTAAAATAGTTAAATTTTGCATTTTCGGAGACTCACTAAGTACCCTTCGCAACTCTGGAAACGAGATGTGAAGTTTCACTCGTGTACCTTGGTATACGAGGAGTCACCTTGATTTTGGTTTGACCTAAAACGATCATATGATATCCTTTTGATGCTCTTATAGGAGCTCACATTGTTTGCAGTTTGCTGTGATGAGAGATTTGTTAAAACTAGAAAGTTGGCTTTCGTTTGGGACCACCATTTGAAACCCGGAAAGAGAAATCACATTCCGTCTTCGCAAACCTCTAGCATTTATACTAGACAAATGCATGGAACATTCAAAGCATAGGAAAGAGAACTTTTCGGGATAGTTTGGTGAAGCCATTTTGTAGGCCTCCGGTTGTAGTTTGACGAGATCAAACTGAACCAATTTGTTCTTGTCACTCCAGAAAACTTGTCGCCATTTGAAAATAGTTTACTAGTTCTCAGTCCCGTTGACTTTGATGAATTCTCCTTATATAGGGGAACTAGTAGGAGATTTCTTGTTGCGTGATTCTCCATCGAATGTCATTTTGAACGTGGTTTTTGGGCCCTCGAGCTAACTTTTGTCATTTTACAACTGGGTGAACTACGACCAGCAGCCCCAGAAAACTAGCCGCCAAACGCAAACCATTCACTCTTTTTCAATTCCGTCAGTTGCCATGAACTCTTGGTCTATCTGGGGACACGTAGAAAGTTGATCGTGTAGGGTGTTCTCATCAGAAGATAACTTTTGGAAGTAGTTTCTTAGCCTCCGAGCATGTTTTGTACATTTTGTAGTTAGTAAGAAAATATAAAAATAGAAAGTTGCGGACCCTCGTAGGGTTGCCAAACCACCCTGGAAACTTTTAACACATGCAAATAACTGTTTAAAACCCTTTTAGTGCATCTGTTGTGTGAAATAAAACTTTTGACAAAATGGTGTTTTCTCTCTCTTCCCTTCTCTTTCTCTCTCCTAGGTTACAAAATGAAGAAAAATGAAATGCAATGAATACATGTTCCTAGACCTTTTTATTTCGATTGCAAATTGTAATTATTGTTAGATGTAAATGGGAAACTAAAAAATGATACTTATGTTAGGTTAGGGTGGATGCCATGCCAGTGAATTATCACTGATATCATGCTCACGTGGGTTTTGGAAGGATGGAATGAATGACGACAAAAAAAAGGGTGATGTGTAATTTAATTATTATTATTGTAATTTTTATAGGTCATGGTAAAATGAATAACTGTCTAATGTAGTCTCTTGTTACCGAAAAGTTATAATTGAAATTTGTTAATATGCATGATATGCTAGTTTTAGGGATACTTAGGAAATGTGCATCTAATCACCGGTTCAATTTGTTTCTTAGTTGTGCATGGAAAAAGGGTTTGATTTATACATAGTAAATTGAAAAATTGAAGTTAATATCTTGTAGTACTTTCTCAGTATTCAATAAATGATTAAATTAATTACTGGTTATCTTCTTACCTTGCAAACATAATAAAGAGTTTTAATGGGAACACTCAACCTTAATAAAATATTTGTGCATGAATCCTGCTCCGCCCTCTTCCTCCATTCCTCCCTCTGCTCACACCGCCTCCATTCCCCCCTGGAAACTGCTTCGTCTAGCAAGAAAAGAAAGGGCATGAAAACTAAGATCCCTACTTCTCAGAGGGTTCTTAGAAGCCACAAAGACCTCAAGCTTGCCAAGAACCTCCTGCACATCAGCCAACCGGTGGAGGAGCCTAAGGAGGAGGATTTGATGGTCAGAGTGGGCAGGATGGAAAAGGAAATCCAAGAGCTCAAAAGGGTTATCAAAAATATGGAAAAAGCTAAGGGAAAAGGAATACTACAAAATGATGATGAGGAGGGTGTTATTGCTGAAGTGTTCAAGAAGTTACAGTCTTTGGATGGCAGAATGGGAAATGCAAAAGTCGTAATGACTGCATCCTATCTACTCTTAAAAGTATTTACAATTTCATTGAACAGCATGTTCATAGTGTTTGCAGCCTAAGCGGGATTAATGAAGACATTTGGGGCCCCAAAGAGAAAAGGGATATGGCAATTGCTCAGGCGGATTTGAAAGACCCTTCTCAGGCCACAGCCATTGCTTTCTTTGTCTCACTGCAAGCGATCAAAACCAAGATTGACAGGGCTATCAAGTAATGTGGTGTTGTGTTGTTGTTTACTGGCTGCGAAGTTGCTGATGACTGGTGGATCTAGAGCTGTTTTTTGGTGGAGATATTATAGGATAGATATATATTGTTTGCTTTTTGATCTCTTCGTTGTTTTTGAATCATTGTGACGATTTGATCCTTTCTTTTAATATGTTGTTTTATCTGGTTTTTGAGCCCTCTAAGGTTGGTTGTTTTGCCCTTCTCTGGGCTATTTCTCTCACTTCTGATATCTAGCTTTTGAGCCCTTTTGTATATAGGGTATAGTCCCTTCAAAACTATTTGCCCTTAATAAATAAATAAATAAAATATTCGTGCATAACTTGCTTGCATGTGTGATCCTTTTACCATATAAGAAAAATTAAGACCGTAGAATGAACTTAAGCTTTGCACTCGATGAGACCTCCTAGGTCAGGTAAATAAAACCCCTAGTTGGAGTTACCATCATAGTCATTAGGTTTAACGACATTGTCATGAACCCATATTTTAGGAATGACATGGTTCGGATTTTATCTAGAGTATGCATTTTCCTTCTAGTTTTAGTAATCGTGAGAAGAATGTACTCTCTTCAGGTCTGACACCAGGCTGAGTGGTGAAGACCACCTTGGAAGTCACCTTATGAGTCCTTGTTAGAAGGAATGACTAAGCGGTGTAACCTTCCCATCTGTGGAGTGGGTAGAGATATTACTCCCTTGTATCCTATTTGATTTCCAAGCCTTATGAAATTAGATCTAGAAATTAACTTCATCAGTGAATGAAATCCCTGTTGGATCCAAATGACCTAAATGAAGATCGCGATATAGTTGTTCTATGTCTTGCATTCTCGTTAGTGAACCCTTTTGTCCCTTGTAGATAAATGTCTTGTCTTGGGTATGTGAAAATTTAGTGCCTTGATCTTTCACGAAAGGATTATAGGGTAAATACATTTTAACCTTAATCACACCTATAATAGAGATTGAAGCCCTGGGTGAAACTGGAATTAAGCTTAACCATGTGCTTCTTTAATATGTCAGACAAGTACTTTCATAACTCTTATGTTTAAACGATGGTAATAATGAGACCCTAGTGTGACGCAAAAGTAAATCATATGAGAGTAAAACCAAAATTTGAGGTTAGGATTAAGGGCACTCTTGGAGTCCTTTTAACTTAATTAAGCATTTTTTATGCGTTGCAAAGAATATAAGTCACCCTGGTGCGACCAATCTTTGAGAAAACAAAAGATATATAAATATAAATGGAAGTCCATAAGTTAGTGAACTTTATTAACCTTGGGTAGCGAAATAACTGTTCCGTGATCGAAGGATGTTTTTGGGAAAAAGCTATCTCGAATCTATGTCTTCCTTAATCCCAAGATTTCATCTTGACATCACGTTAGATTCTCTTGTGTAGCAAGGGTAAATTTCAAACATTAAATAAACGCTTGAGAAGCATATTCTTAACAAAAGAACAAGATAATTAAGTATTGTATATGTGATTTGAATTGTGCCAAATAAGCAAGTAAGTTATGGAAATTTCCGTGAGGCATAAAGGAAGCCAACCTAAATTGGTCGAACTATAATTTAAAAGTGGAATGAACTTAAGATCTTATAGGTGAACAAACGAGAAGCTTATCCTTGCTCATAATGTCCTTGTAATGTAAATCGTAACTAAGATGTAATTAAAGGAATGATGTGTTATGGGTTGCCAATCCTGGAGTCATTTGTCTTGTGGTTGGGTCATTGCTGGTATTCGTTCATTGTGAGAAGTGTGGCATTGACATTCCTATGTTGTTTTCTTGAGTCTATGTGAGTCGATGACTTATGTGATTGTCATATGCGAGTCGAGTTTCTGTACTTAGAGCCCTTGTTGTGTTATGTGTAGCGTGCATTGTAAGTCAAAAAAAAATTCCTGGTATTTTACTGTTGACATTGTGTGTGTAAAATGTGGGCACTACAGGTAAGCAACGCTTGACTAACTAAAGAAGGTACATTAGAAGTTACGGAAGGATGCTCATTTGACATAGATGAATCAAATTTAGGAACCCATTTGGATATAGCATTTGGAGATGGACATGTAATAGAATGTTGTTCATAAAATGAGATAAATCCTTGATGCTCAATGTGCTTGATTCGTTTTAAAACATAGCAATCATTATCATGATTTCCATTGATTTGATGATAATTACAAAATGGGAGACCTTGATAGTTGGCAAGCCAATAAGGAGGATAGCAATGAGTAGGTGGTAAGTTGATCAATTGATGAGTGAGGAGCTAAGGAAGAATGTCATGTTTCTTAGCATTGAGATCAAACTTGAGAGGTGTCGATAATGTTAAGACTTGAGGTTCACTGATATGAGCATATGTAGAAGACATATAACTAGAATGAGGAGTAGAAGAAGAACAAGCATGGGATTGAGAAGCATTCTTAAGATCTTGGATTTCAACTTTGAGATATGTAATCGTGGATTCCATAGCTTGAAATTTATCTTGAAAAGCATGGTGTAAAGCTTGAATTGACTCTAAGATAGCTTGAGAAGATGTGTTATCAGAACTAATAGATGGGTATAAGATACAATTGAAAATGGAACTTATTATTTAAGGTGGCGTATTGTAAGGTACATACATTGTGTGTACAATTTTGTGAGACCATATTTACAAAATGGGTGCTTTTGAAGTAATTCATACAAGGAGAGTTCAAAAGATTTATGAGCCATGAAAGAAGATTGGATAGAATAAGAAAAATGAAGATCCTAGAGTGTTTGAATGTAGGTTCACCAAATGATTTAACAAAAATAGAATAATGATAAACCCTAATATTGTAGAGTAACAAGATGTAAACTATGATTAGTAGTTGTTAGATACAAGATGACACTAGTAATAAGTTAAATAAGTATGAAACCCTAAGTAAAAAGAGAGAGAGAGAGATATATATATATATATAAGGACTTAGTTTATTTGTGCGTGGTTCTGGAACTGATCTGGACTACAAACCTGTTGAATATTAAGGGAAGACTATTGCAACTATGCATTGTAAAATCTAGAGCTATCGGATAATGTCGAACTAGGGAGCTTGGACTAGGTCAATGACACCTAGGCATCGAGAGTCTACTTTGGGGAACCTATGAATGCGTAGGAGCTTGGAACCTAATTTTTTTGGTGTCGTTGGTAGTCGTTGTTGATCACTTGTATGTTGCATTATGATTATTGAGTACGCTTGTAACTCGCAAAGATATGTTTACCTTAAAACCCTCAAACTACATCAAATCCCAAAAAGAAAGATGTAATATAGGGAGTCGGAATGACCCCAGTGGTCACCCAACTGAGTGAACTTGACCAAGTTTTGCACTACATCTCATACTCCATGTAGTTCTTGTGCATGTGTGAAATAAGTGTGCCTTATGAAGACCTTGTGCAAGTGCACATGATTTCAAGTGATAGCTAAATGTACCAATATAAATAGATATGTGGGTGGAATATAATGAACTTCCCCTTCCTATGAAGTGTATGTAGAAAATGCACTCACTTTTCCCCTTGAATGGATATTAGATGAATGTATTTGATGCTCTTAGATGCCTTTTGGATGTAAGATTAGGTAGTGATAATAGATTCTTAGAGCTTGGTCCTTTGTTTTGATCACATAGCTTTGTATTTATATGATTCCCTTGGTTGAATTTTGTAATTGAAAACTAGAAGGCCAACCCATAATAAAATAAGATTCCCAAAAGATAAAGAGACCCAAAAGAATCAAGTAATATAGAAAAGGGTCGGTGGCTCCCAGGAGGGCATAAGGGCAATCGGGCGCTAGCGTCCTAGTGGGCACTAGTGTCCAAAGCCATAAAAGATAAACAAGTGAAGTATTAGTGGGCTTTAGAGTGTAAAAGACCAGAAAGAAGACAAAAAATAAAAGAGTCCAAAGGCAACATTCAATTACTAGTTTTCTCACTTAGGAATCATATAAGTGCAAGTATGTTGTTAGGACCTAAAGATGTACCCAAGTACACAATTTTGTGTCTACGCATAGATATCTTACTTGATGGTTGGAAAGGTGTTGGAAAAATTGTATGTAGCATTAGACCACTTTATTTTGAATTGATATATATACTTAATATGGTACATACATTATTTAAATTATATCTTAAGTAAAACCTATGATGTTCAATTGATTCATAATGATACAACTTGATTGAGAGTTTTTAATCCATGTTAGTTCAATGGCGGCCATGTATATCTTCACTCTTTCCTTCATATACATAATGGAGTAGTTAAGTGATGTGATTGTTGGATGTTATACACGTGAATTGATCACGTACTATTGTTTGAATATCTGATTACGGATCATTATATTTATTGAAAATTGAAACATGATTCTCTGATTCTTATAAGCCAATCGCTTATACGTAACAATAATATAGAAAATATTTTAATATTTATGATAAATAAGGATTCTTCCTTATTGAGTTTAATAAATATATTTATTATTTGTAATCCTTGTGTGAGTTGTAATAATGTTTTTACATTGTTTTAACAACAAGTATATACTTTTGAATTTTATTAAGTTTGATGCAAAAGTACAATACTATATTTGTTTTCATGATATCGATGAGTAAATATGTTTGTAAACAACATAGCATGACAATGATCATGTTAGGCGTGAGCGAGTAAGATGAAACAAGAAATCCAACATTATATTTTTAGAAGATAAGTATGTTAATAAGATATGTATATATATATATATATATATATATATATATATATATATATATATCTTTAATTAGTTCACTCTAAATGAACAAATATGTGACAAATATTCTCGTGATGACGATGAAATCTGTAAGATAAAACTATGTATTATAATACGATACTTGCTAGAATTTAATGAGGTAATGTGACACTATGATATACCTATTTTATAAGTTATCATGAATGGATACTATATCATGTATTAATTCGTAAGTTATAAAACTATAGAGACGTAATGGTTTCTTTTAACAGCAAAGTGACATACATGATTTTGATAATGTATACCCGTTATGGAATTCATATTTGTCTCCATGGTACCTTTGCTGAAAGATAAATATGTCGTTAGAAAACAAAGTATGAATGGTACATTGTAATCATAAGAAAGTACATATGAGATTAATTAATTTGAATGTACTATAATGATTAAATAAACTACTCATGAATGATGAAAAGTACATTAGAACTTGCAATATCCTTGTTAGTGTCGAAAGGATGGCATTATGCAAGTAATGTCTACAAATGATCATAATTAAGCTAAAAGCATTTAGGGGCTGTTGTTAATAGTAGAGTCCTTGAAAGAGTTATTGTCATCAATTAACAATTCTCACATTTATAGTTTCTTAAGGATGACAATTACGTCATAAATGTGAGTAACACATTATGGAAATAGTAACATGAAGTCATGAAAGTAGTGTCACTGAATTTTAACATTACGACACCATGATGTTACATAGGTGTACATATAGTGGCCTTAATTAATATGTACATTATTACGATAAGTTGATTTATCAGTTTCCATTAATTCACCACGAATGAACCTATATATTTGTAGTTGCTTACATGAGATTAGGTAACTAGTCTGTTGTCTTAAGATAAGTTATATACAAACATATATCATGAAAAATCAAGGGACATCATATCTGATTATTGCCTCATTTTGAGTGAGAAATTATAATATAGTACGAATCGGTTAAACGATATGATGACATCATGTAAATTCACCATATTACCTTGATTAAGTGTTGATTTCCTTACAACAGTGATTAATTAAAAGTTAATGATTCGACATAGAAATCATGACTGCTTTTACAATGTCCAAGTGGATAAACAAAAGTGTCTTTGACATACGAGGTGCGATATGGAATATGATGAAATGTAAACATGGTTATGTCAATGTTACATTGTAACAAAATAAGTGGTTCTATGAACGGTCAAGTATGACCAATAAAGAATTAAAATAGCTAATCTTATAGAATGTTAAACTTATGTGACTGAAATTATGAACGAAACTAATTATGAAACATTTGTATCAATATATATCTGACAATGAGTTGTCTTATATCCATAAAAATCACTAAAAAATGACAAGTATGATCAAAGTTAGTTAATGAAGATAATAACCCAGCATGTTATTATGACTCTCTTCTGGAAAGGAATGTCATAGATTGTTCTTGAATAGCCTATATATACGATACACTAATATACTTGACTATACCAGCTAGCCTATAGTAAAAATGTAAATGAATCATGGTCATTATGTCTTATCATCCTATCGGTGGTATCCTACTTGTACCAGTTTAGGATGGCTACGGGAAGGGTAGTGAGGATGTAATGAAGAAATTCATTACATGGTCAATATCTCCGTAAGGATCCTAAGGTGGCATTGATGGGATTTCTTCATTAGAAGGATGAGTTATGGTCTTTATTACTTCAAAACTAACTTAAATACTTAATCAAATAAAAAATCGTGATAACCATATTGAGACGGTTGTGCAGTGGAAGGAAGATAGGTTTCGTAGGCTAATGTGTAGTCTTGAAACTAGTTTACTAGTGCAATGCCAAATAACTATGGCCATAATAGTGCAAATTATTGATTACATTGTTTGTTCACCATTTCTTCTTGTTAGCAATTTTGGATTTGGAGATGTTACTTTAGTGACTTTCCGATTGACACTAAGAATATGTGCAGGTTCTCTTATCCTATAAAAAGGTTTAACCAAAGGTATACAATGTATGATGGCTCATATAGAGTGTTGAAGGGAGATCGATAAGGATCACGGAGCCCTATACAGTTGTACATGGTTATTGTATGTTGTCAAGATGGATTATGGAATATTAATAATGTTGGATTACTTAGTATTGATCTAAGTAATAATGTTAATCATTACAACATAAAAAAATTAAGGGATTTTGTAAACTTATTATTATGTTGGATTTTATCTGTGCGTTCGAAAATCATTGAAGGCATAAAAGGTAATTAAATGTTTATAAAAAAATCCCTTAGTTTGTTGAAGTATAACATGGGTGCTTTACACTAAAACATGTATCCTTTACCAATCAATTAATATAAAAATTGACACTTATTTGGTATACATTTACTCCCTCATCTCTTACATGAATTCTTTATTAATACATATTTATCCTTTGAACATCATTATGTTGAACTCATCAAGCATGAGGAATATATTCTTAATATTTTATCCCTCATTCCTTAGGTGAAGGATATATATGATACCTATCACATTTAAGATGCATATACATATGATAGTATTATGATAAATCCTATTTCATCCACACCACCTAGGGTGCCCAATCATGATACCACCCAAGTGGTACAGGATCCCATACTAAATTTTGTTACTCTTACTCCTATTTCTATAACACATATGAGAACCAACATAATTGATTTTCCACCTTTCTAAGTTCACATACACCAACTCAGTATGGGACTACTTACTCAATTTGGTGTTAGTTATATTGTTTATTTTTTATAAAGTTTTAACATGATAAATGTAATTTTCAGGAATAAGAATCTTGAGGTATATTTCATTTTCTTATAATTTCAAACTTTTAAATTACTAAGACATGTGAAATACTCGGGTATGATAGGATAAAAACTTGAAATTGTTTCATTCAATGAGTGTTATGTGTACCTTCCATAAACGTGAATAATAATGATAAGGATAAAGATGTTGGTACGAGACTAGTTAATCACATGGTAATAATTTATTTGTGTGTTTTTCTATAAATATTTTGACATGACAAATGGAATATTCTAGAATAAAAATCTCAAGAAATATTCCATTTTCATCCAATGTCAAATGTTGGAATTACTAAGACATGGAAATATTACCATAGGATTGGTTAAAATTTTGAAATTATTATATTTAATTAATGTTATATATAAGTATCTTTGGTATGAAAAAGGTAGATGCAAGGTAATGAGGGACTAAAGGGAGGGATTAATGGCCACTTATTTTTATTATAAAAAATAACAATATGTGAACTTTGAGAGGCTTTGAGAAGACCCTAGTTAAATGATTTTGGGGCATCGTAAAAAGATAAATTTTGAAATTTTTAACGTAGTTTATAAATATGTAAGTTTTTCCAATACCCAGATGTGATGAGTATGTAAAATTTGTACATTAATAACTACAACATAATAATTTTTGTGAAAAAAATAATAAATGTGCATGCTGAGAACACATTTTTGGAGTAAATGGAGGAATTTTTGAATGAAACTAGATACATGGATACAAAAAATGTTGAAGATTGTTGAGAATGTTTATTCATATTTTGAAAATTAATATAATAATTTTACAATTAAGGAAAGTAATAAAAATGAAAATTCAAGTGTATGAGACTTAACTTTTGGGTCTAAATTCATATATTTGATTTGATTTTTAACTAGTTATTAGTGTTGTGTAGATTGTTGAGATATAAGTTTTGTAATACATTGATTAACCATCAAAAATTTATTAAATTATTAGTAAAAATGCATGAATGAATCATAATAAACTATGTTATATAAAATTGAAATAATAATTAAGAATTATAATTTAATCTTGTAAAAATATATTTTTGAAAACTAGATTCTCCCCTCTACTGAGACACATTTTTAAAAAAAACACATAAAGATAATGAGATATTTTGTGCCTACGAAGGAAAATTAATCTTCTAAACTATCCAAAATCCATTTTATCTAGTCTAATGCAAGTCCAAAGCTCAAGTTCACATCCCCAAGCTAAAACCCAAGGCAATTTGGAAGGGAAAAAAGTTTTTAAAAAAATCAAATGGTGTTTACACTTTGCAAAAGGCATACACCCTTTGTATTAGTTCATTTTGTTTTTGTTTCTAATCATTTACAAAGGGCACATGCCCTTTATAATATAAAGTGTGTGCACACTTTGCACTACATAAGGCTTACACCCTTTGTAAAAGTAATTTTTATTATTTTCAATAATTACAAAGGGTTTATAACCTTTTTTGTAAATTATATAGGGCATACACCCTTTTGGTTTTTATATGTTAAACCTATTCAAAATAGCGTTGAATAATTTTTTATAAATGGTGTATGCCCTTTGTGAAAAATCACAAAAATATCCACACAATTGTCCATTGTCTAAGTGAATCTACCCAATAATAAGAAGTCTAAATTTTCTATAGAGTGCAACATTAAAAACAAAGGCACAATGCAATGCTAAAAAGAAAAAGTAGCATAAAATTTGGATTAATATGAAAAAAATGAAATGAGATGTAATATTTATATCCATGAGACTTAACATCCTATGGGACAATAAATATTAGTTCTAAAGTGATTAAAGATTAGTGGATCTAGTTGTTTATTTGAGAAATTTTCCCCAAATGTTCGTATAATTTGGTCATTCAAGGATGAAATGTTTCTTCACTTCTAGTGCCTTTGTGTTTTAAAAGGCACATCCTCTCATCCCACTCTTCCTTAAGTGTCATCCATATGTTTGTCTCACATATGACCTGTGGAAATTGATTCACTTAGAAAAAAAGATCGGGAATATAGGGAAGGGAGTTTCTTCCTACTTATTTAAATTTTATATTAGGGTTATATGGGGTGTATTATTCAATTTATTAACGAAAACATTAACATTCGGGTCTAAACATACATAAATAAAAATTGTAAGATAGATCAACTAGAACATGTGCTAAATAGTCTTTGGGGATGTTTCAACTTCATATGAAATTACGTAAGGTTTATTACAAAATGGTGGGATTGTGCTGACAATATGCAATGCAGGAGTTTTAAATAATAATGTAATCCATTTTTAAGCATGCACATAAACTTATGTATACTTGAGCATCATGGAAATATGCTCGGATGTGTATAAGCGTAGTGAGAGCTATGTGTAGACACCAATTTTTTGTATCTCTACCCCACATCCTACATTAACTCCTTATCGTCATAATTTTCTACATACATACCTCTCTTCCCATTAAAATCCCCCTTTCCTTCTAAATTCAACTTATCCCTTTAATCATTATTTCCCACCTTGATCCTTTTTTAAACACACTCTTATTAGTTATCCATTAATCATCCTTAATCGTATTTAATTAATTCTAAACCTTCATATAATTCATTTATTCTCCCTAAATCCTCCATTTTATCCTCCCTAGGCCCTCATTTAATAAATTTACCTCCCCTTTGACTTTATTTAATATTTTCTACCTCTCACCTACCCATTTATCCATCATATGCAACCCTTATTGTCTTCACCTCTCAAAACCCTAAATACGCTTCATAAAGGATCATTGCCTCAAGCTCGTCACCCTTCCATAGCCCAAATAGATGGATCTCTATGATTGGTGATGACCCATCCAGTCGTCGTTGACCCTATAAATTTGCCCCTACCCCTCCTTTTCACAAGATGTAATTTTGGAGATTATGGGATTTCTTATAATCTTGATTTTTTAATTGCTCTCTCTCTTGCATTTGTCATCATCACCTTTGAGATATTATGATTCAATCTTGGAGATTGAGAGAACTCTTTCTCTCTTACATGTTTGGATCCTTTATTGTAATTCTATCATCCTATCCCTTATCGGCTCTTTTATAGGTTCATTAATCATTGAGGAGACATATCATTTTCCTTACATATCTTCATTCCCATCTCGCAAATCATCATTCTTGTCCATCCATTTTCATCAAACCCTAGTTCATCTCCACTCATCGTTGACCCCGCCCGGTTACCATCGACCCGGGTCCCATTTTGTGGATTTTTCTATCATTGATTTTCTAATCATCGGTTTTCTAATCCCACGGTCCTTCAAATTTCAAATCTTGTCATTCTAATGTGTCTAATAATTGAGATATATTTTGTCAACTCCGATTCTTCTTGAGTTAGACAAGATGTCATTGACCAAATCAGTCTTCATTGCATCCATCATCAAAATTCATAATTTTATTTCATGCTTTCTATCGAATCTAGATCCGAGATATCTTGTAGGTTCCTATCCTTCATCTTGGCCTCGTCACCAACTCCATATCTGCCTCCAAATCCTTCAAATATGCATTTTCTATTGTTGTTTCACTTGTTCTACTCCAGTCAAAGTCAACTAGACCATTCAGGTCTCGGGTCTCCATTGACTTTGCACATGTTTGGTTTGATTTTCTTAGATCAGATCTACATCTTATCCTCTTTATTACATTTGAGTTTTTTTGTGTTCATTTATCTCGCTACATATAATGTATCAATTGATTTTACTTATCTTTATCAAAACGTGGGTTAACATCCATCCTAGGAAGTTTTCACTTCTCAAGATTTTCATTGTCAGGTAACCCACCCATTTATCTAATAATCTATTTTTCGTGTTGATTTCTCTTTGTTGTGTAGGTCATCTAGCTCACTATCAAGGAAGATCTCTCATTTTTGCCTATATCCATCGTCATCCCATCTAGAGGTACCTTAAACCCTCTCATACTTGGAGTTACTTGTTTTCTTGTTACGATTTCACTAATATGAAATAGGTAACAAGGAAACTTATTCAACATTCTAGCACGCCCAGTGGGACCCACCCTTCTTTGGTGAGTCTTTTTATTTTTATTTCATTTCTATATTCCTCTATACATTTTCTACTAGCCCCTTGGCAGAAGGAGCGTTGATTTCTTTCTTGCATGTGTGTGTTTTTAATTATATTTTCTTACTTTCTTAAAAATTAAAAAAGGAAAAGTGTTATCCAGGTATTCCTCTTTTTTATTTGTATTTTCTCCTTTTGTATTGTTCTTTCCTTTCTTGCTTGATTTTCTTAATCGAACACAACATTTCATTTTCAATCTAAAAATAACCTTCATTTATGTGTGGCAATCTAGTCTAATTAGGAGGTTAAACCTTTGTATACACTTTCATCACACACATCCAAAACACATGCATCAAAACTACACATCTTAAACATTTCCTCCCATGTGGAACTATTGGGATTTCATCACCCAATAGGAAATCCATTGCGGTGTTCGACCACATTACAAATTTTTTTGGCTATCGTTATATAGGCTAAGCACTTGAATCCCTTATCATTTTGGGACCGTAAAGTGAGGGGGTACACCCCAATACCAAGCCTTGTATTCATATTCATCATAGATTCATGCCTCATGTACCTTTGGGTATATTAAGGACTCCATCCAAAACTACCTGAAACCATCCATAGTTTGGCCATTTCTTAGGTTCCCTTTGAGCCCATTTTTCATTTCTTTTCACATCTTTAATAATAAAGATAATCAAAAAAAAATTGCATGACTTGCTTGAATTAATTAAAAATTAGCATAGTTTTTTTATATGCCAATTATTACACATTCTCAAGCAATAAAAATGGAACAAAACATGTCATCCAACAACATTCCTATTTCCACTATTACCTCCCAACAAACTTCCTCCCTTTCTATCATTACCTCCACCCCTTTGGTCACCTCTTCTACAATTACTCAACCAATGGTTCTCATTTCCTCTCTTTAAGAGTCTCAAACCATCTAACCTAACACATGTGCTAAAACTAACACATTTCTTTATAATCATTATTTCCTATCTATACCTATAACACCCCCTTCCGCCACCTCTATCAAAGCTTTTGGGCCTCCTATCATCCCTTGTGGGTGTGTGGAATTCCAAGATCTCCTTGATGCTAATACGGCTACTCTTCATGACTATCTCCTTCATAATTCTACCAACCTCCCCATTGATGGAAACCCCAACCAAAAATTTATGCTTATCATTCCCATCCCGAGTCTACCCAAGTCCTCACATCACAACTTGTCGTATTCTTTCCTAGAGCTATGAATGAACTTTTCATGGCCCAACATGAGCTTGATCCTCACTAACCTTATTCCTCAGTCCCTCATAATCACCAAACCAATCAATTAGTGGTCCTTATCCCCTCTAATTTACCTCACGTTAATACTACTATTAATTCTTTTATCCCCATCACATCCTCATCCACTACATTCACTTATTCTCCTATTCAATCATCTAAAGAGTCTCATTTACTTCCACCTTCATCCTAACAACCTAATCCAACATTACCCCTTGTTTCCACTTCCCATGTCTATTCAAATGTGATCACTTCAGATACTTATCATTCGAATCAACTCAAACACATCAACCTCCTCTTTAAGGTGCTTTTCGCTGCATACTTCCCAATCAATCAACTCAAGCATCTAACCACCCATTACTTACATCCCAACTCATCCTATATTAAACCAATCAAATGTCCCATCTCTCAACATCCAACTCAATCTCATCAATCTTATCACATCCCCATTTTCCAAAAAAACCTCTATCTCAACCCATTCAATTATAACCCCTCAATTACATTCCCCCTTATCAACCACTTCCACCAACACCTACTCATCCTCAAACATATCAACCTTATCAACAACCTAACCCATCTACTTCATATGCATCACAATCTCATCCTTCAATTTCTCAAACCCATCCATATAATGATCCACTTTGTGGGTGTTATTGACTAGAATGGATAACTTTGAAGCCGCTTACCTTGGGATCTAAGACCACCTTTTCATATGAACAAAATTGCAATGAACCTATCAACCAATCAAGTACCCATCATACCTTATCCCCCTCATTGGGAGCTTCCAAAATTCTCTAATTTCAATAGAAAAGAGGATCCACAACAACATCTTTGTGCCTTTAGGCATGCATGTTATCTCATTTCCCATGATCAAGACCTTATGCTCCACAAATTCCCCATGTCGTTTGTCAAACCCACATTGGATTGGTACAATGGTATCCCATAACATTCATTATTTTCCTTCACCCAACTTGCATAATTATTCCTAGAATACTTATCAATTAATATTGTGTGTAAGATCACTATCACATACGTTATCCAAAATTCACCCCGGGGTAATTTTGATAACATGCGTCGAATATTCAAATCCCAAGCAAATTGATTGATTGAGCAAAAATCGGGTTTCTAGGGTCCCTTCAGAAATTTTCTAACTCTCTGTCCAGGATGAAAAAGAAAGCTACGAGAAAATGCGGAAAAAAGTTGCAGAAGGCAAGTAGGTTGATCCAGAAAAAATTGTGAAAATCGGCTAAGTCCTAGTCCTAGGAGCAATTGGGACATTTGGGACGTCAAGGCACGGATCGGCCAAAAAGCCTCCAGGCGGCCCAAATAGCAACTGGGACAAGTGGGACAAATGGATGTGATGGACGCGGAAAGCCCGGATCGGCCGAAAAGGAGAACTTTCGCACTAACTGCTTTGGGACATCTGGGACAAAGATACGCGAACCGGCCGGTTCGGCCGAAATGAGAACAAACAGTCCGAAAGCAGTTGGGACGTAGGGACGCGTGGGACGCGGAAAGGCGGTTCGGCCGAAGGAAAGGAAAATCGAACTGTTTCTGGGACAGTTGGAACAAATAGACCCGAACCGGCCGGATCGGCCGAAATGAGGAACTTCAGTCCGAAACAAAGTGGGACAGGTGGGACAAAAAGGCGCGAACCGGCCGAACCGGGCGAAATGGGAACAAACAGTCCGGAGGCAATTGGGACATCTGGGCCGCGAGGACGCGAACCGGCCGGTTCGGCTGAAATCAACACAAGGAGCACAAGGAAAAATGGGACATAGGGACGTGCGGGACGCGGATCGCCGAAAGGGCCGAGAACCAACCAGATCACGACACGTGTCACAAGGAGAAAAAGTCAAAAAGTCAAAGGGTGAAGTTTCGAGCACTGGCCCGAACCAATGGGATAGTGCCACGTGTCCCAGCTAGGGCCCACAAGGAATTTTCAAAAGAAAGCCCGCCTAGAGGTGGAGGAGAGAGAGTTGCTCAGCAAATCAGAACCTGCCACGTGTCGTCCGGTGGCGAAGCACTGAGAAAAGTTTTCAAAACACGTTTTGGCCCGTTTTTGCCCTAAATCTTCAGATCGCCATAACTTTTGATCCAGAGCTCAGATTTGCACGTTCCTTATATCAACGGAAAGCTTGTGAGATTCTCTACACGATTCCAGGGTCAATATTACATTTTGGTTCAGTTTGGAGAGAGAAAATCAAGAAATTCCTATGGCACGAAATAACAAGCAGAAGTAATGCTTCAACAAACAACTTTAATGCAGCAGACAGTTCGCCGCTTCTGTTAGGTAGCCCACCATTTTTCCAGGATCCACCGCTTCTGCCATGATGAGATGAATTGAATGCAACCTGGGGGTGGTTGGGGTAGATTTGGCTTTCCCTTCTCTTTTTCCTCTCTTATTCTTTCTATATATTGTAAAGAGGAGCTTCTTTTCAAGGGTCAAACATTTTCTGTTTTGCTCCTCCCTTCTTCTCCTATCAGGTGAATTTGTGGAGTTCGAACCTCTCATTTGAAACTGTAATATGACTCTGCCTCTTGGCATTCTGCAGTGTATTATATCAATCTTTGGAGCAAGTAATACATGTATGTGGATGATTCTCAACCCTCTCTGTGTTCATCTTGCATCCTCCTGGTCTTTCACTACAAGTTTTGTTATCTGTGCATGATCTTATATCACATTTGAATGGTCTATGCTCACTGGCAAAATAGGTGTTCTTCATTCCTCGGTGCATCACCTCTATTAGCTTAGATTTATTTTATGCATCTTCTTACCTTGTCTCCTTGGTAGATTAGATTAGGTTTTGAGAAAACCCTCTGCATATTTTGTGTGCATCTGAACAGAGGAATAGGAACCAGCCTTCTCTGGAGAATCCTTTCTCATTTTTCAAGTCCCACACTTGGAGAAAGGATTGATGTTATGAAATCACTTTGGATGCCAAAGTGATCAACCTAGAAACCGATCTCGCATCCGTGGGTGCTTGTGATTTTGCACTAACAATACCTTTATGCCATTAGACAATATGATGAAGAATATCTTGTGGATTTCATCACACAATGGTGAGGCATAATCAACCAACTATCGTTTTCTCTTCTACATATAGAATTAATCAAGCTCTTTTCATGGTCTTGTGCAGAGCATATTTCCTCTACTCTTCAAATACAATGATTCTAAACTTTTGAAGAGACATTTATTATGGCTTGCAAACTTGAACTTTGCACCCTTGAGCAAGGTCATCTCAAACTTCGATCAAATAAACCCAAGTCGAATTCACTAAATCCTCCACACATGGTGACAAATATAAGAGTGTTGTTAATGCTATCATGGCTAAAACCTTGTCCACATACACTTATCACATAGAGCCTTCACAAAGATCTCTTAGACCACCTCCTAGCTATACCCCTCTTGGGAATCTTATAGTTCAATATTCGATAAGTTAATGGCATTCAATCTCATTCGAATTCCTCCCATCCGACCCTTTGATGAATCATGACCCAAACCAGCATGGTATCATGAGGAGCATTATTGTAAATATCATCAAGTCCATGGTCATGACATTGAGAAGTGTCACACTTTTAAATACCTTGTCCAAAAACTCATAGACTCTAGTGACCTCCAAGTGGATAACCCTAACGCACCACCCAATCAACCCTTAGACATTTTCAAGAAACCTTTTCCTAACCATCCACCCAATAATCAAAATCCACCACCAAGGTCACAGACACCTAATACTCATACAATCAATACTATAAACCAAGATCCAACACCATCACCTACACCCATCATCTCTTCATCTATTGCACCCATGCCTATTTTAGACTCTTCTCCCACACTCATAACTTCATCAACATCTACACCTATCCCTATACCTATTATATCTACATTGACTATGTCTAAAACTACCCCATCCACACCAATCCTAATTATACCCACTTCCCCATCCATATCTAACACATCCTCACCTATCACATCTATTCCTTCACCTATATCTACTCCAACGCCTATATTCCTACATCCACACCTACTTCCCCATCAATCACATCTATTACCATGAATGTTCCCACATAAAAATATAAATATATGTCCACATCTATTATCTAGATACCCACCACAACTACAAATGAGACTCTCACCCCACCTACAAATCCAATCATTCCTACACCAACAAATACTAAGCATGTACAATCTACAACCCCTCTTAAGCTCATCAAGCACATTATGCAAAACCACTTCCACCTTCAATATCCACTTTTACAACATAATCTACATTACCTAGTTATACCTCTACATATCCCCTAGTTGAAATCGTCATCATTCCTACTAAAGGAAAATCCACACAACCAAAGTATAAGAACCTTGGCATGTCCCTACAAAATACCTTACGCACCCACACAAGAATTTGGAGCTTTCTTCTTCCAAGAATAACCCTCCTAAGTAATTTAATATCACATAATCAATATTAGGAGCATCTCTATCCATCTTAGGGTCTACCCTTTATCCAAGACCCCCATTATAAACAAGTCCAAACCATCTAATCCTTCCTCCAAATATGATCTCCCTTATAAATCATCCACATCCCCCATTATCAAATCAAAATCTAAGCCATCTAAGTCACCAATCATTAAAACTTAAACCAAGACACAACCACCTTTTTATTCTTCTAAATCCAAGACAAAATAAAAGGCTCCCACAAAGCCTCACCTAAGTAAACCATCCCTTTCCCCCATATCCACCATTCTTAAAACCACTCCATCTATAACTTCTTCTCCAAAACCCCCCATCAATTCTTATACAAATATATTTCGATGCATACTTCAATCATTAGCAATCACACTTCCACTATAAAACCTTTCAATCCACATACCCCAAGACCTTCATGGTTTGATTCTAACCTCATTTGTGCATACCATCATGCTCTAGGACATGATACTGAACATTTCAAGGCTCTCAAAACTATCATACATAATATTATCAATGAGGATGATCTTCTCATTGAAGGGGATCACCCTCTTCCATCTACCAAATTTGCTTCCTCATCCCAACCTTCATCCACCAAGATCTCTAAATCTCCTCATTCATCCAAGAATTTTTCACCATCCCTCCTCCAACCATGACCTCTCCCAAAGAAGGTCCTCCTCTCTTTATTAATGTTGTTCAGATTATGACCCGTTATCACCCCCATGACTTTTAACCACCTACTCAATCAAAATCAAAAATCATTTTCATTTTTCCCTCTAATAAGCCTACTTCACACCCTTCTTCATCAAAACCTAAAGTGTCTATCTTAATTTCCCCTTGACTGTTGTTATTAAACAAAAATAACAAAATTAAGACATATGTACATCCGAGGGACTACCCGTTTTCAATTTTGATAGTGCTTGAGATACTTCCCATTGTAGGGAAAAGGAAAATGAGTTCCATCGGGATACACCAAGTAATATGTGTTATCTCCACATAAATGTCTGATCTTGAAAGGGCCTAGCCATAGTGAATCAAACTTCCCATGATTTCCTTCGGTTCGTGTATCTTTTCCCAAAGAAGAACTAAGTCATTGATTTGAAATTGCCTCTCCTTAGTTTTCCTATCAAACAACCTCTTTACTTTAGATTGGTGTTCCTCGATCATGTTTGCTACTTGACTTATTTGTTATTCGATCTTGCTTAGGAACATGATCCTTTTATCCAATGCATTGGTGAAGCATTCATCGTTAACTACCTGAGCCAATCGTAATGTTGGTAAATCTAATGTGATGGGAATTCAAGCATCAGTTCCATACAAGAGTTAAAATGGAGATATCCTAATTGATCGTTTGGGGGTTATGCGGTCATCCCACAATGTATCATATAAATTTTTGTGCCAAGTTCTTTGATTTTCTTATACTAACTTGCGCACAATAGTAATGATTTTTTTGTTATTAGATTTTGCTTGATAGTTTTCCTGTGGTAGTAATCGATGAATGAGACAAGGATATCCCATACCCATAACAAAACCTATCATCTCTTTAGAAGAAAAAATGGATGCATTTTCCATCATGATTTTGCGTGGAATTTGAAGGAACCAATATATTCTCTTTGATGAAGTTACAAATTACAGCAGTAGATGTTTGTTTTACCAAAATAGCTTCTACCCACTTCATAAATTAGTCGATTCTACAATGAGCACATGAGTATGACCATGAATGGAGTTTAGTTTCGGGATCTCGATGAAATCCAACCCCGTTGTTGAAAGTGTTCTTCAATGACAACTGGCTTCAAAGACAAAGCCGTCAATTTAGGTCTTGAAACAAACTATTGAGAAGATTCACATTTTGCTACCCATTTATGAGCATCAGAAAACATAGTGGGCCAATAATAATGTGCTCAAAAAATTTATGAGTTGTCATTTGGACCAGAGAAATGACCACCGTAAGCATGATTGTGAAAGTCTTCCAACAACCTAGGTTGTTGTTCCTTATCGACACATCTGAGGAACATTCTATCAATTCCTTTCTTGAACAAAGTGTTGTCCCAAATGGCGTACCTGACAACTCTTAATTTGATAGCTCACATTTCCTTGTTTGTCAAATTTGAACATTCATCATATGTGAGAAATTAGGCTATATCAGAATACCATTCATCTGTGGTACTAACAAAAACTATCAGTGGTAAAATTTCTTCAACTGGTTCTTCTTCAAAGTCATCTCATGGCTCATTCTGCGATGAGTTGGCAGAGTCCTCTTCTAACTACTAACTTTTTAAGCTTGATGTCAAAATCATATTCCTAGATCTTGGAGACCTAGTTACCTCTTTTAGATCTTAGTTCTGTTGTGTCAATATTGATTTAACTGTGGTGTCTAGTACTAAGACTTTGGTGTGTGAATTTAATACGTAGTACCTAAAATGTTTCAAGGCTCTCACCACCGCGTATGCATGCCTCTCAAGGGGAGTGTAATTGATTTCATGTTTCTTGAATCCATAAATCATGAATGCAATATGAGATTCAATTCCCTCTTGATTGTGTTAAGTTAGGAAGGCATAGATCGTGTGCAGCAAAGCATAGCAATAGATTATAAAATCCTTTTTAAAATTGGGACACACCAATGTAGGAGCTTTTGCAATAGTACCCTTGATTTTTTCAAATGCTTCTCTACCTTCCTTTGACCATTTGAAGGATTCTTTGCCTTTCATCATATCAGCAATTTCTTTGGTCAGCTCGGTGAAATCGGCATGAACCTTCTCAAAAATTTCACCTTCCCAAAGAATGAGTGGACTCTAGGCTTACTTGTAGGTAAGGAAAGATTCTTGATAGCTTGAACGTGCTTAGGATCAATTTTAGTTCCTTCTTTAGAAACAATATGACCTAGGAGTTTACCTTCCATAACTCGAACACAAACTTCTTTAGATTAAGGGAGATCTTATGAAGTCTGCACCTTTGCAATATTTTCTCCAAATCTCTTAGGTGATCTTCTCGCTTCTTTGAGAACATTGTCAAGTCATCTAGGTATATCACGATGATCTTTTCTTTATAATCTATGAATTCCATATCCATAGCCCTTTGAAAGGTAACGCCAACATTGATCAAACCAAAAGGAATTCTTCTATATGTGAATGTACCCCATGGGGTGGTGAACACAGTTTTATGTTGATCTCTAGCCACTTCAATCT
The DNA here is from genome assembly GCA_018340775.1 of Taxus wallichiana var. yunnanensis. Classification (NCBI taxonomy): domain Eukaryota; kingdom Viridiplantae; phylum Streptophyta; class Pinopsida; order Cupressales; family Taxaceae; genus Taxus; species Taxus wallichiana. The sequence goes on along the minus strand of CM031237.1, from coordinate 710,269,580 downwards.
GATTATAACCAGAGAAACCATCTAGCATGGATAGCATCTCTGATCTAGTTATTTCCTACAAAGTATGGTCCATGATGGGTAGTGGATAGTTATCCTTTAAGGAAGCTTGATTAAGATTGTGAAAATATACGCAAATCCTAATTTCCCCATTTTTCTTGTGAACTAGAACAATATTAGCTATCCAGGTTTAATTTTGAATAGGAAAAACTATTCGTGTGTCTAACCTCTTTTGAACCTCATGGAATATTGTCCCTTCTATCTTAGGATTATACTATCTTTTCTTTTTCCTGAATGGAGTTGCACCAAGTTTCAAGGGCATGGCATGATCCATTTCCCAAGGTTGGAAAGACATCAATTCTTTATACAAGTAAGCCAAGACGTCAGGATATTTGGTAAGGAGGCTTACAATTTTTTTGCACTCCTCAAGTGATCAATATTTACCAATGTTGACCAAGAAAGGTTTGTCCTTGGTACCAATGTTAACTTGCTCATAGTTAGTAAAATTTACAGAGTCCTGCCTACTCTTTCTCTTTGATAAACTGTCATGTTTATCAAAAATTTCTTCAAGTGAAACCAATCCTTTTGGAATTTTATTTCCTTTGAGTTGAATGATGCCATCACCAAGATCTTCGTTCTCAACTCCTTCTTGAATGGGTGAGGTCATTGATTCACAAAATGTAGAATCACTTCCTTCAAAGTACAACTGTTCAAAATTATCTCTCTTTTCCAAGAAGGCAATAATTTGTTGATCATCATTGAATACTTGCCAATTTTTTGCATTGTCAGGAACACTTGGCCTAAAAACCATTTCAATGGTGTATTTATCTTTATCAAACTCTGAATGAGGGATCATTAATGAAGTTGAGACTGCTAGATAATATGATTTGTCATTATTTTCACGAGGGACAGATTTTATGGAAAAAGCATCAAAGACTTCTATCGTGTCCCACACTTTATTTATGTAGTGTCTCAAACAATCATTCTTTACTTGAAACTAAAGTTTAACTTGTTTCGCAATCAACTCCACATCTTTGAAAGCTTTCAAAAAAATTATCCCTTTATCTTCTGTAACTTTGAGGCCAAGGAATAATGCCTCGTATTCTACAATGTTGTTAGTATTTGAAAATTGGATTTTGTAAGAAAAAGGAAATATTTTACCATTCAGAGATATGAGCACCACTCCTACGCCGAAACGTGTTGAGCAACAGCTTCCATCGAACTCAAGAGCCAAAACTTCATTAGGATCAAGTGACCTCAAGTACATGAACCTCTGCAATCAGCATATAATTACCCATACTTGACTTTTGAAATAGGACTTGTGTGCGGGGTCATCAATTTTTCGTTACGGTGAACTTTGCCTGAGTTTCTAGCATTAGCTTCTTCATTTCTCCACTGATAGGGATCATAGCATGAGACCAATCCATTTCAATCTCACCACACATATCTCTACAAAATTTCCTACTCAACAACATACCATATGAAGCAGGATTTATTAGCAACTAGGATGGTTACCTTGACTTTTGAGGAAATTGAGCTAAACCCATTTGAGTGCCTTTAATCTTCCTAATCAGAGGAACTTTTATTATCTCCATTGAGTAAAAGGATTTGAATGTTCTCGTACGAGTCAACCTAAAAGCATGTGCTACTTTCATAGGCATCACATTATCTGAGGCTCTAGAATCTATAATGTAATTACTTAATTTGCATTCGTTGATCAGAAAGGACACAAATAAAGGTTCAATATTTTCATTCAAAGGTGTAGTGGCCACCACAATATTTTGAGTCTTCCCATATTTGGGAGTTTTCAAAATTCCTTTAGAGGAATGAACAATAGAGTCTCCTTTGATAAACTAGACCAATTTCTCGAGTTGATCCTTATTGGACTTCAAGTACTCTACCTATGACATGGAAATTTTTGTTTTATTGATATGATCAATGATATCAAATTTGGGCAAAATGACCGTACTTGATGCCTCAGATACTAGTTCTTTCAAACTTGATGATGGCACACTTTTTACCTTTGCTTCGGGCTTGGTTGATACTGATGTGGAAGAAGAAACTTTCTTCATAGCTGATTTATCAACTGATTGACTTGACAAAGGCCCTCCTTTCTTTAAGATAGTTTTGACCTTGGAAACCTCAATCACCTTGGACTCTTTAGGAATATCGGTTGTCTTGGATTCTTTGGAAGTTTCCTTAGTCTTAGATTATTTAGGAACTTCCTTGGAGCTATTTTTATCTTCCACCTTAGTGGTACTCTGCTCCTTCTTTTGAGAGCGTGTGAAGAAATCAAAGGATTGACTATTCATATCTTCTATAATTTCTTCATATTTGTTTTCTTCTTCTAAACGGTACTCAAAGAAATGATTATTACTTTCTCCTTCAGGATCTTCAACTTCAGGTTCAGATGTTCCAGAGTCTGGCTCTTCTTCATCAACCTCAACGACCTCAACTTCATCATCACTTTCTTCAATGACATCACACTTTGAGTTAGTTGTGGGATCCGCTTCAATAGCAAGCCTCGTCGGAGTGCCTATAATTTTGAATTTTTGGGAACATAGCCTTTTCTTGGGATGTCTTTGTAAGGAGAAGGTTTACTACTTTGAGCAACTTTATTTTTCAAAGCTAGCACATCATTAGCCAACTTAGTGAGTATAGCTTCTGAAGCATTGGGGGTTTCTTGAATCTTTCCCTTGAGGGAAGTTTTCTTGAATTTTCCTGCCATGATTAAGTCATCCTCAATTTCTATGGCCAAGGATTGAACAAGTTCCAAAGTATCCACTCTTTCCTTGTCGGTGATAGCACACTTACGGTTGTGCGTTAATAAAGAAACATTTTTGTTCATTAGGGTTCGGTGAATCTTGACAAGAAATTTTTCACCATTTTGTCGAATTTAGCCGTGAAATTCCTCATGGCTTATGTTGGATCTTTCTTTTCCTGAGATAGTTGGGCAAGAAGGGAATGTTCATATTCTTACTGTATTGAATTGTTCTTCAAGCCTAGTTTTCATATCATTTTAGTTTGTAATGCATCCATTTGGAAGATGATGAAACCAATCTGTGGAAACATCTTGTAATGTTTCAACGAAGAGGAAAATAACAACATCATCATATTCCACTGAAAAAATTGCACATGCAACAAAGAAGGCATAAATGTGGTCATCAGGTGATGTCTTCCCATCTCCATCAAACTTGGGAAGAATCTTCCTCAATCCTCATGGGAGGTCATGTCAAGCTAGTAAGGCCAATGGGCCTATGGCATTTCCCCATGGTACATTAACTGCCATCTTGGGAAAGGTGGTATGTGAAGGAAAAACAATGTGAGAAAAAGAAAAAGTTCTTGAATGGTAGCGATTTTTTCCTTGCTTTCTCTTTCGTAACTTGATGCAAGGCTTAGAGATCTACGGGGTGTGTTTCTCCTTGGATGAGATAACTTGAAACCAAACTTTCCTTGAAAATCAAAACAGGATCTGATTGACCCTTAGATTTTTCTCCTCATGTAAACCTCTTTCCTACCAGTTTGAAATCTTTATTGTGAAAGGATCACTGGCATGTTTTGATCAGCTCTAGCCTTTTCTCTTCACTCTCTTTCTTGATCTCTTTGTGCTTGAATGACTCTAGCAACTCTCACAACTTGATCTTCTTCGTTATCTAGTATTGATGCAGCAAGATGAAAATGATAATTACTCGTGCACTTTTCCCAAATAGCTTTCCTCAAATCTGATGATATGTCTTCTTGAGTATCTACAAAAAGAATATATTTGGTTGTAAGATAGGTGAGTTACATGTAATAGGAGAGGGCCACATCGGTGAATGACAATCGGCACATGTCTAGGAGGTCTTCTAGACACAAGTGCGGGTGCTCTTCTTCTAAGGTTTTCAATGTAGATTTATTTATCAATGAATCTATCAACACCACAAATTGTTGCAAGATTTTTCAGTTATCCCAAGCTATTGTTTGAAGGTTGTCATCAATTTCTCCTTGAAAATATTCATCGAGTGCACAAGGTTCGGTTGAAGAACTGGAGCTTGCGGAGAGGGGATAGTAAAAAAATTTAACCAAAAGCTGGTTAATGATTCTTGATTCCCAATTGGAGTCACCAAAAAATGTTGGCATAAGGATTTACACGCATGCAAATGACATGCAATAGTGTGGGAAGGAAGTCCCTCCTCAATAAAGGTAAGGTTTCCTTTATTGAAAACCAAAATCTGTATTTACATATGTACATTCAAAATTGTATGTGGGGGTGTTTGAACATCAATAGAAAGAAAATTGAATGAGGGAGATGGAATTGAATGAAGGAAAGGAATGGAAAGGAATGAATGGAAGGAACATGCAATATTTAGGTAAAATCAGAGCCTAATATTGCATGGAGAAGAACAATAAATAAATAACACAAATAAAAGCGAGTTTGAATCAGCTAAATGAGAATGAGTAAAAGAGAACACATGTGAGCAAGTAGATAATCGAGCTTGATCATTGTGAACTAGAATAACATATTATTAGCGTTAATAATAAGATCTAAGATAATATTTGCATGCAAGATTCAAACACTAACATCTAATGAACATAAGAGCATCAAATGTTATAAGAGACAGTGAATGGGACATAAAGTTCATAATTCATTAACTCCAAAATGTCTTCTCAAATGAACACAAAGTTTCTTTCTTTGAAGTAAAGCTTGCATACAAAATTATTTTCTTCTCCTCTCTCAAATTCACCCTTACAAATGAGCCCTTAACATTCTTTTATAACCCAAAAGTTGGTTACAAAGTAGTTAGGATTTTAAATGCACATTAAATAGGGCACTTAAGTGACTTTGAATTTCTCAACCAACTTTATTAAAAGCAACTAAAAATAGAAACCACTTAAGTTATCCAAAGTTTTCCAAAAGTGAGTTCAATAATAACACCACTTTATAAATAAAAGAAATGGGTACATGTGGCCCCCACTTAAATGGGCACACACATAGACATCCTAGTCAGCAATGCGCCACCTAGATCAAGACACCTAGGATCAGTGCCTTATCCATTGGGCCAAGAGTCCGCCTATCCCGGTCGTACAGGAATGAACTCATTGACCGTGCTCCATAATCTTCCAGATGACAAGAGAGTTAATCTTCAAATTGAGAAATTCATCCACCTCTCTGTTTGAGCAACATCCTGGTGTGAGAAATTTTGTACTCATTCGTATTTACATTCACAATTACATACAATTCTCTACATGCTTTGAATACCTTTCCATGGTGAATTCTTCATTTTCACGAGATAGAAGTCATTACGCCACCTTGGCTTGTCAAAATACATCTCTTGATCTTTCGATGTCAAGAAGATATTCCAAGCGTCGATATTGAAATTCACTACCTAAAGTTATGTCTTTCATCTTTGTCACCATCCCGAAGTGTTTCCATTCGATCTGCTCATGATCATCCAATTTGAGAATGCTCCAACTTTAAGATTGGTCGATGAAGTATCGTGCCCACTGCTAACTGAGAGCTGACAGGGACATGCTTGAATGATGTGGTCTTACTTGATGATCCATGTAACTACATTTTTCATTTATTTTGATTTTTCGATGAATAGATCCATACAATGATTAAGTGAAGATAATTTATGTAGACAATTTTCTCCCATTATCGATCTCTGCCAATATCAATGGCTTTTGACTCCAAAAAGACCTCTACCAATAGCTACGACCTATACCACATAATGAGGAAGTCAAAGGTTGCTTCCACTTTGGGGCTGTTGGAGTTGAATCACCATATTGTGCAGGTGTCGTGGTGCATCCATGCAAGTGATGACCAATTCATAACAAACATCGGGAAAATTGTGAATCGCCTTTGATTGATATGCGATCACAGATCGACTATGTCACAAGCATGTCCGAAGTTGGTATCGGTGATGTTATCATACTTTAAATGGAGCATCAAGGTGATTATAATGTCTTGGAAGCCATACCACAACATCATTTTGTTTAAAGATGACATGATTGTGACAGAAGCGTGATTTCAGGCTATTACTTCCTTCTTACAAAACTACACAAATCACCTTTGAAACTGCCTTGGGAAAAACAACAAATCTTATTCGAGAAACTCTTCACTGGATGAGGGAGTCTATTAAGGTACCAAAATTTTACGTTTCAAAGTATTTTTTCCCAATAAAATTCTTCAATCAAATATTAAACGTCAAAGTTGACTTTTAAAACCGATAGGAAAATGCAAGTGAAAAGCGTGAAAATCTGTTTGGTTTTAACTTGGAAAAATACCAAACATCACCTTGGTTATCTACAACTTGGAAATGGAGCATATGAAGGTGATGAGAATATAAATAAATAACTCTTTTCTCTTGATGATCATCTGAGTTCAAAATATAAACTCTCAAACCGAGTCACCTTTACATGTGAAAATCTGCGCACAATGACAAAATCACGTAATGACATTTTATTTGACTCTATGAAAAATATCAAATGAAGTATTGTAAATTTTAATTTTGGAAAATAAGTACATAAATTTGGGAAGAAATCAAAAAAACATATTATTTCTTTTGATGATCATCGGGCTTGAGATATGGATTCTCAAAGTAGGCCTTTTGCCAAACGAAAGCTGTGCGGCGGTAAAAACAAGAAAAGCGAGTTTTCTGGGTTCAAATGAGGTGTTGTGCATTTGAAATTTGGAAAAGGAGTACATGAAGCTGGGTAGAATTCAATGAACCAAATATTTCTTCCCAATGATCATCCGACTTCAAGATATCGAGCTCCAAAGTTGATTACTTCAACAGATACAACCTGTGGCACGTTCTTTCCACATCTATCATTTTCTTTATTAAATTCTTTTTCTTTGTGTTGATATACATCTTGTTTGACATTTTGTCAAATGTTTCACGTGATCTCTCTTTAGGAACAATCTTCCTCTTCTCTTCACTTGTATCGGGTTCTCGGGCCAAGATAAATGCGTGGAAATATTGTCTTTGCTTTGCTAACGTGAACAACTACTCAGAAAAATGTGTTTTGGATTTGTCTCCTTTCTTCATGCTGCATGGGCAACGTATCCCTTTTCTTGGGATGTAAATTCTCCTGATGGTTGCATTAAATTTCTAATATTTTCTGCCCTTTTTTTTAATTCCACGTGAAGACTACTGCATGCGTGAATTTTAATCTTTGGACTGGTATGTTTTTTTTTGCTTGGTGTGGAAATGCTCTAGTTTTGGCATGAAAACTTCATTTGCTGCCAAAAATGCATGGCAGTCTTGGTTGGTGTGGACTATTTCTTGGTTGTGTGGATTCATTTAACAAAATAAAACAATTTTTTTTTACTTTCCTTTCTCCCACACATCTTTTGGTGAAAAAGAAAACAATTAAAATCAAAACAAAACAAATTTTAGAGGATTGTTTTCTCCTCTCTTTCTCTGTGTGGAAACTTGCTCAACAAAACCAAAATAAAAAAAAATTTATTGTTGTTCTCCCTCCTTTCTAGTCTGCATGGACTGTTGTCTTTGGTGACTTTTTTTTTATCTATTCAAACTGTTGCATTTAAATTCCTCCGCCCAATGCGTGGGATCTTGTGCAAGACAAAACAAATGCTCCTTTCTTTTTTTGGACTATTTTCTAAGGCAAGTGCATGGAGATTTGTTTTGAGGATCCTCTTTCAATGAAAACAAAACTAATGCCTTGTCACTTTCCTCCCCCACGTGGTCTTTTTCTGCCAAAAGAAAAGAAAAAACAAATTTCAATGTGTTGTTTTCTTTCCTCCTACGTGGGAACCAAACTAAAGCCAATTCCTTAATCTTGCATTGAAGATCTTTCTCTACCAAATGCGTGTTCTTCCTTCACAATGCATGGCCAATGTAATATTTTTCTTCTTTCCAAGGTGTGGACAATAATATTTCCTGGTGGAATGAATGCGTGGGGATTTACAATTTACATTGGTTGTTTTTGCTTATTCCAAAACATGTGTTGAAGAGTTATTCTTTGTTTTCTTCTTGAGTAAGGAACAAAACTTCTTCCAACTAATTTCATGGGAAATGGTTATGGGAATTAAAGAAGCTTCCCCGTAACTGTTTCCCTTCCTATTGAAATAACCAATTCCCTCTTTCCTGGGTAGTGGCATTAATTGTCAGAGGAAAATGGGAAAAGATAACCATTTGCCAGCAGAAATGGCAAGGTGGGTTAACAATCCCCATTCTATTTCCCCATGTGGGAAATCGGGAGATTTTACCCATTTTCCAATAGGTTGAATTGGAAATCAGTGGAAGAAATCCCACAAGCGGGAAATAAGAAGAATTTTCTAGGAAAGGGAAATCCAGCACGGGAAGCCAATTTAGCATCCCCACAATCGAAGCGGAAGCTTACTTTCCACCCGGCAATTAAATATAAAAATTTGATTGACTTTTAATAAGTATTATATTAATATTTATTTAATTAAAAACCCCAAATTTTAATAAAATTGATTTTATCAAATAAAGGGTAATAAATTAATTAAATATTAATTAATTAATATTTAACGCAGTTTATGACCTGGTGGGAGGAGTTCTTGCCCAAAACGGATGAAATGAAAACCAGAACAATCACAAAAACGAGACAATTACAACGAGGGTGATAAATCATGTAAAGTAACACTAAAATAATTTCAAAATTTCCTTCAAAACTATTTGCCCTTAATAAAAAAAAAATTCAAAATTTCCATGTTTATTAATTTTGTGAAGTCAAAATTAGGTGATAATAATACCATGTTGGCGCACCATGACGAGTAAGGAAAGGAGCAAGCCATATATTACATCAATCACACTCTTCATGGGCATGAGACTCGCTACACTAAAGCTAAAAAGTTTTGTTGTGATATTTTCTTTACTATTGTAGACACTTAAAATTTGCACTCCTCCATGATTTATAATGCATTAATCAAATCCATCATTTAAATTATACACTCCTTATCCTATGTCTAAAACCTCCATCATAATTACCTAGCGTAAATAGCATCTTTTCACAGCTGTAAAATCTATAAATCTACACCTAACCACTTAAAAACCAAAAGACAAATAAGAAAAACTATCTCATAACCATTTTTGACCCCTACACTTCAAATAACAAACATCCTTCAACATTTACCCGACCTACAAAACAAAACAACTTTGTTTAGAAGTGGTTTTAACCACTTTACCACTAAAAATCCCGAATAATCCGGATCATCGGTGATTCTATTGAATCACTAGTGATTATAAATAGAAGATTTCATACCTTCTATTAGGATCCTCAATTTTGAATCTTGATCTCGTAGCTTTTGGAGTCAATCATTTGCATCCCACATCTTGTCATCCAACATAGAGATATCAAGGTTATCAGGCATCATCAGATATCATCAAGTTTTTACATCAAGCTTTCAAACATCTGAAAATCGATCTTCATCACCTAAATTATAGACTGCACTAGAGCTCATTCAACCAACACAAATCATTTTACAACAAGGTTTGAGGCCTCTTTTAGCTCCATTGTAAACTCGAGGTATTCCCTTACATATTTTCTTATCTTTTTCATCATTTTTAAGGTCTTGATCAGTCTCAAACACTAATATGAAGAACAATCATTTGTTTTTATTAAATTTTCAAAGTTCTTTGAAATTGTCACCGATTCCCTCAATCACTAGCAATTGGCCTAATCTCCTGTGATTCTGTCAAATCTACCTTTAATCAAGTTTTATCAGTTTTATCAATCTTTTAAATCAGCTTTTATCATATTTGTTGCCTCTAACATGCCCTTGATAATCGATCTTTTTAGATGGAAATACTTGGTCAATCACATGTCATTACCAACATTTACAACCTTCTAATAGTCCAACACCCCTTTTTTGGGAACAGTACAATATCCTGCATGAAATCACACTTTGTGCAATATGATTTTTTGACACCGACCAAGACATCGAAGATCAATTTGAATTCCTTCATGAGATCGAACAAGAGACCAAAGACTTCTGGTATGACTACTTTGAACATGTCCAGATCGTGTTTACCCTCATTTGTGCCACTTTCGAATCTGCAAAAAAACCTTGCCATTCACCTGGAGTTCTAGACCTTCTTACCTTTTTATCTATATATCTATATTGATTATATATATATCTTTGTCTCCATCTGTATTATTGCTTTTTCAATCTACTTAATTGTCTAATAGTGAGCTGACATCCTCCCAGGAATTCCCTTTGGATTCACGGAATCGGTTTTGTTGTGTAGCTCGTCTATCCATGTATCTAATCCTTTCTATTTAGTTTCTCTAATCGTAGATTACTTTGCAGGATAGGAGGGTTCACATACATCCGGACTTGATCAACTCCTATCAAATACTAGCGTCAAGCATCCATCTCTACAAGTATCAATAAGCCATGCGTCTTCTAAGGTCAGTTTTGTTTTTATTATTTCATTGCATTAATTTTAGTAGAAAGGTAAAAACATCTCTAAACATTTTAGAACGCTCGGTGGGACACTTAGTACCTTCTTCATTTGTGTTTTCATTTCATTTAAATCAAATTTTCATTCATTTTTAGGCCTTCTACTCTATTATCGCTAGCGATCTAGCTAAATCACTAGTGATTACATCAATCACCAATGATATCTCGTGATTTCTTTTGATTACCTAGCTTGATTGGCCCCTAACATCATTTTCTCCGTTGTTTTATGTTTTCGCTTACATTTTGTAGGTTTACGCTTTTAGACACTCTTGTTTATTGCTTTTTCTTTGCTAAAAAAATCAATCAAAATATTTGAAAATTAAAAAGGAAGCATTTTTCGGGTGAGTTCCTTCCTTTATTTATACTTTTCTACATCACATTTTGTTACTTGCCCTCATCGAATTCAATATTTCTTTTGGGTTTAAAATTGAATCTTACATCCTGCCCGATCTCGTAGATTAATTAAGGGTTTAATTTATTGCAATCACATTATTTTCCCTCACATACAACCAAACCACATCAAACATCAAATTTGCATCAAACACTCCTACCTAGGTGATAACTATTGGGATTTCATCACCCAATAGGAATCGACTCGGTGTTTTGGTCAATTATAAACAACTAGTTGTGGTATATTGGCTAAGCACCCGACTCCCTTATCGTTATGGGACCGTGAAGTGAGGGGTATGTCCCAATACCAGGCCCCATACCAGCACCAACATAGATTTGGGCCTCACGTAACTTCAGGTATATTAGGGACTCTAGCCTTAAACATTACCGAAACCATCCATAGATGACCATTTCCTAGGACCCTATAAATTCATTTTACATATTCCAGTTTTTCTTAATTAATCAAGATAATCAAACTTGTTCTATGTGATTTTGTTGGTTGTTTGTAATCAACCCATCTAAATTTCCTTGGACTTTGTTAAGTGATTGTGTATTTGTTAATATGGTACTTACAAGACAAAAATCTCATATCCAAACCTCAAAAACATGTCCAGTCCATTCTAACAATCCACACCACAATACCATCAAACTTTACAATAAGCCCAAACTCAATTAGATAAATCCCAATGACTCATTGATCAACACCAAGAGATTTTATCAACACCCCAATCTGAAAATCTAGAAAACATGATAGATGATATTGCACGTTCCATTGATAACACTCAACAACATCTTTGGAACACCTGGCATTCCTTCCACAAATGAAAAAATGTTGCTTCACCCCCACCCAAAGATCAAGAACAACCACATTCTCCTAGTAGTCAATCTTCTTTATTTTAAATAACTGATCCTCTTAGCCCACCATTCTTCAATAGTAGGAATATTATTTTCTCGAAATCCTTGACTTAAACCCTATGGCTCTTAATACATACCTTGTTGCTAGGGGTGTCCATATTCAATCATCATTACCTGAACTGCTGCCATATACACATGATCCTTCATGAGTTTTTTCCCATCTCTTCGATCCAAATCACAAACCTATCATCTAGAAAATATATTATTATCCTAATAATAGTTGATTAGAAACATCTATTATCATGTCTTCGGTTCCCATGATTACCTTTGACCTCGACACGATTTCTTCACAAGACATGATACAAACAACTCTTCATCCATGTAAAACCCTCTGGCTTCCTCTACCATCCAAATACCTCATGTGAGTTTTTTTGTTGTCTCTATTAGCATACCTCAACCACCACCATCTCAACAAACCATACCACCCCTTCAAAACATTACTATGTCTATTCCCACATCTACACCTTTAATCAATAACGGCACTATTACCATTACTCATCCAACTTCGCAACATTTGTCAACCCCACCTATATCACAACATGTACCTCAACCATCACAATCATTTTCTTCTTCCCAAACCTCATTACAAAAATCTCATCCCCTTATCCATGCATCTATTCCCCTTAAAAACATCCCATAATCATCACAACCCCTCATTTTCACTTTTTCCCCTTTCAACAAGCACTTCAGTATTCTCAACCCCTTATCCACACATTTATTCCCCTTCAACACACACCACAACAATCGTTACCTCATTTAAATACATCCATCCCTCCTCGGTATCAATATATTCAACCATCACAACCTTCGGTTTCACAACTTGCTTGTAACATTCCTATGAACGTCCTCGCAATACATTTACTTCCAATAAAACATCTCATAGCAGTATCAATCGTATCAGCAATCTGATCAATTCTCATTTAATCAACCTGGTTCATCCTCATCTAGCACACATCAACAACCATAGATTAACCCTCTTGAAGCCTTAATAAACCACATATCCAGCCTTGAATTTTCTTCCATGGGTCCCAAAATACACTATCATATGAACAAATATGTAATGAACCTATTCACCCTTTTGTACCATATAAGGCTTATCCACCTCACTGGGAGCTTCCCAAATTCCTTAGATTCTATAGCAAGGAAGATCCCCAATAGCACCTCTGAGCCTTTTGTCATGCTTGTTACTTGATATCTCATGACCAAGACCTTATGCTAAGGATGCACCCTATGTCTTTAGCGGGGCCTTCTTTAAGCCCGATATAACATCATCCCACTTTATTCCCTCTTTTCATTCACATAACTCACCCAACTATTTATTGAACATTTCTCGATAAATATTTCCCGTAAAATCACCATCACATACCTATACATTATTAAACAATTTGAATATGAATCTATTTCCAAATTTGTAGCCTTTGGAGAGGTATAATTAATCAATTATCATTCTCTCTCCCACAGAAAAAACTAATAGAATTATTTTCCTGTTCATGCGCAAAACATATTTCTTCCACACTTCAAATCCAATCATTTCAAATGTTTGATGAAGCCTTTGTTATGGCCTATAAACTTGAACTTCACACTATTGAAGAAGGAAGAGTCAAAATTAGACCAAAGAAATCGTAGTCGAGTTCCCATCTAAATCATCTTCCAGTCAAGACAAGTCCAAATTATCATCTAATGTCGTAGTCGTCGAATTTACTCCGAAATAATGTTCGACCACCAAACACTCTCATCCTCAACATAAATATAGCCCTATTGTAGAAACCTATAGTGTGGTCTTTGATAAACTCCTTGCCACCAATATGATCTCCCTTCCACCTATCTGTCCCATCGACACTTCCATCTCCAAACCCTCTTGGTACTAGAGATAATAATTATTGTAAATACCATAGGGTCAAAGGTCACGACATCAAAAGGTGTCATTCATTCCACAACACCCTTTAGGATCTGATTGAAAAAGGAGAGCTACATTTAGACAACCCTAATGATCCTTAAAATCAGAACCTTTATGTCTTCAAACAACCATTTTTGAATCATCCCCCATCGAGTATTCAACCCCAAATAAACAATGTATAAGCCCACCATACCATAAACACCATCAATAAAACATCACCCATTACCAAATCCACATCCATAGTCACCACTAGTAACACACCTGAATCAACATCTAAACAATTAGAAATATCCCAAAAATATGTTTTCCAAAATAAACTCTCTACATCCGTAGCTACATCCTCTCCACCTACCTCTTCGAAGAATCCTCCACAAACACCGTAAAATAACTAGTTATCGAATTATGAAAAATTTCTATGATGACTTAGGCACCTAGTATCGTCTACATGACCCCTGAAGTTTCCTTCCCCCATCTAAAAAATTCATCGTTATAAACCATTCCACTACTCGAATGCAAAAGATAAAACATCAGCCATCTATCCTCGACCCCATCCCTCATCTGTACCATCTACCACACCATCAAAAACTACTTATCAAAAAATAACCAAAGAACCTACATTGAATAAAATTCTTCTCAAGACAGTTAAGTCAAAATAAGCATCGTTTCCTTTCATCTCCGCATCAAAAGGGCGCTATGTAAATATTCTAGAAAAATTACTTCAACAATCACTCATAGTGTTACCTCCCTAAAACCATCTAACACTCGAGGCTGGAAACCTTCTTGGTATAATTTTGAAACCTCATGTGACTACCATCAGACACCTGGACACTCTATTAAAGAATGTAAAGCCTTTCGTACATCCATTAAAAATATTTTATAAAAAGGCCTTCTCCCTTCAGAGTTATAAACATCAAATAAACCTCACCCAACACCTACAACATCATCAACCTCTATTATTGAAGAATCCTTGAGTAATCTCCTTCCCCATCAAATCGACATTGTCCACATTACTACCCGAGCTTGTACCCATGAATCCAATCCTTCAGAACAAAATAAACCAAAAACCTTCGTCATTATCCCACCACCTCCCGAGCTCACCTCATCCTCATCCAAAGATAAACCTAAGGTTTCCATTCCTCTAGCCCCTGAGACCTCTAATCAAACATCACAATAAAAATAAAGTCTCCATTTTAGCTACACCTTTATCCTCCACTAAAGTAAAAAAAGTAGTCAATAAACAATTACACCATGCTCTGTTAAAATGTCACTTTATGAGTTGGTTCAAACATCATCCTCACACAAACAAGAAATGATTGAAGCCCTCCATTTCATATCATTACCTGTAGACAATCCCCACTCTTTCAAAATTTCATAGGTGCTCTCAACACAACCTCAACTATTTCTTTTAATTCTCCTGAAATACCCTCACTTTGGCCTAAGGATCATTATTTACCTATCTTCATCACAACACAAAATAATGATGTCTTGGTTAAGAGGGTCATGATTGATGGAGGCTCCACAATCAACATCATCTCATCCATCACCTTTAACCAACTCCAGTTTCTAAATACCTCAATGCTCAAACAACGGTCATCCTTCATTCTTTCAATGATACCATTGCACCCATGTTAGGTACTGTCATTTTACCTCTTAAAGTTGGCATCAAAACCTTGCCCAAACTATTCTATATCATAGAGGGAGAGTTCCAGTATAATATGTTATTAGGAAAACCTTGGATATGCACCATGCATTGTGTCCCTTCGATACTTCATCGATGTCTCAAATATGAATACAAAGGTAAGACATTCATGGTCCCCACAGATCCTAATCCTTTTGCCAATTGTAATATGACATATCGTCCAAACAACGTTCTCATCCCAAAATCAAAATCATCTAACGAAGCATCCACCAACACATCCATTCCATCATCCAAACTACTCGATGATTCCTCCCTTAGAGACATTATGGAACGTCTTTCACTGGAGGAGTATCATCTCATTATGCTTAATTCACTTCCCACACCTAAGATATACAGAAGACAAAAAAAACCGTTATACGAGCCTGATGTTAGAGACATTATCTCATATTTCCCGCCTATCTAAAAACCAACTTCATCTACGGGGGATTGACTATCCCTCTTCACAATGCAATCATCAACACCACACCATGCCCTTTAAATCTGATTTTGACTCTTTATATAATCCCACTTTCGTTCAAATGTGCCTTCACCCTTTGTGCATGGAAAGGCTTTGGATTCGGATGCTATGAATAAGGAATACATGATTTTATTTCCTAACATTCCCTCAAACCACATGAAAAATATGGACTTGGATATGAAAATTCCTCTGTTGAATCATATTCTCAAACCACATCCGTATGTATCACTAAACTTGAGCCATTACCATCACAGAATCGACAATCCTATGGACACATATGACACCATATCCATTCCACATAGGTTTTTTTAATCAATACTATCTCCTTAGGTCCCTTAATTTATCAATCTAACCATGTCACCAAGAAAATTCCTCTCATTTGGCTAGAAATGATCAAAGAAGACTCACCCATCATCAACATCCTTCAATTCCATGACAACTAGGAAATCCTCTCCCATATAGGGGCAGATGATCATTTCCTTCAAAAACCATTACCACCTAACACATCAACCCTCCTTAATGAATCAATAATAGACATTAACTTAGGGACCACTCCGGTACCAAGTTAGAAAATCCCTAAATCCACAAGAATTAAAATAATTCACCCAATTCTTATCCAAATATAGTCAATATTTTTCTTGTTCATATATTGATATGTCAGATATCGACCCTAATATTATCATACATAATATCATCACCTATCCCAATGCTAAACCAATCAAACAAAAAATTTGTAGAATGCATCCTCGTATAACCCTCCTCATCAAGAAAGAGTTACAACATCTCCTTTTGCTAACTTCATTATACTCGTTGATTATCCTCAATGGGTTTCTAATATCGATCATGTTACCAAATCCTCATGAAAGTTACGCATCTACACCAAATTTAGGTATCTCAATCTTGCTTTCCCTAAAGATGATTTCCGTCTCCGAATATCGATCGCTATTCGACCTAACATCGTCCATGAAACACTCTCCCTTATGGATGGATTTTCCGATTACAATCAAGTTAAATAATTATGTAGTGTAGGGCTGGTTAATATAAGATATGAACATCTATAATAAAGTAAATAAATGTAATAAATATGAATGTAAATGAGATAAATAACTATGTAAAAGGAAATGTTAACCCTAATGTGCAAGAAGGAAGAGGAAAGAACTCAACTGAATAATAGATGCATGTTGGACAGTTTCACAGAGGCAACTAGAAAAATTAGGAGTAGGAACGATTGTGTAGAAGTCCCGAAAAGGATGGATCTAGAGGATTTAACTAGATTGGAGTGTCATGAGGAGGACTAGGGCATGTCCAGCACTCGGTCTACAATTTAGGCACCCTGGTCCATGAAAAATCTCTTAAACTATTTTTCATCGATTCGGAAGATGGCTCGAAACCATTGTTGTGTGTTGCATCAACTTCACTATCATGCGCTATATGTCACCAATAATTCAAGATGGAATAAATTCCTGCCCTATGTTTCCCGATGTAGTTACATGTGTAATTCGAGTGAACATACCCTAGGTTACTCTTGTTCTAGTCATACTTTGTGAAGTAACGAGAAATAAGCGTGTCGAAAATGTAGTAGAATGTGTGCATGGAATATAATAAAATCCCTCCTTATGAAGTGTGATGAAAATTTCCTATCCTTGTGTTTTAATGATGGAGCTATGTAGATGCAAGTGATCTCCAATGTAATAGATGGATGCAAATCTAGATGGAGTGATAGTAGTAAGTGATGCTAGGTCCCTCATTATGGTCTCATAACTTTATATTTATAGGGTTCTCTTAGTCTAATTTTGTAATTAACCCTAAAAAGGTATACCAAAAGAAAGATAAAGATGTCAAATGGCTATAAAAAGTCCAAAAAGTGGTGGTAAAGTGCAAAAAGGATCGGGACACCCTGGTGAGACCGGGACACCCACGGGTGCCCCAAGTATTAGCTTGGTTGCCCTAATCGAGGCTAAAATGATGAGAAATGACTGAAATAAAATGGGCATGTGGATGAAAAGGGTTGATAATGATGAAATAAAATAAAACAAGATGGCCAAAAGATAGGGGTTAATTAGTACTTTCCTCATTTAAGAACCTTATAAATATTAGTATGAGACCAGGATAAATAATGTCTATAGTACATGATTTTGTGACTATATTTTTCCCCCACTTTATGTTAGTGATCAGAAAGCTTGGTAACATAAAGTAGATAGATATGTGTACCTGATGTCAATGAAGAGTGTAGTAGCAATGGGCCATAGGATTTGGACAAAGTGTGGAATGACAAAAAAGATGGAGAGGCATGGAAACTAAAGATGAAAAATGCACAAAGAAAGAGTGATGAGAGTGAAACTAGGGCGGAACGTGTGTGTAGCCGTTGTAGTGTGTAATGTACCTACATGACTAGTAAATCATTTGTTATCACAAATCTGTTATTGTTGACATTATTTTTGTTGTTGCCCCCAATTTGACTACTTGTTTCTCATACGATCGGACCTGTAAGGAGAAAATAATTTAGTAGTCAAATATGTATGTATGTATGTATGTGTAAAAACGTAATGTAAAAGATGCATGTATATGTAAAATATGTAAATGTAAATGGAACATGTGCACTTGATCCATGTCGAGAAAGAGAGTGTAAAAGGGTATCCTGTCTTTGTGAGTTTTTTGGGCGATCTCATGCCACCTTAGCCAAAGAAATGTAGGTAGGAAATGCTTTGTGTCCTCCAAGATCTAACTGCTTCCTTGAATGTGAAGAGATATTTGTATCGTCCCAGCTTTTTTGGGCAATCGATGCCACTAGTCGAAGTAGTGTAGGGAGGCACACCCACTGTAACCTCTAATCCTGTAACTACTTCCCATAATGCTAAGGACACCATGTCCTATAAAATCCATTGTGTATGGGGTTTGTAGACTGGTCTAAACCCACTCATTGTCTATAATTGAACCAAACTAGTGTATAATATATGTTTTAGTATGTATAAAAACCCCAAATGATGTCCCCTCTCATTGGGGTCATATTCAACGTCACCGATAAGAGAATGCAGTCCCAAAATAGGACCAACTCCATGTACTTTATAACTCTATCCTATAGGGGAAGGTAATGTGCTTGGTAGAAACCAAGGTGCACACAAACAATGATGGATAGCCAAAACAATTATTAGTACAAAAACACATGCATGTAAGAAGAAAAGTGTAAAGTATGTAGACAATGTAAAAAATACCAAGCACAGTAGTGTAAACATGCAACAATACCAATATAAGTGTGGCCTCAAACAAAAAATAATTGTGCACACCAAACATAAGGTAAGGCTCGTATACAAGAAGTAAACAATGACAGAGACAAACGAATGTAGTCATGGTAACATGTAATCCTGTAAAACAAGTGTTACACATGGAACACCCATTAGCATGTTAGAAAAATAGCCGATATATCAAAGTGTGAATACCAAGTATTGTAAGGTGCTAGGTACAAAATGAAACAATATCACCTCGAGAATCAATTGTGGATGCCCCCAATGACCGGTGTAGGAAGGGTAGAAGGTGAGCATTCATGTTACGTGTGAGGGATCTGTATCTTTGATCACAACTAAACAAATACGTGAATGTGCATGTTTGGATGGTATAGATAATGACATATAAGAAATGAATCTAACATGTGTAGTAAATTGATCATGAAAAAACACTATTAAGCAAGAGTAAATATCCCCAAGACAATGGAATATGTCATGGATGGATGGAATGGAATGTAATATGGAATGATAGGAGTTGTGTGCCCCCCAAATGAATGGAAGTGTATATAGTGAGGTTCATTTTGTTTTCCCCCTCAGTAGTCAAGAGTGAACCATAAACAAGAGTGCATCATCGATAAATGGTCGAGTGATGTGTGTTATGTCTAACACGCTACGAGGAAGGTGTGGGTGTAGTGATGAAATGTGACCAAGAAATTTTGTGTGCATGAACCCTATATCCGAAGCATATATCACGACTAGATGAACGTATAAGTGATGATTTATCCTAAGCGTATATCACTATAATATGAAAGGATGAGTGATGATTTATCCCTAAATATATATCACTATGAAATGAAAAAAGGGAGTGGTGATGTAACCTAAGGTTTATACCACTACAAAATGATAGAATGGGTGACCATTTATCCTAAATCATATGTCACTAGCCTAGGATAGTCACATGTGTGATGAGTGTAGGATCCATTTGATTTGTAAACTCTCAACAGTCGAGTATGGACTGAGGAACTAAATTACATCATAGGGTAATGATTGCACGCATAGAAAACAATGTAGTATATGTAATGATAATATATGACCATGTGATGAAGAGAATATGTCAAAACGTGGTGTAGAATGCGATGGTAGATATGTAGAATGAATAAAATGTAATGTAAAACACGTATCATAATACATGTAGATAGATGAGTAATGTAGTATGTAGGGATGAATGGAATGCTAGACTCATATGTGATGAAGACTAGTATAGTATGTAGAAAATGTGTGAGGTGAAGACACACAGTGTATGATGTAAAGAATATGTCACAAGATGTAGTGTAGAGACACTATGTGTAAAATGAAAGACAATATGTGTATGCAACCTAATAGTAAGAAAAGTGTGATATGTATGATGGATAGTATGATGAATAGCATATAACGCTAGTATGGTATATACCTAATTATGAATAGTATGATGTGTGATGTGTGATGTGTGATGTGTGATGTGTGATGTGTGATGTGTGATGTGTGATGATGTGATGTGTGATGTGTGATGTGTGATGTGTGATGTGTGATGTGTGATGTGTGATGTGTGATGTGTGATGTGTGATGTGTGATGTGTGATGTGTGATGTGTGATGTGTGATGTGTGATGTGTGATGTGTGATGTGTGATGTGTGTGATGTGATGTGTGATGTGTGATGTGTGATGTGTGATGTGTGATGTGTGATGTGTGATGTGTGATGTGTGATGTGTGATGTGTGATGTGTGATGTGTGATGTGTGATGTGTGATGTGTGATGTGTGATGTGTGATGTGTGATGATGTGATGTGTGATGTGTGATGTGTGATGTGTGATGTGTGATGTGTGATGTGTGATGTGTGATGTGTGATGATGTGATTTATGATGCGCGATGTGTGATGAAACGTAATGTATAATTCCTATAGTGCAGTGTGTGGGGTTCAGTGTAGTAGTAATCCCTCAACAGTCAAGTGTGAACTGAAGCACAAGAGTGTGTCATCGGGTAACGACGATGCTAAAACGTATGATGAAAAATGCCTATATGAAAATATAAAGATGAGAGATGCTATGATAAAATGGAGGGGGTGTATTAGGTGTTATGCCCCCAAGTATATATAAATGAGTAAACTAACCAATGATAGTGAAGGACGAAGGTCCTCCACCCAATATCTGCAAGGATGAAAGCATAGGACCATGATCTAATAGTGGTGGTATGGTAGACAAATGTTGTGTTGGTGAATGAAGTTTATGTACATGTGATGGATGAATATACGATGAAGGTTGGGGTGTAGTAAAATGTGTCGGTGATGGAGATCTACATGATGTTGAACGTGAAGGTGATGAGAAACCATGTGGAATAAAGTGAGGTGGCGATCGACACCGAGATGTAGTGACTGTCCTAGGAATAGGCCTATGCTAATGTGTAAGACTAGTAGAATGATGCGGTCATGTATATGGTACTTGAGTAGGTGAACTAGGAGTAGACTATACTTGGAGCAACATAGAATGAGACGTGTTATAAGAAGTAGATGAAACATGAGTGTATTTATATACAGAGATGACGAAAATGGAGGAGATGGAGGGACATCGTCAATAGAAATGACTTATGTATTGTAAATGAACTTGAGTTGTAAATGATTCATATAAATGATAGATTTAGAGCAACAAATCCAATTGAGACCAAGAAACATGTCATATCCCTCAACTATATTTCTAACAAGGAAATAGACGAGTATAGTAAGAGGACCAACTGTGACATGCAGTTGAACAACCCCAAAGGGTTTTGTGAAAGGGTATTTGATTTGGGATGAAGGATACCCAATAGCCTTGAGAAGTGAAATAGAACATGCGCTAATAGGCCATGATAGGTCAACTTTAGTATTTTTTATGGAGGTTGAGACAATATATGCATGGATGTGCAAATGATTAGATGTAAACTTGGCGTGATAATCATTGTTGGAAAAAGAAAAACTAGCGATGAAGCTTTCAAAGTTAGCGACTAAGAAATCCGAGCTCTTGATCCGGAGGTGATACCACATGATACGCATAATTAGCATAAGATTTTGTGCTCTTTATGTCACGTTGTTTAGAGTCATTTTTAAAGAGCTTTAGTTTACCATTTTTGTTGGTTGGGGTAGACCTAATAGACTCTAGGAATTAGAGTTTATTGTTATTAATTAATCTTGGATGATTGTTTAGAGTTTTAGGTATCTATTTTTAGGATGTCCCACACATCGATGATAATCACAGTGGAAATTTTAATTGTAATTCCTACCTTTTTATCATGAAATTTCTAATTCGAGTAATGGGGAAGGGTAATAAATTTTCTCTCAAGAAGTTGTTTCAAGATAAGATGCGGAGCCATAGGAAAGTTGTTAAACTTGCACCGAGGTTGTTGCAATGGGACCTCCCTAGTAGGAGCGACGGTGTTGACTGTGACTTTAGCATTGGTTGGTTTAGTTGTAGAAGGTTTAAATGGTGTCTTGTTAGGTAAACAAGTGGAAGATGAATCATGTTCTTGATACTTAAGCTTTCCTATGGATAGGATTTTAGTCTCACAAAGCTTGAGAGTATGACAAAGTTGATCAAATGAAGGAGAATTCTCAAAGAGAACACTCTCTTGTAGAGGTGGTAATAGACTTTGAATAAATAAATCCTGAAGCTCAGATTTGGCAAGCACGTTGGTCATCTTAGCTAGATTGTTCTTATACCTCAAAACGTAATTAGCTAGGTGTTCATTTAAACCTTGTTTAAGTTGTGTTAGTTGGGTGTAAGAAATCTTAGAGCCGATATTGATGGAGAAATGAGTAAGAAAGGCATCAGCGAGATGTTTGAAAGAGGTTATCAAGTGAACAGGTAAGTCATAGAACCAATGCATCACATAATTGTGAAGACTATGAGGAAAGAGCTTAGCTAAAAGTGTATGATCATCAGTGAAGTCAAGAAAAGCGACATGAAATTTTCTAAGGTGTTCTTATGGGTCACCATGCCCATTGAAAATGGGAAGCTTAGGGGTAACAAAACTAGGAGGAAGCGGGTAAGTAGAGATGGTAGGTGAAAATGGAGTATGCAATAACAAGGTAGAATCTAAAGATGGAGATGCATGTGAAGTGTCCTATTGCAACTTACGAATTTGAGCTTGAAGATCGTGATAAAGAGAAGTTAAGTCTTGATTGCCAACATATGATACTTGTTGTACATGAGAAACTAAGGGCAATGTAAAATGATTGGTAGGAGTAGGAACAAAAATGGGAATAGTAAAAATGGGAGGAAGAGTAGAAGTAGGTGGTGGAGTGGTAACGGAAGTGGGTATGGCGGCAAAAGCAAAGTGAGTTCCACAAAATTAGTAGCTTTGTCATGAGCCACATGAAAAATTAAATCTAGATCTTGGGGATGCTCAATAAGGTGATCATTGATGGCCTTAAGGTGAGCTTTAGTAAATTCCTCATGAGAATGAGCCATGGAAAAGGAAAATAAACCCTAGATTGGTAAGGTAAGAAGGAAGAACCTAGAAGTGTGGATGATCACTCGGGTTCACCAAAATGATTAACTAAAAATTAACTAACTATGTAGTGTGGGGATAGTTAATCTAAGCTATGAATAGTTGTAATAAAGTAAATAAATGTAGTAAATAAGAATGTAAATGAGATAAAAAAATATGCAAAAGGAAATGCTAACCCTAATGTACAAGAAGGAAGAGGAAAGAACTTAGTGAATAATGATGTTCTGTTTGGGAGAGTGTTGTAGAGGTGACTACAAAAATAAGGAGCATGAACGACTATGTAGAAGTCCGAAAAGGATGGATCTAGAGGATGTAAGCTGGATTAGAGTTCCGGAGGAGGATTGGGGTGCTATGGATGCTCGGTCTATAATCTGGGTGCCCCTGGTCTATCCAAAAGCTCGAAATAGGTTTTCACTAGTTCGAGAAGATGGCCTAAAACCCTCATTGTGTGCCACATCAACTTTGATGTCATGTGCTATATGTCACCAATAATCCAAGATGAAAAAAATACCTATAAGACCCCAAAACAAGCATCAAACCCTAAAAATAATAATGCATATGAAGGGGTCAGACTGACCTCAATTTGCCACAATGGTGGACTTACTAATTGAGTGTTGCACTACATCTCAAACCGATGTAGTTTTATGTGTAAGTGTGTGTGAACATACCCTATCTTTCTCTTGTGTCAGTCACACTTTGTGAAGTAGTGAGCAATAACTATGCGTAGAAAATTTAGTAGAATGTGTGCATAGAGTAGAATAGAATTTCTCCCCTATGAAGTGTGATGTAGATGTCCTAGCCTTGTGCCTTGATGATGGAGCTATGTGGATGCAAGTGATCTCCAATGTAATAGATGGATGTAACTCTAGATGGAGTGATAGTAGTAAGTGATGCTAGGTCCCTCATTATGGTCTCATAAATTTATATTTATAGGGTTCTCTTGGTATAATTTCCTAATCAACCCCGAAAAGGCCAACCACAAGAAAGATAGAATGTCAAATGGATAGAAAGACAAGAAATGATTGAAAAAAGCTGGGCATGTGGATGAAAAGGATCGGTAATTACGAAATAAAATAAAATACGATGGCTAAAATATGTGGGTTAATTAGTACTTTCTTCACTAAAGAACCTTCTAAATAGTAGTATGAGACCGGGATAAATAATGTCCAAAGTGCATGATTTTGTGACTACAGGGTGGACAATTCGGTGGTAACATTATCACTAAATGTGTCTTACAACTCAAAGCTATTATTGTTCCACTATTAACCATGATTGTTGTGTGTACATTAAAAAGTGCATCAAATGTCAACTTCACTCAGATCTCATCCATGTTCCTAGCCAAGACTTACAACCCGCTCAGGACTTATGGTCTTTCTCTCAATGGGGGTTAGACCTCATTGGTACTATCAATCCTAAATCATCTCAACAACATCATTCCATCATAACATCCACTGAATATTTCACAAAATGGGTTGAGGCCATTCCCTTAACTTCAACTAAAGCATAACCAATCATCAATTTCATATACCAATACATCATATGTCATTTCGGTGTCCCTCACAAAATTGTCACATATAATGGAAAATATTTCAAAAACAAGGATATTAAGAAACTCTGTGACACCTTCAATATCAAACTCATATTTTTATCACCATACTATCCCCAAGAAAATGGACAGGTAGAAGCCTCTAATAAAACACTCACTAAAATCCTCACGAAAACATGACACAGGTAGGAATTGGCATCTCCAAATCTGTTTTCTCTCTAGGCTTATCGAACTAGCATTTGTACCCCTACGGGTATTACGCCCTTCTCATTAGTATACGGATTTGAAGCAGTCTTACCACTTGAAGTTCAAATTCCCTCACTCTGTGTATCACTCAAGGACTTTATCCCCAATGAAGAATACAGAGACAAGACCACTTGGCAAAATTGGAATTATTAAATGAAAAACACTAAACAACCCTAGAACATCATCAATTTTATCAAGAACGTGTCAAACAAGCTTACAATAAACATGTTAAAGAACGTGACTTCAAAATTGGTGATATTTTTCTCAAACAAAATCAAAATGTCACTACTTTATATCGGAGTAAATACATAAAGTTTTCTGTAATTAGATTGGTCCATACATTATTACTCATAAGTATGGGTTGAGAGTGTATTGTTTAGCCTCCCTTGATGGTGAACCTGAAAAGTAACCTCTAAATTCCTTGTACTTGCGGAATTTCTATTGTTAACCCTTGAACATCATGATAGTATTTATATTTAAAACCTCATTCCATCGTTAAACCAGTAATTTTTCTCATCGTAATGATTTGAAAGTATGTGGTTTTTCGTCACTATCCTTGAAATCCTTAAAGATGAACACCATGGCTCTGTTCATCACATATTTCACTGGACAATTTCTCCCTAGCAGGAACCCTATAATCATTACATCCATCTAACCTTGTACCAACCAAATACATGTCATGGGGCACACATGTGTAGTGCATGTACACATTTCTTCCCCTCCTCAAAATGGTCTAGTAGGGCTTGCCCTCAGCTCAAAAAGTCAAAAATTATCTATGGATGATCTTTATCAAAAATAAAAAATAATAGACTGATCCCTCGAAGGAAAACTATTCAAATATATCAAAATCATACAAATAAAAGAAGACTAATCCCTTAAAGGACAACTTCCAAGAAAATTATAGATGGTCCCTCAAAGGACGGATATTTCAGTAAAGTCAAAAATCAAATTGTAGACCACTCCCTCAAAGGATGGATACCTATGTAAAAATGTTTCCCGCATCGATCAACCTTCAAAAAATTAAAATATCAAAAGCATCCTAGGAAAGCTTCCGCATCAATCAACTTTCCCATCAAAGAAAACTTCCTGCATCGATTAGTTTGCATAAAAAAACAAAAACAAAAAATGTAAAGTTGGGGCATTTCTCTATGAAACTATTGAAAAGGATAACCCTCTATCCCACATGACCTATACACGTCAAGTCCCTTTCATGTCTTAAGAAGGTACATATAATCATTTCACCTCTATTTCGAGGTCCAATATATCACTACCCACTGATAGTCTTATGTTAACATTATTAAAGGCTAGAAGTGCAAGTGTTTTCACATTTTTATACCCATCACGTATGTATCAAATCCATATCAAAAGCAACCATTTTCATTTTTTACTCTTAAAGATAGAACACATTTTGATAAACATTTTTATCACATTTTAGGTCACATCATACATCATCATCCAAATCACATTTAAACATTTAATTGTATAATTCACATTTTCCATATTTAAAAAATCATAAACACATCAATTAAAGCAAACATTAAAACACATATATCATAATCAACACATGCAAATAAAATAAGCCAAATCACAATCACAATCATCATCATCATCATATATATATATATAAAGTCCAAAATACATCATCAAAGAGTCTCCATATATCATCAAAGGCTTCACAAAGAGTCGTATACATATCAAAACCCACAATCCAAATACATATAATCACTCTCAATAAAATGGATATCTCCTATAAACTCATACCTACATCACTCTCA
This sequence comes from Taxus wallichiana var. yunnanensis, assembly GCA_018340775.1. Classification (NCBI taxonomy): domain Eukaryota; kingdom Viridiplantae; phylum Streptophyta; class Pinopsida; order Cupressales; family Taxaceae; genus Taxus; species Taxus wallichiana. The sequence goes on along the minus strand of CM031237.1, from coordinate 710,242,487 downwards.
TCACCACCTGCGCTCCCCCTCCACGACCAGCTCCTCTATCACCATCGGTTCGTCCATCTGGCCCCCTAGGTGGCTAGCCCACACTCCTTACAATCACACTGGGAACTTCCCTCGTTGTGCTAGATGATCCACATACAAATTAGCATTAGGCAAGTTGTGTATCACCATATCCTCATAATATTCCAACTTTGCATGCAAATATTAATAAGGAGCTTCATCGATCATACCTTGTGCTCCCATCTGGTCGCTAGCATGTGCACGAGCTGTCAACTCTACACTGATATAGAAGACACCATAATACCTATGGCATTCCTTAAATCATCTCGTTGTTGATGGTACCAATCTTGATCAACCACTTCCTATGCTAATTGTACTCGAGTCCATCTCACTCGGATATCATATCATCTCTCTCCCCAATCAGAGTATCTCTCACCCTAACTAAATCATCTCTCTCTCCTCATGGTATCCCTTACCTCCACTATGGCCTTATTAGTCATCAATGTGTGTCACTATAGCTACTAAATCCCCCTCATCATCATCACGCACATCTATAACCTCCTGACCCTCCTCCACCTAGGCATGTACCCATCTCCGTCTCCTAGTCAATCGTGTCATCTTAAATTCATAATACGCTATAGTCCACCACTAATTATAGCCATCAATCACTCCTACATCATCAATAGGAACCAATTCCCCTTCTCATCTAGACCCATAGCACCCTCTTCCTCAACTATCACAAACTTTCGATCCATAACTTCCTTAGGAATCTTGGTATCTCCGTCCTCCCATCTATACAGCGGTGGCTCCTCATGAACGTCCTATATAAGACCAAATTACTATTTCACACGGCTAAATCTCACCATATCATACTCTCCTCCTCACCTATCTTTTAGCCACAAGTCTTTCTATGTCCCAGCAAGCTCATGAGCATACTCTAGCCACTAAAGATACTCTAAGTAATGCCTCCATACCACGTCACCCACCTACAATCTAGTCATAAGATCCCTATAAAAACCCACCTTCTTCATCCTCTTTTCTCAACACATATCCTCTTTCCACCTCATAAATCTAGCATTTTTATATGTAAAACCACTCCATAAAAAACCTTGTAGATGAGTAATAGATATGTGCTCGTATGCCTAACAATTTAATGAAAACACTACATCAATACCAAACCTCTTGTGGGATTTCCAAGCCCATGGCTCTCTATAAATCTAATCCAATGAGTGTCATTTCCCATTCAAAAATGGTTTGATACTCCATCATCTCTGCCACCACTCCTATCATCATCCAAGGAAACCTACCTCCACTAAAATTAGGTAGGGAAAAACATGAAATGGCCATCATCATCATAGTCATTCGTGTGCACCCCTCTCTCGATGGAAAATACAAATCCTGATAACCAAAATCTCTTGATGAATACTTCACATCATTCACCTCATCCCCATACAACCTCTACATGCTCCCAATCCTCATCTATCATATCCACCCGCACCTCATCTAAAATGATCGGTATCCAATCTCGAAGTGTCAACTTTGCATCCACCTACACACAAACATATACATTAGAATCCATCACAATATCAAAATCATACAAAATTCTATCTAAAACATATATTATCAACACAAAACCTCACAATTGTTAACAAACCAGGTCAATCACTAGCAATTAACTTGAATCAATAATGATTTAGTGAATCACTGGAGATCCCTAAGAATCTCCGACAATTCTTGTATTTCCAAAACTGTAACTCCGTACGCGTAAAAATGACATCAAAAACCAAAAACCAATGAAATTAAATAAAAACCAACAAATTGAGGACTCACCTCTGCATGATTGGGCCTCTTGTGTCTGCTAAAAGATGACATTGCTCATTTTTCAATCAAATCAAATCTCAAACACATTTTTTCACTCAGTCACTCATCCAAATCACACAAAATCAATCACAAAAATCACTATTCATCATCGACCTTGGGATTTTATAGCCCCAAATCCTTTTCACAGAAATCACCGATGATTCCTTGAATCATCGACGATTCAACCCTAAATCACCCGTGATTACCCAAATCCTAGCGATTCCACCTTATCTATCACATTACCTTATTTTTTGTCAAAATCAACATCACCTCATCCCATTTTTCAACACATTGTCTTATGTTAAAAGGACCCCAATCCTCAAATCAATCAAATACCAAGAAAAATCATCTCGGGATGCGTCATACGTCTATGGGATATGAGCGCTTTGGCCACTCGTCACTTTACTTCCCCATCCTTTCACCTACCTTCACATATCATATGTCTATAGGTAACATACCCTTTAATAGCCCCTATAACTTGATTCAATGGTAGCAATCCTCATTTCGATACCCCCCTTGGGAAACTTTTAATGAAATGTGTGTCAAACCTATCAACCAACTCTGTCAAATTGGTGTTCCCTACACTACGTTGCGATCAACCCATTTTGAGGGGTTCACCCATATAAATAAATTCATCACTTTTTTGTCTCACACTTTGTCTACATCAAACTACCTGGACAAAAGGGGCAAATGTAGACACTTAAAATTCACACTCCTCCATCGAGCTACAATAAATTTAATCAAATTAATCATTTAAATAATACACTCATCCTAAGTCTAAAACCTCCACCATATTTACCTAGCGTAAATATCATATTTTCACATCTATAAAATCTATAAATCTACACTTAACCACCTAAAACCACTTAAAAACCAAAAGACAAATAAGATAAACTATCTCATAACCATTTTTTACCCCTACACTTTGAATAACAAACATATTTCAACATTTACCCAACCTACAAAACAAAAAAACTTCATTTAGAAGTGGTTTTAACCACTTTACCACTAAAAATCCTTAATAATCCGGATCGCCAAAAAGTACATTGAATCACCAACAATTATAAATAGAATATTTCAAACCTTCATCTAGGATCCTCAAATTTGAATCTAGAGCCCTAGATTTTGGCTTCAATCATTTGCATCCCACATCTTGTCATCCAACATAGAGATATCAAGGTTATCAAACATCATCAAATATCATCAAGTTTTTCCATCAAGCTTTCAAACATCTGGAGATCAATATTCATCACCGAATTACAAACTACACCGAGCTCATTCAACCAACACAAATCATCTTCCAGCAAGGTTTGAGGCCTCTTTTAGCTCCACTCCAACCTCCAAGTATTCCCTTACATATTTTCTTATCTCTTTTCATCATTTTTAATATCTTGATCAGTTTGAAACACTAATCGAAGAATCAATCATTCATTCTTATTAAACTATCAAAGTTCTCTAAAATCGTTATTGATTCCCTCAATCATAAGTGATTGGCCTAATCACTGAAGATTCCTATTAACCTACCTTTTATCAAGTTTTATCAGTTTTTATCAATATTTTTCATCATTTTTCAACGTATATGTTTCCTCTAACATGCCCTTGAGAATGGCTCTCTGTTAAATGGAAATACCTATTCAATCACATGAAATTACCAGCATTTATAGCCTTGTGATAGTCCAAAGCACCCCTTTTTCTAGGAACAATACAATATCTTGCACGAACTCACACTTTGTGCAATATGATTTTTGACACAAACCAAGACATCAAAGATCAATTTGAATTCCTTCATGAGATCGAACAAGAGACTAGAGACTTAAGTATGACTACTTTGAACATGTCCAGATCACATCTACCCTTGCTTGGGTCAATTTTAAAGATGCAAAGAACCTTCTCATTCACTGGATTTCTAGAGATTCTTACCTTTTTATCTACATATCTATATTGATTATATATATCTTTGTCTCCATCCATATTATTACTTTTTTAATCTACTTAATTATCCAATAGTAAGCTAATGACCTCTAAGGAAATCCCTTTCGATTCTTGGAATTAAACTTTTTTAATAATCTCACCTATCCATTTATCTAATCCTTTACTGTTTAGTATCTCCAGTCACAAGATACTTTGTAGGATAGGAGGATTCACATGCATCCGGACTTGATCAACTCCTATCAAATACCATCATCGGCATTTATCTCTATGGGTATCATTAAACCTTGTGTCTTCGAGGTCATTTTTGTTTTTATAATTTTGATACATTAATTTGAGTATAAAGGTAAATACATCTCTGAACAACTACCTCTAAGCTTCACCATTATCTTCTCAATCATAAAACCTATTTCGTCACTAGCTTTCATCTTCTCAAGACCATGCATTCCAAGCCTTATCATAATGATTGCATCACTCGATGGATCATTTTCATGATTGGGTTTGACTTAGAGTTCATCTCTCATAAATCAATCAAGGGCCAAGTTATCGCAGATCAACTAGCTGACGCCCCTATTCCTGATAAACATCTCCCTCACGAGAAATTTCCAAACAAATCTATCAACATCATTGATCATGATTTTTATCCCCTTAATATGACACTCTTCTTTGACAAATCTAAATGTCGACATGGGGGAGGCACTTGTTTAATTATCATTCCTCCTTTGGACACTCCTATTCATGTCGCCTATAAACTTAATTTTAAATGCACAAACAATATGGTTGTGTATGAAGCTCTCATCTTAGGTCTTCAGACCACTATTTTACTTGGTGTCTAAATCCTAGACATCTATGGGGATTCTTAGCTCATCATTAATCACTTCAAAGGAATCTATCAGTTTAAAAATGAGGTCCTTTAGAAATATAAGGATATTTTCATCTTTCTCCTAGAGGCATTCAATTTCTACACCCTTTAAATTTTCCCTCGTCCATCCAATTGTTTTTTATATACCATTGAATATCTTACATCTCTCATCCCCTAATCTATGGACGAATCTAAACTCTCTCTTATCATTCATCGCATTGACAAACCCACTCACTTTAACAAGCTTCCTAACACCAATCTTGTCAAATCTAATCCTTCTGATTGTTGGTATTCTCAAATATTTGACTATCTTTCTCAATCCATTATTCCCTCCAACCTATCCAAAAATGGTAGGAGGTCTTTCTCCAACATGATAATCACTATGTCATCCTTAGTAGCATCCTCTACAGATGTGGCTTTGATGGCATCTTTATTTGATGCCTTATATCTCATGAATCCATCCATGATATCCAAGAAGTGTGTGATGGTATCGTGGTGGACATTTTAGTGCTTTGGTTATTGCCAAATGCATCATTCGTATGGGTTATTATTGTCCCTCTCTTAGTCAAGAATGATATGAATACATTAAGAAATGCATCAAATGCCAATGGCATTCCAATATTATCTCTATTCCTAGCCAGGTCATGCGGTTGGTTCGGGATATTTGGCCCTTTTCATAGTGGGGACTCGATCTCCTTGGCTTCATCAATCCACACTTTTCTTAGTGACATCATTATATCATCACTACTAAGTATTTCACCAAGTGGGTGGAAGCAATTCCACTCACATCAACCAAAGTTAAACAAATTGTTGATTTCATCTATCAGCATATCATTTTTCTCTTTAGCATTCCCCAAAAAATCATCACAGACAATGGAAAGTCCTTCCAAAACAAATACCTCAAGAAGCTATGTGACTCATTCCATATTAAGCCTAGCTTATCTTCTCTATACTATCCTCAAGCTAACAGCCAGGCCAAATCCACTAACAAAACCCTTCGTAACATCCCTGCCAAGACTATTGATAAATTTGGTTGTAATTGGCATCTTCATATCCCTTTCGCTCTTTAGGCCTATCGGACTAGCATTCGTACCTCTACTGATGGCACTACTCGTTTCTCTCTCATCTACATATCTAAGGTTTTCCTTCCTTTTGAAGTCCAAATCCCATCCTTTTGTGTTTCTCTTCATGGCTTCATATCCGATGAGGACTATCACTAAGAGTGCCTAACACAACTTGAGTTATTAGATGAACATCGCCTTCTCAATCTTGAGAATCATCATGTATACCAATAGCACATCGAATGTGCTTATAACAAACACCTCAAGGAACCTGAATTTAATATTGGTGACCTTTTCCTTAAAGAAAATTAGAACGTCACTACTTTAGAAAGGAGTCAACATGGAAAGTTTTCTCCCAACTAGATTAGACATTATATTATCACATATAAATATAGGTGTGGAGCCCATCGTTTAGCCTCCCATGATGGTAAACTCAAAATGGAACCTCTTAATGCACTACACTTATGAACATTATACTATTAACATACCTACCAACGTGAACTTAGTAATCTCAGTGGTCATACATCCATTCTTAGCCTCTTCCATATTTCATTGTAATGATTTGGAATTATGTGGTTTATCATCACTTTCCTATCCATGACCTTGAATATGGGCACCACGGATTTTCTCATAGCATATTCCTTAAGGAAAAGTTCCATCCATCCATCTCATTCTTATATACCAATTATAACCATACTAAGTTTCTATAGGTTTCACTTGTACATGCTACATCCCATCCTAATTGGTCTACTTAGCTATCCCCATCTCTTCCATAAAAATTCAAAATTCTTGGATGCTCATCTTAAAAGTTATCTTATCCAGAAAGAGACTACTCCCTCAAAGGATTTTTGTTCATAATAGTAAAATATCAAAAGCATATATTGATCCCTCGAAGGACAACTATCAAACATATTTTATTGTCATTTATAAAAGCAAAATTGAAAATCCTAAAGAAAAAATAAAAATGTAGAACACTCCCTTGAAGGATGGCTACCATCTCATATCATGTTAGTGAAGGCTTCCCACATTGATTAGCCTTATATCTATTCAAAAGAAAAGTATAAATTTTCAAAGCAAGCATCCTAATAAATCTTCCCACATTGATCAACTTTCTCATCTATAGTAAAATTTCTGCATTGATCGGTTTGTGCCATCTTGCTTTAAGTTGGGGCATAGACTTAGGGATACCCACCTAAGGATAACATATTTTCTCGCATACGAGGTACATCTAAAAACCCCTTTTTCGTGTCAAAATTAAGTACATAAATTTCATTTTCCATGCTTTCCCTCATGACCCTTGGGATTACTAACTACCGATGGTTATGAGTTAACACCTGCTATTGGCTGCAAGTGTGTTTCCTTGATTGGATCCCCTTATTTTTACCTCAATTTGGTTCAAAGCATCATTTACTCATGCGCTCCTTGCCATGATGGAGTTTCATTCATCTTTTTGGTCACATTTTATCAAATTCAAATCCACTTTCTCACACCTAATTTTCTCTTATCATTCATTTTTTATTCACTATTTTAAACCCAAATCACATCCATATCATACTCTCCTTAGTCTAAATATCTCCTCCATGTCTATGTATATATTTCTAAATCCATTGCTAAGTAACATATATCATGTGTATGCCATATCATCTATATCTAACATATTTCTAAACCCATCACATCATTTATATCCATCATCTATGTCATAATCATGTCTAACATCTATCTATCCATTTCCATCACATCTATATATGCATCATGACTAATAAAACATCACATCACATCCATATTCTATTCTAAATTCAAAACCATAAAATAACATCATAATCAAATCCATAATCATCATACAACATCTAAATCTAACATAAACATCATCAAATCCATAAATCAACACATGACACATGTTAAATCATGACAAACTCTTTTATATATATATATATATATATATATATATATATACCATCATCCAAATTCATCCATGACATGCCACTAAGGGTCTTGTCTCAAATTTGATATCTCATCAAAATTTCTGAACTGTACATCAAATAATCTCAAATTTCCCCCTAGGACAAGTGCGTGGGTATATCTATTATCATCGTCTCCTCCATCAGTACCTATACCTCATTTCGGTTGGGCCACGTTGGTCGTACTCCTAGATGGCATTGTCAATGTTTTGCTCCCTTCTCCCCACTACTCATCTATATACACTACGTATCTCTATGTCAGTGGTAGCCTTGATGTCATGATGCACTCATAGTAGTGCGCCTCTACAACTAATGCCTTGTAGTCCTATAAAGGAATAGTACTTGGCGGAGCCATATGGCCAGCTCCTTGTGATGTTATTAGAACCCCACTCTCTTAATCCACTACTAATATAGGACCAAGGTCTCCAAATCTATCCATGTAGGCCTCCCTCTACCTCCTATATTTGTCTCGCTAGATGGCCACGTCCCTTTCTTGGTGTAATATTACCGCCTCTTGGCATGGCGCCTCTCTCTCTCTAGCACGTTGAATTACTCTCCTAATGAGTTGTACCCCACTCTTTGTATAATTAGGCCATCTTTGATGTCACCCTCCATCTCCACCCTCATCACCTTTAGGTGTTACATACTTTTCTCCACTTGGCACCTCCTTATCCTCATCTAGTCCCACCTCGACCCTCTCCTTTGATGCAGGGACGCCCATGTCTTTGTCATCCACTCAGTGAATCCAACCCCAACTCTAACATTTTCATCCTCATCCCAAGGTTTTCTACCTCCTCTAATGGATCAGCCATCACAGGACTAGTCAAGTCCCTCTTTGCCTTATCTCATCTATATCTAATAGGTTCCCTGGTTATTTATCTGTACTACCCCAAACTACCACATAACTCAAGGAAACCGAACCACCTCTACTATGTCTACTCTCCTCCCTTACACCCACATAATCCTCCTCATCCACACCAACTTTGCATCTACTCAAGACCATGGGAAACTCATGGTATATTCATCATCGACCGATCTACTTCCAAATCTACCAATCTCTTTATATACCACTCCTCTCATCTCTCCCCTTATCTTCATGAGATTAATTGGCTCACCATCTCTTAAATCCAACAGATAGCTCAATATGGTCCTATGTACCCCATGGAATCCCCTGGTGGCACGATCTCCGCAATGTGCCCATATGCCCAACAATGTAATAAGAATCCAACATCTAATCCCAACCTCCTCTCGTTCGCATACATCTATAGCTCATGATACACTTGTCCTAACAAATCAGACCCAAAAGTAAATACTCTCATGTGGTCTATAATATTTGACTCTACCCCCACCAACGTCTATGGAAATTTCACACCACCGGAATCTAGAAGTGTGTAGCATGAGATAGCCATCATAGCCACACATATCAATCTACTCCTCACCACTCCAAACTCATATCTAGTCTCATACTGAAAGGCCCCGGATGTAAAAGTGATTTGTAGGGCATCAACTCCAAATATTCATGTCAAAACCCCCAATATATTGTTGGTAGTGATTGGATATATGGCCTCCCCCTATATCGGTAGCCTCAAAATATGGTATACATCCTCAAGTGTAACTAACATCTCTTGATTCTAAACCAAAACATGTCAACCGGCACATCCTATCTACCCACCAATGCAATCATCAATCTCACATCTCTTAGAATCCTTTGATAATATAGAAATCCACCTAACCCCACTACGGCCAATTGGTCCCACTCTTCATCATCCATGTCTCTTTTAATCCTATAGTATACAAATCAAAAATCTATCTACGAAATATAAGCAAAAATCATTAGTCTCATCATATACATAAATCAACATCAAAATTCATATTTTCCCATCCTAACCTAATTTGACGTTGATCTATAATGGGTCGATGCCTTCTAGCTTATGTCAACACCTAAGCAATCCCATTCGATGATGATCGTATCTAGTCAACAACTACCACCCCTAGAGCCAACCCCAAAATCAGAAAAATGTAAAATAAATAAATAAAAACAATAAATATGTTTAAAAAATAGGCTAAGGCTTAGGCACTTACCATCCTCCAAGTCCTCTAGCACTTCCTAGCTGCTCCACCGAACTCCATCTCACAAATTCCCAACTCTATTATTTACTTAGAGCTCTCGACCGTCAAATCACAAGTACAAATGAGAGTAGTTAGCTGATCAAGGGGCTTATATAGCCCACTAACCATGTTTGTCACTCATCCCCTTGGGTTGTTGCCACTCCATCCCTAGTCGTCACCAACCATGCCTAGTCATCATTGACGGCCTTAATTTTGATCAATGTTCCTTCTTGCCTTCTTTCCAATCAATCCTTCCTTTCAAAATTATATTTTCTTCCACTTATCTTCCTTTGTGTGTCACCCATAACACATTGTTTCTCTCCTTGCATAACTTGCATGTTTTTCACATCTCACCTTTGTGGCCATCTTCATTTTCCCTCTTTGTGGCACCATTATTTTCCTCTTTTTTCATTGTCCCACCAGGACATATATTTTTTATTCCTCTTATATGAAGGATATCACATTCACTTTTTCCCCCTCTCATTTTTGTCGCGACCCTTGTCTCAACCATCTTCGCATTTGTTTACACATAATTGATGTATGCCTTTGAACCATTGGTTACACGGGTTGCACATCCATTTTTCAAAGTGGTTTTTTCGACTCACAAGTCTATAGGATATTGTCGTCATCTCCATTTTGGCCGTACTTTATTTCCTACCAAAGGGATTCCAAAATCACCGCCATATTTTTGTTTATGCTTTAGTTTTTGTCTATCCTCATCTGGGGTATCTTATGTCATCATTTTATTTTTCTCATACTTTCTGCTATTTCTTCTTCCATATATGTATTTCAAACTTGTGATCGATTCCCCATTTTTTCTTTGATCCCTAGTTTGAGGGGAGCACCTCATCAATCATATTTTCATCTCTTCTCATTTTTGTCTCATGGCTTTCCCAATGTAAACCACTCAAAAAAAAGGGGCAAATGTAGACACCAATTTTTGGTATCACTACCCCTCATACCGCATTCACTCTACGTCGTCATAATTTTCTACATGCATAACTTTATTCCCATTCAAATCCCCTTTTCCTTCTAAATTCAATTTATCCTTTTAATCATTATTTCCCACCTTAATCCTTTCTTAATCATACTCTTAATTAATCATCCATTAATCATCCTTAATCATATTTAATTAATTCTAAACCTTCATCTAATTCATTTACTCTCCCTAAATCCTCCATTTTATCCTCCCTAGGCCCTCATTTAATAAATTCACCTCCCCTTTTCCTTTATTTAATATTTTCCACCTCCCACCTACCCATTTATCCATCCTAAGCAACCCTAACTTGTCCTCACCTCTCAAAACCCTAAATCTGCTTCATAAACGTTCATTTTCTCGATATCTTCACCCTTCCACCACAAAAATGGATGGACCTCTGTGATCGATAGTGACCCATCCGGGTCATCGTCAACCCTATAAATCCACCCCTACCCCTCCTTTTCCCAAGATGCAATTTTGGATATTTTGGGATTTCTTGTGATCTCACTTTTGTTCATCACTCTCTCTTTACCTACCATCATCACCTTAGAGATATTTTCTTCACTCTTGGAGATTTAGAAACATATTTCTCTCTTGCATGTTTGGATATTTTATTGCAATTCTATCATCATATCTCTTATCATCTCTTTTGCAATTTTAACAATCATTCGGGAGCCATGTCTCTGTCCTTTCAAATCTTCATTCCCATCTGCAGATCATCATTCTTGTCCATCCCTTTTCATAAAACCCTAGTTCATCTCTAGTCGCCATCGACCATGCCTGGTCACCATTGACCCAAATCCCATTTTGTAAAATTTTATGTCATTCATTTTTCCAATCATCCCTTTATAATCCCACAATCATTTAAGTTTGAGATCTTGTCATTCTAAATTTTATGATACTTTATATCTATTTTGAGATCCAGTTCCGCTAACTTTTTTGAGATCACCGTCGACCAAATCAGTCTTCATTACATCCATCATCGACTTCATGATTTTATTTCATCCTTTTTTCCAATCCAATTCCACATATGTTGAAGGTTCTTGTTCTTTATCTTGGCCTCTTCACCAACTCCAAATTTTATTCCAAGGCCTTTCGATCTACATTTTCTATTGTTGTTTCACTTAATCTGCACAATTCGCCATTAGTGGACCTGCAGATGTCGGGTCGCCATCAACCTGCACATGTTTGGTTTGATTTTCTTAGATCATATTTGTATCTTATCATCTTTATTTCACTTCAGGTTTTTGTTTTTGTTCAGTTATCTACTACATCCAATTTATAAATTTATTTTACTTATCCTTTATCAAAATGTGGGTTGACATCCATCCTAGGATTTTTAACTTCTCGGGACTGACATTGTTAGGTAACCCACCCATTTATCTACTAATCCATTTTTCATGTTGAGCTCTCTTTGTTGTGCGGAGTCATCTAGCTCGTTTTGAAGGAAGATCTCTCATTTGTGCTTATATCCATCGCCATCCCATCTAGACGTACCTTAAACCCTCTCGTACTTGGAGTTACTTGTTTTCTTGTTACAATTTCACTAATCTAAAGCAGTAACAAGCAAACTTGTTCAATACTATGTAGGGTTAGATGTGAGGCTAGTGTGCACGAAGACTTTCTTTATGGTGTATACAAGAGTTAGACAACATCGAATAGTGACGAGGATCAAAGAGCAACAACTATGGATAGTGACTATAATGCATTATCAAACATGTGTTATGGAATGAAGATGTCGAGTGACGTGTTAATGATGATTAAAAAATGATTAGAGGGAATATTAGGATTCTCTGTCAATTTAATCATTGGGTCATTCTAAAGCATGCATATATTTTAGAACATATTGATTCCTATGATCTAATTATTGAAAGTGGTTGGGACAAATATTTAAGAGTTTTTATGTTTCTATTAATATCAAATGGTTATATGATGGAGAGGAAAGATACATCATCGATTATACAAATTAGTGGACCGACAGAGTTAAATGTTATATGGTATTGTAAATTGGTATTGTGATTGTGTAAAGGTTGTGTATAGACTACTACAGATTACAAAAAAATCATTTTTGGGTCTAGTTGTCTTTGCTAGTTTAAACCAAGTGCAATAAGAAAGATCTATGTTACTAGGTTTTAATCAAAAGGATTTTCCCATAATAAACTTATGTTTGTTTCTTATTCTTTATTTATACTTTAATATGCTTTACCAAGATTCTTTTTGTCTTTCATCTTTTCAACATTATAACTATTTAAGTTTCTAGTAGGGGTTACACGACTTGCATAGTCTCTAATTCTAAATATGTACTATTTGGTGGGATGATACTATTATTGTTAGACCATACCATTTGGTTTTTTTCCGGTAACAGTTTGAGTGCTGGGATGTGAATGGATCTCTGTAACTTTTGACACCTCTAATAATTATTATAATATGTTTTGATGTAAATTATTAAGTCTCTAAAATGTGTTAAACTCTTTGTATTCAACCAACTTGACCCAAAACAATAACCCAATGTAAAAACCCTAAAAAAAGGTTAATGGTTGGGTTGAAGTGCAATGTGTACACCACCTATGTTGGCACTACTTTGAAGAGGACTCGAATCACACGCAGTTCTCTACCTACATATATGATATTGTGTGGATGTAGCTATATTTGATAACATGATTACTTGATAGTGTTTTATAATGGTTTAGCTTGCTTATGCTTAACTTGGCTTTAAAGGATTGTAATTTGGGAAGTTTGACACTTAAACATGGTTTGGAGTGCTTCAGTTCTATGTGTGGGATGCTCTTGATATTTATTGTTTCTTTAGGGATATTTAGGAGGGATTTGTATGCATTTTGAGTGATATTTTATAGGTGATCTCTTAAAAGTGTCAAGTGGTATTATACTTATTTATATATTGTTTTGTGGATATAAGTTTGTATTATGTTTGACCCCGTATTGAAAGTACTAAGCTATAAAAATTTATAACATTGAAAAATGATTGTTGGGTGGCCCTAGACAAAACCATTATTTTCAAACCAAATTGTTATATGGTTAGAGCACATTGGATAATTTGGTCGGGGAAGGAAGTGCGACACAACAAAGTTTTGTACATGATAAATATGAGTAATTGATTGCTTGTGATTGATGTAATCATTCATGTAAGTAGTTAGGTAGTGTAATAAAGAGAACAAGTATTTTAATTGGGCTAAGGATAGACTAGGATATAATAATTGAGCTAAGAATATGTGCACAAGTCACGATTTGAGGGATTAAGCCAATACTAACATTCTCAAGTGATAAATTATAAAATTTAGGTGACTACCTTTTCTCCTCATTTAAGTTAGGAAAATAAATGTGCTTTCTTTAAAAAAATACTTGAGCATGTAAACACACTTTGTATTTGTCGTAGGTACTTGTTTGTTTGAGTGTTTGCAAGATCCGTAAAGTGAAACGTGCAACATAGAGTTTCGTTTCAATTACAATATTTTTGGAAGGAATAAGCCACCATGTGGCAGTAGTTATATGCTAGATTTATCATATCAACTAACATCAATACAACAGATCCATCATATCAACCAATATCATGTCAAAACTTTATAATATAAAAAATTTAAATAAAGTAATACCATGGTAATTAGTTAGTCTAATATTTATAATTAATAAATATACAAATACAATAAGATCATAATATCATAAAAATTAACCAATTTCATACTAATAATACCACAAAAATTAATTAATTAATTAGATATTAAAATAATGATGATGATTGCCACTTTTTCTATTATATGATAATACTTTATATTCTAAAAATATTTTTTTAAATTATATTCCCAGCGCTTACTTTTCACCCTTAGGGTAATCACTAATAAAACATTTATTGAATGTAATTAAATATAATAATATTTTATATTCAAAACAATCCTTATATAAAAATACTTCACATTTTAAAAAATTGCAATCCATATTACATATTTCACACTTTTATGATAATTTTAAGGCACCTCTACCTCCTTTTTACATATGTGGAAAAGCTCCAAATCAACTTTGAACTAACCTATTGTTTGCCCCAATATATAAATGAAATGAAATGGTTTTAATTATGTCCATGAGACCAAATGGTCGATGTGACCACCGATTATGCCAATCACTTAAGATTTGTGGGTTGAAGGGTATCTCTTAAAAGGTTGTTCCTCTTGTTGATTTGAGTTAACATCTCCACCAAAAAAAAAGATCTATTTTCTTCAAATAGCTCCACCATGGAACTAACTCTTAAAGTTTCCTTTTATTTAGATCAAATATTTGTACACATTGGACATTCAAGAATGAAATGTTCCTCTGTTTTGATTACCTTTGTATTGCATATCACACAAGTACTCTCTTCTCATTGTTCCTTAGGCAATGTTCACCTCCTTGTCTCACATTTAAGCTTGTGAGAACTAGTCCTTGTTTGATTAATAAGGATATTTTGTCCGTTTTATTTTAGCACATGTATATGTTTTTCACAATTTTCATAAGTCAGATTATACTTTGAAATATTTCCTTCTAGTTTTTTTCTCCACATCATTGTTGAAACTTTTCCTTCACAAATATATTTATGTATTTATTAAGGTTTGGGCATTTTCTTAGACTTGTATCCCATCTACTCATCCATTTTAATTATGTTTCATCCACGTATTATTTTTTCTATGCAACTCTTTATCTCTTGCATTCACAGGCCACTGTCAATTTTCATGTTTTCAATTTTTTTCAAATAACACATGAGCATGGTCATAGTGGTTGCATGGTCATAGAGAAAAAGTGCCTATTTTTACCAATATGAATTCATAAGGAATTGTATCCTTAATTGCGAAATTGTTATTATGCATTTTCATATCCTTTCTATTTGTCTCCATTTCGAACTTAACATTCCAGTAGCCTATATCTCGCAACCATACAACACTACCAATTTATCAAAAACACAAATAGGACCATGGTGGTCATCTAATCCCATAACTCAACATTTATGTACTTGTTTGGAGCACATAAAGATCTCTCCACCCTATTTACATTTTATTCATCTTACAAGTATCCCAAGTGGCATTTTTATGAAAATCGAGGCCAAAGGACTTGTATTCTAACACTGGTTCGAGATGTAAACTGAAAGATAAGATATTTCTTCTTCCTTTTTGTTAAGAAAAACATAATTTTAGTTATCAATGTTTACCTACATACCAAATTATTTTCAAAATATCTTTAGAGGATGTAGGTGATCTCTTAGGTCTTGGATTGAATGTGCCATTATAATTAAGCCATCGGCATGTGTATACAAAGAAAATGTCAAATAAAGGAAGAAAATAAACACAATGTGCAAACTTGATCCTTCCTTCATAATTCCTTGCAACCTCGAATGAGATTGTCTCAAGCTTAGAATGAAGCACCAAACTTGTTGAATCTCTACAATCAATTGGATTTTGATGCTCCAAAAAAGTTCTAAATGGCAGTAGATTTCATCTACGAGTTATGCAAATGATTGATTTAATTGATTGATGGATTCTTTATCAAATGGATAGTGTAACAATGTGTAAAATTTAATGGATATTTAACACAATAAAAATGAAAATTCTTAAGCTTACATAGACGATAAAGAGAGAGAAATGAGTGTTTATTTATAGTTGAGGAAAGAAAATCTCGAGCCTTTATTTATGTGATTGATTATCTTATTTGAGGATGATTGAAGCATGATTGGAATTATTTGTCTAAGATTTTAATTTGATTGGCAAGATAAGCTTTTGATTTTAACTTGATTGAGTGAGTTTTCATTAAGTTTGTAAAGGTGGCATATCTTTTGAATATTTCAAAATTTTCTTTGAATTAATATTTCATGTCTTTTGTTTTATTCACCCAAAAAGTGACGTGAGTTTTAGCTTGGAGAGAGTTTTTATTTAATTTGGAAATCCATGATTCAAGGGATATGTTTTAGTTAACTCAAATCTATGATTTGATTTAATTTAAACTTTCCATCTTGAATATAATTAATTATTTTTAGCCTTAGTCATGATTTTACTTTCTTTAGTCAACTTGAGATGTCAACTAGTGAGGTGGAAATGGATAGGTGGAGGATTTATTAATTATTGTGATATTAAATTAGCTAATAAAATTAGCTAATAGGGTAAGGGGGTGAATAATAAGGGTGATAGGATTAATTAATTAATTATAGGAGTGAGATGCAAGTGTAATAAGGTTTATAGTGAATATATTTAACAATTTGAGACTATGTGTGAGTGATAGAGGTAATTAGGGAAGTTGTGGGGATGATAGAAGGTTATTCGGGACAATGTCATAGAATGTCATTAAGGGTCATAAAATAGTGGAATATATCAAAAGTGGTTGTAATAGGTTGAAAATGGTCATAATGTGTCGTGAAGTAATTACAAGATGATTTCAGAGGTTTATAATGTGTAATAAGATATTTTAAGGTGTCATTTGTTGTTCCTTTTTATAGTGTTATTAAAGTAATAGCGCTTTAAAGATAGGAGACATGTGTAGATCGATGAACAAATGATGAAGAAGCGTGATGGACTGCCTAACTTGCCCTAGTGATACATTTGGATGCCCTAATGAGTCTGGATTGTGTTAAGGGATTTCCCCTCAAGAGGATGGGTGATGTGATAAAGCAATGGACAACCATTTGATAGGAGGAAAAAATAGACTCGTGGGAGAGAGACAAAATGGACTAAAAAAATGAGAGAGGAAGGATCAAAGGCCAAATTTTTGGGTTTGGGACTTGAAGTTGGGTTTGAAGAAGGTTTAAGTAGGAGTGAATGAGAATAGAAAAAATCATAACATTAGAGCAACCCTTATGTTAACATAGTGGAGAGATGACATAATGAGTCTCGGACATTGATTGCTACTTAGAGAGATGACCGTGACACTAGAGGATGTGTACTAGATATTGAGGGGGCTTATGACGGTTTAGTTGATACATTGGGATGGGATATCATCACACATTTTTGAACATATAAAAACGTTGTTGGGATTGTATGAGCTTAATGAAGAGGGGATATAAGTAAATCTTACAAAGTGTATGGATAATAATGATTTAACACGAGATCTTGATATATTTGATAGCTCTTGTCAATGGCATTATATTTCTGATAAGACCAGAAATGATTTCATTTGGAGTTGATTGGTACGATGGTGGAGTTCATGGATTCATTGACAATTTTCTTATGAGGAATGTGCATACTAACACATTTGTATAGGAATCTATATATGGTGATATACGGATGTCGGAGGAGTTTGGGCCCGGTGACTCTACTACAGATTTATGTGTGGGACCATACACCGGTGGGTCGGTTGAAGGGGATATTGAGATACAAAAATACCAAGGCTGTTAGTTTTTGTATGGCAGGTAGTGGGTGGTGGAAAAGAGGTCACCTAGGAGATCTAGCATTTTGTAGATGGATGATAGATGATCTAAAGTTGTGTCATATTATATTGAGGCCATACGGGTCCTATAGGTGGGTGACAAATAGGGTAGAGATGGGGACATTGGAGGTGGCTTTGTAATAAACCATTACACCAAAATCTTGAGGAATTAGTGAATCCACACTAGGATCATAACATACCACCACACTTTATATCCCAAACCCCAAGCTATATTTATGCTCATATAGTAGGACCACACCCATCCCTATACGAGACCTAGAAAAACACTACAATGCCGCGTAGCCACCCATATTGGGACTCAAAGCACAGGTGGTCACTCTAATACCAAATGTAACAAACCATTACACTAAAACCTTGAGGCATTAGTGAATCTACACACTATGATCATAATATCCCACCACTCTTTGTAGCTCAAACCCCGAGGCTAGATTTGTGTGTATGTATAGAGGGACCACATCTATCCCTATATGATCCTAGGATGAAAATTGCAATGTCAATGTAGCCACACATGTCGGGACTTGAACCTAGGTAGTCACTCTAATACTAAATGTTGGATAGACAAAAGGGGCTAATTGTTGGGTGTGTGAATGTAGGGCGCTCGAAGAGTGTGCGATGCCACAATATGGCTGAAGTGCCCAAGATCAAGACTTAGTCGATTCTTTGTTAAGGTTATTTTTGGAGTTAGCGTGTTGAGAACACAAAGACATGAAGACTTGCGGTCCATGCAAGGGTATTTTGGGAACAAGCATCATCGAGCATCATGCATAGTTTAGGCTAATAATAGGATTTCTACTCAGATTTAACTATAGGAAGTCTATTGTTAGAGAAATTGCATGTTTTTCATCCTTTTGTAAAGGAACATGGATATTATTATCATGTGGCCTATTTTGAGATAGTGCATGGGCGGTGAAATATGTGTGTGTGTGTGTGTGTGTGTGTGTGTGTGTGTGTGTGTGTGTGTGTGTGTGTGTGTGTGTCTTGTCTTGATTTATGTTAGAGTAGGTATTTACCTTAGCTCATGTTCACCTAGGTACATTATTTACCTTTATTGTATTTATCCTCACCCACTTATGTGTGTGGATATTTCTTTTTATTTATTTAGATATTAGGAGATATTATCTAGTTGTTAGGTATAGTTCTTTCCTTGATCTATGGTATTGACTAGTTCTTTCCTAGATCTATGGTATTGACTAGATCTTTGATGTCTAGTTCTCTCCTAAATCTATGGTCTTGACTAGTTCTTTGATGACTAGTTATTTCCTTGATTTATGGCTTGATCTACAACCTTGATTGGTTCTTAGATTGTTATTCCTTGCCTATTTAAGCAAGGCCCATTCTCAATGTATTGCATTGAGTTCCATAATAATATATGATATTGTTGCTCATTTGTTTGCAAAGGTTTTATGTAAAGTTATTATGGTGAATTACTTTCATCTTATTGATCGTGGTGTTTGATTAGCATCTATGTTCTTGGCTTGGTATGATCTTGCTATCATTCCTTTCAATTTACACGGTTAAGGAAGTTTTAATTTCAGTAGAGTTATGTTGATGGTTTTTTTCGCGCACATGACTCATGAAGATACCTTTATAATGTATGAAGCTTCTATGTTTTACAAGTATTTAATATAATGGATCATATTGGCTGGATAATGGTGTTGAACATGACTGAAACTAGTTCTTGTATGGTAAATCTTGTTATAGTCATTGTTCATCTTTTATATATTATTAGATCTAGATTTGGTTTATGCATTGTGGATTGTTTACTGTTGGTTATGAATTTGAATATACATATGCACTATCATGCTAACATTATATATAAGAAACTCTAAAGAGGGACTTGGTGCCTTTGCACACTTCGGGTGAGTGCTCAGCTCAGGTTGTGTTATGTGCCATCATGCCTAGGTCATTTACAGTGAATTATAGGCTGCATCATTGGTTCTATTGTTAGGACCTCTTTCTCAGCTATTTTTCAGGATGTTGCATGATGAAGACATATCAGTTGACCTTAGAAATTGTTGAGGAGTGGACGGTAGATCGGGGGAAGAATAATACGCTCGAGAGATTGACATTGGATCTGAGTTTGAAGCATGCACATGGGTTGAGCAGAATCTGTATGACTACTTATATGAGAGATTCTTTACTATTTTTCCCATAGAGATATAGAGTGGCTGGTTATTTATACATCTAAAAGGATTGGGAGGTTTTTTATATTTTTGTGGATGCAAGAATAATTTCAGGCCCTCTATGATCTTTGATATGATTTGAACGCACATTGTGGTGTTACGAATAGCTATATTTTGGAGTACTCAATCTCCACTTAATATTTTCTAGAGGTAGCTGAGTTTTAATTTTTACATCATACCAGGGATCATATCTGCATGGAAATCTATTGGTGATCAAGATCTTGATGGTAACCTTGAATTTTGAAGAGAATTCAATGGCTCATTAAACCCCACCATGCGGGGGTAGGAGTAGGTGTTGTGAAGGATGGTGGACCTAGCGGTAGAGAGGCAAAGAGAAGAAAGGTGAATTAAGTTCAATAAGGCATGTGAGAGATATTTAGAGTAGTGTGAGGTTACAAAATAGATGGTGTTGTGGAGAGAGATGGCTCACGAAGGATTTGGAGCTCACACAAAGGACGTGGATCCAGAGCATCTGGAACTCCCCCATTTCAAAAAAACATGACAAGAAACCCTCATCGGCCTCTTATGAGAGCATGTAAGCATATACAACATGTGTCATGGGAACACATTGGAATCTACCTAGTGACCTAGCCCTTACGCTTAGTTTTTCTAGTTTCTAAGTATGACCCCGGTAGTCAACAAGCTAGTTTGGGCAGTAGAGTAGCAAGAGGTAAAGTTGACTTATTAGTAGGTTTAGGAGTAAATCAAATAGCAAGTACATTTATGGTGCGGATGTCTTCCTTATTATTTAGAGGTCTGGTTGGAGGTACATTTTCGGAGTGCATCATTGGCATAGAATACATGCGTGTAAAACTTTGGACTCACATCTGGGAGTAGTGCAACTTCACAGACTATGGGAGTTCAGTTTAGCACCATTGTTGGGACACAAGGTAGTGCATCCTATGGTTGATTCATGTTACGGGGGAGGATTGGGAGGTACGGGTGGCTCGAGATCGCGAATCTAGTGGATCTAGAGGTAGAGGTAATATAGGAGGTTATGGATCTGGTGGGAATGGTCCTCACCAGCCCTAGAATATTTACATGGAGATGTCACTTCATCTCCCAGAGTATATGGGAATAGAATATGTTATTGAGCATGTCCATATGTGTGAGATATTGTGGCATGTGAAAGGAATTACAGCTTTAGAGCCTAAGACCAATCAGTTTGCAACTACATTATAGGGACGCGTCGTACAATTGGTATAGGAAGTTTGACCCTGATCAAACTTATGTGGATTATACGGCATTATGAGATGCTTTCATTAAAGAATTTTATATCCCTAAGTTTGAGAAGAAAAGTATAAGCGTGCTCAAGGATATCAAGCAAGGCACTACTGAGAGTGTTTGGGAATATGATGCTCATTTCAAAACACTCTTGTCTAAACTATCTTATGATATCTATGCAAGTCAAAGCATACACATTAGTTTTTCGAGGCACTGATCATGCCTTTGAGGAGGGAACTCTCACATATGACTTACAGGGCTGTGCGAGGTGCTTGAAGCAACTTTACATGCTAAGGTAGTCGGGAGCATAGACATTGGAGTGAGCCCATTCTTGGAAGCTTAGATTGCAGCAATGGAAAAATAGTTGGAGAAACTATCAGCCAATATAACACATGAGACATGCACTAGAATTTGGTGCATAGATTGTGAAGTAGAGGGGCATACTAAGGATAGTTTTCCTCGCATATCGGTGTGCTCCTTGTTACTAGATTATGAGATATGTCATTTAGACCATGATGTGAGTCGTTTCCCATTGTTTGCAACATGTGATAAGGAAGAATGTGTCCTACTACTATAATATTTTTGGTCCACAACTCACAATACTGAATATTACAAGTTGATTGATCAAATCCATGATGTCATTGATATTGGTGTATGACAAATCTGGATTTACAAATAACTCTAAGGAAAAAAGTGAGCAACATGATCATGATCACACTCAAGGGTGTTATGATCATAATGAAGGGTGCTTTGAGGGAGGTCATGGTAGAGGTTGAGGATACTGTGGTGGATTCAGATCTGAGGCTTTGGTGGTGGACAAGGTGAGTTCCCTCATGAAACATGTTATATGTACGAATCTCGACCATTACATGTGTAAGTGTCCTCGAACATTACTTTTTGTTTTTGTGGAAATAATCATAAGTATGAAGAGTTCCCGGATTTATATGAACATCTGAGCAAGAAGCACAAACAGGAGAACAAGGGAACATGGATGGTTAGAATACAGCACGCCGTGGAAAACCAATGGATGCCAAAGTTAGCACTTGGATCTTGAGATGATACCTATGAAGATTACTACATGCGCTAAGGTTGCGCGCACCAGAGAAACATTGCAACAGAAGCCTACCATTACTAAGGAGGAGGTTTTACATGTAAAATATCCAAACCCTACACATCAGAAGGAGGTTTATCAGGAAACCATGGAGGTACTCAGAAATCTGTAGGGTGAAATACAATGTTTAAAGGAATAGTTGCGGAAGTTGGAATAGAAGAAGGCAGATGAGACTTTCCATTCGGATGTTGATGATCTGAAGGAAGTATGTAAGATGCTACATCAAGAGAAAATTATTCCATTACTAGGGAGTTGGTTAAAGGGAAACACTCTGTGCACTAGTATTGAGAATGGACGGAAGATTTTGCATGTTAATATCCCTCCTCATAGCTTGGATTATGATAAGGAGATCACTCTGAATGTTATTGTGGATGGATGGCATTTGAGAAATGTTTTGATTGAAACACGTGTGAAAGTGAATGTGCTTACTTTATATGTATGGGTTTATATGGGAAGACCTCCATTATAGCCATCTTCCAATGTATTGTATATGGAAAATTAGACTAAGGCCACGCCAATTGGAGTCTTGAAGGATGCATCCATTACTATACGGGGCCAAGTTCACTTTGAGGACTTTGAGGTCTTAGCGCTTGCAAAAGCGGATAGCTTCTCAGTTGTACTTGGGTGCCCTTGGTGCTATGTAAATAATGTTGATCTACAGTTCAATAAGGGATATATTAGTTTTGATAACAAGGAATAATGAGTTATTACAACTTTGATAAACAGGAAATCTGCACCTTATTTTGAGCCCTTAAGTGAAGAAGATATGAACAAAATTTATGTGTGCACCATTCAAAACCCGGAAGTACTTGAGCTAGCTAAGGAATGAGTCATCTAGTGGGATGATGCACAATCCATCAGTGATACTACAAGTATTTTCTATGACATTGTAACATTCCCATTTAAGACTTTAGAAACAAGGGTAAATTGTTTTAAAAAAAAGTAATGTTCCCTGTTCTAAATACGTAATTTAGAACACACATTCCAAAACAATAATTCTTATAATAGATAACCATATGCAGCTGTAATGACTCTGTAACCTACCGATCTATTCATTTCATGACTCACTAAACTACCGATCTATTCATGTTTAACTCTAAGCATTGAATACTTTTCTATATACTGCGTGTACTAGGTTCTCTTACCCTGTTCTGGGTATTTGAGTGATCTGTCTAAGGAACATAACTGAATAGTTGTTACAATATTCATATGCATAACGATCCTTAGACTGAGTGATATAGGACAACGCAATCAGCAGCTTGCAAGACTTTGGCCAAATATTTTAACATACTGTTCGTATTACTTATTCCTTGAAGGCATACTCATCAATCCGAATACGTCCTTCACCTCGCTCTATTGTTATCTAGAATTTCCTTTACCGACTTCCGTCGGTCCTCTTGCCCAAGGTTTATCCCTAGTTCGATTAACATTGTAGGTTAGGATAGGAAGGAGCTCATAAAGGCTTAAGATAGATTGGCATACTGGGTCAACCTAAGTCAACCCCATGTGCCAAGATACCCTGAGTCTTAGAGGGATTCTTCGTATCGCAACTATGCTACCACCCAGTCCTAGAGATAAACTAAGTTCAAGTCCAAAAGTGCGTAGATCTAGACGATCAATGTAGAAGGATGTTGCCACATGTCAACTACAGTGTTGTATCCTCGAGAAGATCCTAATCTTCTCGAAGGTACAACTCTGTAGTCGGCGTGCCAAAGCATCCTATAGAACAGCCTCGTCGAGATATACATATCCTTAGGAGATTATTAAAGTTAAATTAATTTGGATTCTTAAAGGCAGATTTCTGTAACCCTGCCCAGATTCTAATCCAACTCTCCCTAAGTTCTTTTTCAAATCAGGTTCCATTAACTCTAGCGAATTTCCTTAACACAAGATTGCTTTCGATGTTCGTTATCTTTGGATTGTCAATCAACTATCACGAAGAAAGGACAGCAACTCCTTAAGTTTCATTCAATGTGACTTAACTATTCAAGGAAGGGTAACAACCACGAGGTTGTAACTTAGTAGACTTTATTAAATAAAGTCTTATGAATATATAAAGATCATATCTTCCTTCTTGTTTATTTTTTTCATAAGAGAGGGAGAAACTTCCTCTTCATAGTTAAGTTCATAGGGTTTACTCACCCATTATACCCTTATAATTTTTATAAGGTTCATTGCAGTTCAGCATAAGATATCTTAATGATATGAGTTGTTTAGATAAATTCATTGTATTTCTACAACTTACTAAGTTGCATCACAATTAGGGAATTACCCTAATCCCCTTTTTCCTACTTATACAAGAACACTCATTGAAACATATAGATAATATGAAGAACATCAACATAATAGAATTCTATTTCTTTTACAAAAGTACAAGTTATTTTACATAATCCATGCAAGTAAATTCTCATTCTTCATTTACTTTTCAAAGCTTATACATTTACAACTTATGCATTACAAACATACTGCATGACAACAACCAACATTCAAAAGAGAATAACTTTTCTTTTTCAATACAACTTAAGAACAAATCAGAATTCTTCTCAAGAATCAACATAGATTAGCCAATGCATCATATAAGTTTTTGCCTTCTCTTATCACTTACAAAGTCCATCTGCAAAATTGCTAGCACGGGTCAGTTCAATGAACTGAGCATGATAAGCACTAAGCCTTAAAATGAAGTGCATTCCACTAATTGTTCCAATAAAAACAACCCTGCTTTAATGAACAACAAGTAATTCATACTCCCAAGCATAAGTAATACCAATAAAAAGAAGAGCAATACTAAACAGATTTTAACACAAAGAGGAACAGGATATAATCTATAATACCTGTCCTATAAGTTAAAGTATAATTGATTTCATCAAATATCTTTACCAAACAACAAAAACATAATATATCATTGTTTCCAATTTTACCAAATAAAGTACAACACATATCTTTACTATAAGATACAGAAGTGTTTACAGCATATTCCCTTTTGGATATTTCCACTAACTTTCAAGTAAAGAAGAAAAGAAAGTATTCCATTGCCAAAGTACATAATCATCAGCAAGGCTAAAACCGGTGTATACCATGATTTAAACTATCCCTTTAAAGTAACACTACTTTAAAATTTAACAGTATACTGTATTCATCAAATAGATCCATATGAAAGAATTACAAGGAGAAGTGGTGGTTTAACAGTCATCTAAAGGCTACAATTTCATTTGCCAACCTAACCCCAATTTCATTCCACTTCATTTCCATCAAGGACAAGTATACAAAACTAATAATCATTGATTTCCTTTTTCAATAAGAACAAAAATCAGGAGGTTCCAATCAATGAACTTAACCCAACTACATTTTAGAAGGAGTCTTACTAGAATATGATCCCAAACTATAATCATTTCTTTCACATAATAAAATAGTTTTACCTTCTCACATTCATACAGTTAAAATTCATTCAAGAGTTCCAAGAAAGGAGGACAATGATCATTTCAAGGAAAGAGAGTACTAAAACTATCTTCCTTTCTAAACCATCCCATTACAATGCATGAATTTCTACTTTCCGTTAGAAACAATATAACAATAAAGCTCATACATAGTCCACAAATAGTAAGCTTCATAGAGTATTTCTCTAAAGGTCTAACATTCTCCCATTGGACCAGAACAGTCACGGATAAGAAGAAATCATGTTAACAATTTCCCAATCATAGAACCCTATACAATCAACTAGTGTAGTTCAAACACATTCGCAATCGAGTTTAGATCGCAAACAATCTTCCAAGACATAACATACATTTATTAGACCCAACAAGAGGTAAGAATCTAAGTAATTAATTGCGACACTCAAGACTTCCCAATAGTTCAGAAAAGTAGGACCATCTCAACGGTATGCCAACGCATCACTACCAGAACTATAAATTGGGTTTCCAACAAAAGACAATATCAAACATCAAAAGAATAATATGTACAGTCCAGGACTCGTTTACAATTCCGGGCGCAATGCCAAGCATAAACGTCATTGAAGGATCAAGACCATTCAAATACATGTAACCAAGTTAGGGTAACTACATGTTCCCTTAATAGTTTACTAAATAATCAAAAGACCATAATACCTGAACCAACACAATGTTCAGGTTTCTATTTCCATTAAGAACATCAAGTAATAAATGGTGTGTACAGTGAAGGATCTCAATATCACAAGCACAAACACATAATACGCCAACACTGTAAGACTAGACCGAGTGCAATGAAACTGTTTACATACAGTTCAGAGTAAGAAGAAATGCTTCTATTCTCCGTCAACATCCTTTCAACCCTATTTCAAACTTGAATGGAATGTAAGATGCTTGACAGAGCTCAGACTAGACGACTCACAAGTCGGGTTCATAAGAATCTCCAAAAACCATTAATGTAGTCATAAGAACAAGATTCCACAAGCACCATGCCAAAGTGACTTTGAGTTACAGTCAAGTTTACCCAAAATAATAACAAACACAAGTTCTAAAATCAATCAAGTTCACAGAATGAAATACAAACTAAACCATATACTGCTTTTCCTATGCATGCAAGTTTCAATATAGTCCATGTTTTCACAAGGAGGAAAATAGAAACCAACTATATATGGTTTTTCCAATGCATACGAACTTTCAATAACAGTCCATGTTTTCGCAAGGAGAAATACAAAAACCAAACTATATATAGTTTTTCCATGCATGTGAACTTTTCTACCGTCAAAGTTTCCACAAGGTAAAATACAAAAACAACAAGACATATACAAGTTTATCTATAGTGCATGTGAAACTTGTTAACAGTCAATGATTTTCACAAGAAGAATACAACCCCAAATCATATACGGGTTTATTCACAGTCCATTTAACTATGGATCAAAATGCACGCTTCACAAACCCTGAGAATCTCGATTCAGTCCACTTTACTAAACAAGTTTCCCAACTGAAGCTCGTACTTGCATACGAGTTTAATAAGACTGGAGTTCTTACCAGTTTGAAATCACAAGACACAACAAGTTCACCCAACCATAATTTCAACAACATAGGCAGAACTCAAAGTTCTTCTTAAAACTCAGCTAGTATTTCACCATCAACAAAAGTGGTCAACCCAGACAACAATTTCCAATAACCAAGAAGCTAACAGTGTTTCCAACTTTAGTTGAGCATGCATAGATCTTTTATGCAACACATTTTTTAACAGCATCATGCAAAACACAGATTCGAAACCAAAATACAAGTATACAAATCCCTTCAATCTATTTACCAAAAAAATGCATGAATGCACAGAGCTCATCAGAGCAAAGTTGTTTTAATGAAAACACTTAGAGGAAAGCAAAGGATTTTAACAGTTAGGGCCTATCATGCCTGATAGTGTCGCCGAAAAATTGAAGAAGACTTCCAGCTGAGCTCGCTTCTTCCCTTCTCCTCCACGAAAGATCAAAACAACAAAATACTTCTTCCACAATGCCTCATATACTCTCCATGAAACAAAAATAGATTTGAAACCTCCAAAATAGCCATGTAGTGCAGTGTAAACTGTTGGTTCAAAAAAAAAAAAAATAGAGCGCATGAAGAAAATCAAAATGCATGCAAAATGAAACAGACCCACAAAAATCTGTTGGCATGCCTACCAAAGTGGTTTGGGCTCATCATACAAGACAATCAATTGCATTAATTTCCAAATATCCCACTCAATCTTCCTTGCCACCACCTGCCAAGTCTGGCGAGTTCCAAATCAACAAAAGAATGAGTTTCCATTTTTAGTGATACTGCCACCTAGGCCTCTCGCCAACCAAACTAGCCCCTGCCAAAGTCGGTAGTCCATAGGAATTAATAAACCTTATCACCTTCATAAATGCTTAGAAACCATCACCAATGTACATGCGACCCTTTTAGTTCCCAATTCGCATCCATTAGTTTAGGATAGGTTAGATTGCTTAGGTTAGATCTTAGGTAGGATTTAAATTAGTACCTTAGGATGTAACACTAACCACTAACCTCCAACATAGGTCTTTAGCAATTAGGTTAGATAACTCCACATAGGTAAGTAATCAAAAATACAATAGCTTTTAGAAACTAGGTTAGATAACCAAATAACCTTGTAGTGTTAGGTTCTAGTTTTAATACTTAGCAACCCTTCTAACCTTTAGTATCAAGTTTAGGTTAGCAACAAAATTATATCAAGTAACATAGCTTAGGTAGGAATACTTTCACCTAGC
This sequence comes from Taxus wallichiana var. yunnanensis, assembly GCA_018340775.1. Classification (NCBI taxonomy): domain Eukaryota; kingdom Viridiplantae; phylum Streptophyta; class Pinopsida; order Cupressales; family Taxaceae; genus Taxus; species Taxus wallichiana. The sequence goes on along the minus strand of CM031237.1, from coordinate 710,213,584 downwards.
TTAGGGTTCCGGAAGTCAATCCTCAATAGGATCCCAGATACCTTTCTCCTATGTTGTGAACAGTTGCATTCCCATCGTTATCAGCAATGACCTGTCATGGTCGATCTTCAAGGACCCAAGCCATACAACCTACTGAATGGAAGTGCATTCACACAGAATTCAAAGAACTTGCAACAACAAATTTCAGTCCAGCGTGTAGCTTAACTCATGGAATGTCAATTTTACCATTCACTTCAACAGGGCATTATTAAAAACATTCCTTGGATCACTGAAATTGATCCAAGGATGAGTCGGACAAAAAGACAAGTTTACAACTCTTAAACTAGATTGTAATTCACCTACCAGAACTGAAAAATGGATTCAGAGAAGTCATACCAGTTCGATCATAGGATCTTAAGAGTAGAAAAGACTTATCCATATCAAGCATGATTTCCAATAATCAGAAGAACATATCCATATAAGGAAAATCACATATCAACACTTGAATGTAAAGGAGGAAAATAACAACAGTTAAGGGTGTTACAAAAATTGGGTACATGTCACCTATGAGATGGATTGGTGTGAGGCAAGAACCACATTTTTATGTGTAAGAAGGATGCATTGTGTTAGGATATTAGGCAACAAACTTGTACCCTAGTAAACTAGAGAAGGAAACCCCCGAGGTATTCCGGTGAGCCATGGAAGTACTGAAGAATATGATCAAGTGGAGAAGGAACATGTTAGTTTATACCCTACGTGGGATAGTAGTGCATTGGTGGATGGTTCATAGGGATAAACTCATAGAATGGAGAGAGATGAGAATTGCTCTATCAGCAAGGTTTCTCATAAGTAATGCACCTACTCAAATCTATGAATATCATGGTAATAATCTTGTTCAGCACCAAGTTCAGTAGTGTGAGAGACTCTAAACAAAGGAGAAGGAAGATTTATCACCTTTGTTGTTGGTGAAAAACTTTATTTCACCTTATGAGGCCACATGCGTGCATGGTATATTTATGCGGAGTTGAATAGGGAGACAAAGATAAATTGGCAAGACTTGATTGCGGGTATAATACAAACTTTTGACTACTACTCCACTAAAACTTTGTTAAATGAGGCATTACAGGTTATGAAGCGCTTGACTATGGGAGATAGTGCAAAATCTAAAGAACTCATTCAGGAGTTACTTGGTGAGTCATACCTGTAAGCGTGTTTTGAATAAGTAGATGAAATAGATGTAAAATTGCTTGAGCATGCTTACCTAGAAAAGGAGAAAGGAAAGATGGTCTACATGGTGGATGATGAAGAAGTGGAAAATTTGGATATAGATCATTCAGAGGGTACATGCAAGGTATTAGATAGTGTGGATGAGAAGGTGCACGCCTACCATGAACCTATGAAGATGAAGAAAGTGAACATTGGAATAGATGTTGAACCTAAGGAGGCCATAATTGGATATTACTGGTCTAAGTCCGAAGTGGTTAAGATAATTGAGTTGTTACACAATTTCCATGACCTATTTTCTAAAGGCTACCATGAGTTGAAAGGAGTGCATGAATATTTGGGTGAGATGAAAATTAAGTTAAAGGAAGGTGTGCACCCAATTAGGAAGAGACCTTACAGGATGAACCCTAACTTGCACATAAAATTTAAAGAAGAAATTGATAAGATGTTGAAATCTAGCATCATTGATCCCATAGAGGAATCAGAGTGGGTTAGCCCTATGGTAATCAACATAAATAAAGATGGAAGAATCAGGATTTGTGTGGACTACAGGGAGCTGAATGTTGCATGTGTGATTGATCCTTTCCCTACACCATTCATTGAAGAAATATTGGAAGGTGTTGTAGGGCACAAAATTTACTCTTTTACAGATGGATTTTCTGGGTATCATCAAGTAAGAATTGCTAAAGAAGATCAAGAGAAGACAACTTTCACCACTGAATGGGGAAGTTTTTCATACACAGTGATGCCCTTTGGATTGAAGAACGTGCCTATAGTATTTTCACGCATTGTTGTTCAAGCATTCTAGGATTTTATTCACAAATTCTTACAAGTTTACTTGGATGATTGGACCATGTATGGGATTATCAAGGATCATTGTGACAATTTGAGGTTAATGTTTGAGAGGTGTAGACAGTTAAGCATCTCTTTAAATATTAAGAAGTGTGTATTTTCTACACCTTTTGGAACTCTGTTAGGGAATATCATCTGCAAGGATGGTTTGTTAGTAGATCCAGCTAAGATTGCAGTCATCTTAGGCTTGGAGGATCCTACTAGTCAAAGTGAGGTGCATGGATTCTTAGGCCACACAGGGTATTACAAAAAATTTATCAAAGGATATGCTAAGATTTTTGTGCCCTCCAGGAGTTATTAAAGGGTAAAGGTAAGTTCTATTAGCGAGAACCGTAGCAGCACGAATTCGAAGCGTTGAAGTAAATGCTTACTACAGCACCTATTCTATGTTTTGCTTCATGAAATATACCTTTTCACATACATGTGGATGCCTTTGGCATGGCCATTGGTGCAATTCTAGCTCAGCCTGGAGAAGGTATTATAGATCATCCTATTTTCTTTGCTAGCATAAATTTGACTCCTACATAATAGAATTATACAACTACGAAGTGCAAGGCATTGTTGATGATCTAAGTGGTGCATAAGTTCGATAGTACTCTCTAGCAACACCTTTTGTTTTTATACAGTTCACATGGCATTGAGATACTTGGTAAACAAGCCCATCTTACAGGGGTACATATGCAAATGGGTTCTATTATTCCAAGGAGTTTGACTTTATAGTGGTGGTAAAGCTAGGTAAAAGCAATTCTGGTCCAGATCATTTGTCAAGGATTCAATCAGGAGAGGACATGCAGACTATTAAAGATACAATGTTGGATGCATAGCTATACAGGTTAAACCACGCACCCTCAGAATTAGAGGATATTGTTTTCTTTTTACACAGGTATGGTGCCTAAAGGAATGAAGGATTTGGAAAAGAAACAACTTGCAATTCATGCATTGCACCTTTCATGTTGATCAGTGGTGACTTATATAAACTATGTCGAGATAAAGTATTGTGTCGGTGTGTACTGGAGCATGAGGGAATGGCAATCGTGGAGGAGGCTCATGGCGGTATTATAGGTGGACACTATACATGTGATGCCACCACGCACAAGATTATATTGGTTGGTTTATGGTGGGAGACCTTATACAAGGATTACAAAGAATATTGTAAGGCGTGTGATCATTTTCGGTTCTTGGAAAACTTGGGCAAAGGGATGAAATGCCTTTAAGGTATATTACTAATGCAGAACCTTTTGAGAAGTGGGCAATTGACTTTGTGGGTCCTATTTCCCTAATCATAAGAATAATTATATCTCGCTACATCATCACTTGTACATATTATCTTACAAGGTGGGAAGAAGTGGCACCTACAAAGGATTGTACATCGGCTACAACAGCAAGGTTCTTATGGGAAAATATTCTTACCATGTATGGATGTCCTTTAAGTTTGACAAGTGATAGAGGCACTCATTTCCTTAATGATACCATTAGTATATTATTGGATGAATTTATGGTTACACACCAATAAAAAACACCCTATCACCCTCAAGAAAATCGTAACACCGAGGCTTTCAACAAGATATTAAGCTATACTTTGACAAAAATTTGTGATGTTAGAAGGAAAGACTGGGATGATAAATTTTCTATTGTGCTTTGGGAATATAGAAAAACCTACAAATGGTTGAATAAGGCAACACCCTTTTAGTTGGTGTTTGGCACAGAGGTAGTTTTGCCCATGGAATTCATGTTACCTTCTTTACATATTACGTGCACAGGAGGTCTGGTTGATGAGCAAGCATTGGAAGAAATAATTGACAAGTTGATATAACTAGATGAGAGGCATGCAATAGCACGATGGAGTCAGAAGTAAGAAAAATCTAGGTAGAAGGCATGGCACGATAGGCACATCAGGGAAAAGAAGCTTGAGGTTGGGCAGATGGTACTTCTTTATGATTCAAAGTTTTTGTGCCACCAGGCAAGCTTAAGGTGCATTGGTTGGGACCGTATGTTATCACTCATATACTTGACTCAGGTGCTTTCCAATTAGAGGCGCTTGATGGAACACGGTTACTCGGTTACTTCAATGGGAGTAGGCTAAAGCCCTACTATAAATAATCCTTCTTGGTGTTTGTAATAAGGTAGTATTTCCATTTAGATTATATTTCCCTTAATTTATTTCCTTTAGATGTGTTTCCTTCATCATCACTATGCTTTGTCAATTTAGTTCAGTGTTATGTGTAATAAGCATGCTTGCGTGTCGGAAGTTAGTTGTAATCTAAATTGTTTTCATGCGTAGAGGACTGCACATACCCTTAGTGTGGGGTGGATAAAGAAGGTTAGTCTAGTACAAAAAATAAATAAACTCACAAGTGACCATAAAGGGAATAGGCTTTCAAAATTAATGAAAACTTCAGGAGAAATTGCTCAAAGTTAACACCATGCGTAAGGTGATGAGTGCTTAGTATAAAGCAAGGAGGTCATGACATTAGAGACTATGTATGTTGGGTCACATTGGATAAACTAATTTGGTGTAAGGAAGTGCGGGTAGAGGAGATTTGTGACAAATAAGTAGTGGCACACTAGAAAGTTATGACTGAGGCGCAAAAGTTTGAGGTACGAGAGATTGGGGCGCGGGACAAAGAAGCACAAAATGTACTCAATGGGAATTAATGTCGTGTATGGTGGTAGGTGGAGAAATTAAGGGGATTTTTGAAAATTGTAATAAATTTGACATTTGTAATGTCATTTGTTACCTTGCAAGTTCAAAGAAAATTAAGAAGTGTGAAGAAGAGCTGGAGATGAAGAGCACTCTGTATATTGAGTAAACCTATTGATATTTGAAGCACGTTATTGAGAATCTAGGCACAAAAGTAGGATTCAAGTGGTGGTGTGTGTGCACGACAAGGGGGTGACTTGGGTTTTGTTTGCACATGGAAGCTAGGGTTTCATTCACACTTATAGGATTGAAAGGAGCAATGGCACCACGGAGGGCTCTAGCTATGGAAGGAGGTTGACGATCTAAAGAAAAGAATGGTGTTGCGAAATGTTATTCCTGGAAGAATTGATTGAGGGGTGGCCATGGAAGAAAAAAATAACATAGTGTAGGGTTTCAGAAATCAACCACTGAACTGAGAAGTGCCTGAAGGACATTGCAATAGAATTCTATAGGAAAACTAACCGGCGGTTGGTGGATGACACTAGGGTTTTGGACGCCTCCGTGAAAAGGTTACTCGACAGTGTGGGGGTCATGCAAATTCTAGAATTACCCTATTTTGGGAAGCCCGAGCATTTGTATCAATGGCTCATGTCATGCGTACATGAAGACTTTTTCTACTTGGCAAGGGAGAATGAGGATCACCGCCAAGCTGATTGGGAAGGTGACAAGGTTGCGCGACTGTGAGCTCGAGATCACTGTAGAATTATCAAATGATGAGGGCATTGATGTGATGGCCACCATACATCAGTATAAGAATGGTGGATGAGCCTTTAAAGTAACCAAAATTACAAACATGGCCATGAGGGTTACAAGACGCTTAGTATGGATCAAGTTGGGTGAAACTGAGTGGTGGAATGAGGTAAATATGTGTTGGTTGCATATAGCACACAAGATGGTAAATAAGACATACTACAACATCATTAGGTACATTGTAGAAAGCCTGGTGAATGAGGTGTGTGTCCAAGAAGATAAAGGTGAGAAAATAACTTGGGGCGCCATCTTGTTGTTGATTGTATTTAGTGAAATTGGCGTACCCAATGGACCAAGGGAGAACATCTGGGAGTTTCCATTGGAAAAAAATCCCCAACAAAGAAATATGCTAAGTATACTCTACACTGGGGCTATTTCTAATACATATAAGGAAACCTGGAGAAGTGGTTCAAGAGGTTGCACAGGGCATTTGGGGAGAATGGCACATTCTATGTGAATTTCCCAAGGTACTAGATGGAGAAGCTAAATTTTTGGTTTACCAACACTTCATCTTAGGGTGCTTCCATATGAAGTCTAACGAGAAAATCATGTGGTGTAAGTTGCCATTCGCCTTTACTGTAAGGTACTTTAGAGACTCTGTGAATAGATTCCATGATGCGCGCACACTCCAGTTTGATGTGGATAAAGTAGATGCAGATGTTCACATTCTGCACAAGACCTATGTATGGCCAGGTAAAGAGGCCTATGTTGAAACAATGGAGTCTGACAACATGGACATTACGCCAAAGAGTTTGGTTGTAGGATAAATTGAACCAACGCGCATGTACATCTATCTGAGGCCAAGGTTCAAGGATGGCAAGGTGGTGAAGGACGCGGATATGACACTTCGGGACCTCAAAAGAAGGATCAGATAGTACGAGTCTCAAGGTAAGTTACATCGGTGCCCCCTACTTAGGAAGATCCATTGCCTACTCGGGTTAGAGAACGTCCTAGAGAAAGCGGGAGGAACTGAAGACAGAGATCGACCGATTCAACAAGGAGATTTTTGTAGAGAAGGCACACATCTAAAGACACTGACGCAAGGACTTCGAGCTGCAAGAAGAAGATCACCACGTGTAACTCTTATGAAGAATGAGGAAGAAGAAAGGAGAAAGCATATAAAATATGTTCCAGTAAAGGATAGTGAGGAGGATTCCCCACAACCAAGTGCAAAGAATGAGGAGGCTAGTCCAAGTATGGGAGAGCGTAGAGTAGATGCCACCCCAACGTGGAAATGCAAAAGGATGAGGATAATAGAGATCGAGTAGTCTATGAGACTATAGACCAAAACATGAGTGTCCATGAACAATGCTCAAGTGAAGGGGAAAGCAAGTGTTGGTGGAGACTTGGAAATCTTAG